>PVHT020000141.1:3183208-3499376 GCA_004024745.2 Catagonus wagneri
GTTTCCAAAGGGCTAGAACACAATCAATGGCTAAGTTGAAAAGCTGTCAGGTCCAGAGGAAGCGGGGTGATTGCTTTTTAACTGGTTACAGCAGCCAAGACTGATTACAGCTAAGAAAGGGATGGCCAGGGAAGCAGCACAGGAGCCAGTGTCGTTCTGAATCCATTTTTTTTTTTTTTTTGTCTTTTTGCCTTTATCTAGAGCCGCACCCGCGGCATGTGGAGGTTCCCAGGCTAGGGGTCTAACAGGAGCTGTAGCTGCCAGCCTTCGCCACAGCCACAGCAACGTGGGATCTGAGCCGCTTCTGCAACCTTCACCACAGCTCACGGCAACGCCGGATCCTTAACCCACTGAGCAAGGCCAGGGATCAAACCCGCAACCTCATGGTTCTTAGTCGGATTCGTTAACCACTGAGCCACTAAGGGAACTCCCCTGAATCCATTTTTAATGATCCTAGGGTAGGCCTCTTCCTACCTTCTTGCTTTTTTTTTTTTTTTTGTCTTTTTAGGGTCATACTTGAAGCATATGGAAGTTCCCAGGCTAGGGTTCCAATCGGAGCAGCAGATCCCAGCCTACACCACAGCCACAGCGACACCAGATCCTTAACCCACTGAGGGAGGCCAGGGATCGGACATGCACCCTCATGGATACTAGTAGGATTCGAAACCCACTAAGCCACAACAGGAACTCCCTCACTTGCTCTTGAAGCATATTTTTGGCTTAGTGTATGCAAAGGTAGGAAAACTGTAACTATCGCAGCTTGGAACTGCTTGATCAGACAAACTCTGTAACCAGCAAAACTATGCTGCTCTTGCTGGGCCCCTCCTCCACTGGGTATGGGACCTTTGCCCTAAGTAAGATTTCTGAGATGTTTTATTTGAGATGCAGGGAAGGTAACTGCTGCCATATGTTTCCTGCCAATCAGTCTCAGCCACGCCGGGAACGGCGGTGGTGATTCCGCAGTGGAAAGTCAGAGCATATTTACTCTTAGACCTGGTAAAGAAATGCCCAAAGCAAAAAATGTACGTAACCACCTTTCTCGAGCTGTCAAACACTACCTACATTTCTCCTTTTCAGAAATGGGGATAAAAATAACACCGGTTTTTATAAATGTCTCTTTCAGATTCTGTGCGGTTTTCATAATCATTACATAATTCCGACTTAGGACAGAGACATCCCAGAGATGTCTGGAGTAAAAAGGAAAAAAGAAACAAAACACCACTTTTCTAGGGCAGTGTCTCCAGAATAGCAAATATCCAGCTCTCTGAATAATTCAGTGGATCATTTACTGTTTCTGGGTGGCGTTTCTGCCTAACCCTATCTGGGGCATTCACTTTTTAGGGCAGTCCTCTGTGAGCCGTGGAAAGGGGTGGGCTGGCACTCCCAGGGGCATCAGTGGTCAGGAAGCCTGGTTCTGGCCTTGACCCTGCTGTCCCCTGTCAGCTGCTCTACTGATGGGGCTCTGAGTGTTTTTAGCAGGAATAAGGGGGGGTGGTTAGTGGTGCCTTGAGTACTTCTCAGAGTTGGCCAACATGTTCATTTTCAAAATGCTTCTAAATATAAACTTTCGGCTTTTTTTCTTCTTTCGTCTTTTTAGGGCTGCACGGTTGGCATATGGAGGTTCCCAGGCTAGAGGTCGAATCAGAGCTACAGCTGCTGGCCTACACCACAGCCATAGCAACTCAGGATCTGAGCCACATGTGTGACCTACACCACAGCTCACAACAACGCCGGATCCCTGACCCACTGATGGAGGCCAGGGATCGCAACTGCGTCTTCATGGATACTAGTCAGATTCATTTTATCCCTGAGCTACAACTCCTCTAAATAGAAACTGGTAAGAAGTACCATGTACACTATTTGCGTTCTTCATAGGGACCACAGGAGCGAACAGCATTCCAGATAAGAGCTTGGACATCCCAGAGCCATCCATGTTGAAGCTGGAAGGGATATCAGGGAGCAGTGTTTTTTTGACAAAAGAGTCAAAGGCCCTCAATGTGTTCCTTAAAGTCATGCAGCCAGTGGGTGACGAAGCGGGAGGACCATGTGCGGGTCCTATTTTCTTTTTCCAAGAACAGTCCCTCAAAACTGGAGTCTCTCTCACAGAACTGAGACAGAAATGGTGATGCTGAAAAGAAGTCCTTCATGTTGGAGTTCCCGTCGCGGCTCAGTGGTTAACCAATCCAACTAGGAACCATGAGGTTGCGGGTTCGATCCCTGGCCTCGTTCAGTGGGTTAAGGATCTGGCATTGCCGTGAGCTGTGGTGTAGGTTGCAGATGTGGCATGGATCCCGCCTTGCTGTGGCTGTGGCATAGGCCAGCGGCTACAGCTCCGATTAGACCCCTAGCCTGGGAACCTCCACATGCCACAAGTGCGGCCCTAAAAAAGGCAAAAAGACCAAAAAAAAGGAAGAAAAAGAAGTCCTTCATGCTGCAGAGAGGCAATCCCCAGGAGAGGGGCGAACACACGCATCTTTATACATAAAAGGCACATAGCAAGGACCACAAACTACGTGGAAGAATAAAAGGCAACATTCAAGGATTTGGGTGTTCCAGGGCTCAAATGGACAGCGGCATGTGATTGATGGCAGGAAACCACCAAAGGGCCCTGACGCTACCCACACATTTAAGGAGACGGGCAAGATTCGAGGCCTCAGCATCGCTTTTCACCTGAAGCACAGGATGCTCTAACCCTCATTCGTCCCCCTCACCATCACCAACCCTCGGAGAGGAGATACGGAATCTCAGCAGAGATCTTTGTCCACGTGGGGTTCTCTGCAGGTGACACTCATTCCACAGACACTGATGTACTTCCCCAGGGTCAGGCCCCCTGCTGGACTTCAGCTTGGCGAAGGTAGGATGAGGATACATAATACTCACTTTTCTCTGGAGCCAAAGACAATAATGATCCAGAACTCTGGCCCTCTATGCTAAATTCAAGATTACGGATCAGCAACCTTTTCCTGTAAAGGGCCAGATAATAAATATTTTAAGCTTTGCAGATCATATTCATTCTGTGTCACATATTCTTCTTTAAGGAAAAAAACCTTTTAAATGTAAAAACCATTCTCAGCTGTGGACCATACATAAACAGGCCAAGGGTTGGACTTGACCTGCTCGCTGTAGTTTGCTGATCCCAAATGAAGAGTCACATAGGAAGAGAGAGACTTCAGACACAAAATGCAGTCCCTCAGCTGAGGCCTGGAATCAACTTTTTAGTTTGTTTAAAGACCATGTAATTTAGGAGTTCCTGTGGTGGCGCCTGGAGAAGAATCCAACTAGTATCCATGAGGATGTGAGCTTTGTCCCTGGCCTCGCTCAGTGTGTCAAGGATCCAGCTTTGCCATGAACTGTGGTGTAGGTCACAGACATGACTCTGATACCATGTTGTCAAGGCTGTGCCATAGGCTGGCAGTTGTAGCCCCGACTCAACCTCTGTTCTGGGAACTTCCATATGTGTGGGTGCAGCCCTAAAAAGAAAAAAAAAAGCTACAAAAAAACCCCCCAAAAACCATATAATTTATGGTCCAAACTGGGGTGCTTTTGCAAATAAACAGGGGTGCTCTAAATAGCCCCAGAGCACTTCTGTAAACCAGGAGAAGCTGGGCCTTGTGGGGTTCGCCTGTCTCTGGGCCTTTGTGATCTTAAACCCTCGGGGAGCTCACAAAACCCTGGCCAGTCCTGGGCCCGAATCAGTTTGGCTGGATAGTGCTTTTTTGGGATGGGTTATAACGGAGTGGTGATTTTATTTGTGGTTTGGATGTGTTTTTGTTGGTTAGGTTTTCTGTTTCCTAATTGTAGTGCTGATGGCCAAAAGCCCCCTGGAAACTCTAGCCAACTCACTCTTCAGGGTAGATGATTTAGAAGGAAAGGGTTATTAATGGTTTGGGCTTATGTCCCACTACCCCTCTACCCCCACCCCCGTGCTCAAAAATAGGGCACAGCCAAGCTGCCCAAGAAAATTGTTCATTGTGGACAGAGACACAGGCTGAAGCCAGCAGTATGCCAAGCCCCAGATCCCAGAAGTAGCCCTGAAATGCTCCCAGGAATTTTACAAACTACAGGATCTCAGCTCATCTTTCTCTGGCCCAGCAAGTTCAAGAAGCCTTAAGCACCACAGGAGACCAAGGGGCTAGAAAGTCATCTCAAAAACACTCCCAGGCTTTGGCTCTTAAGAGCCCCTCTCCCTTCCAGATGGCCATCTTTGTGAGCTGGACAGACATGTTCTCCCTTTTAAGTTCTGTCACCTCCTACAGCTGGCATTTACCATTACCCGGTGTTGGAGGGGGGGTGGCAGTGAGCAGAGGACACCCATGTTAGTGCTACTGGAACGTGGCAAAGTATTTTTTTTTCCTTTTTTGCTTTTTAGGGCCTCACCCGCGGCATATGGAGGTTCCCAGGCTAGGGTCTAATAGGAGCTACAGCCGCCGGCCTTCGCCACAGCCACAGCAACACGGGATCCGAGCTGCATCTGCAACCTACGCCACCGCTCACGGCAACACCGGATCCTTAACCCACTGAGCAAGGCCAGGGATCGAACCAGCAACCTCATGGTTCCTAGTGGAATTCGTTTCCACTGAGCCACGACAAGAATTCCTGGAAAAGTTTTTATGAAGCCCCAGTGCATCCAAGGGGTGCTCTCCACCACCAGAGGGGCACTAAGCTTTCTAGGTTCGCCCTCTTTCACAGAATGTGGAGACACCACACATCATAACCTGCACTGCAGAAAGAAAAATGACTCCCCATCCCTGCAGGGCTCACTCCCAGGGCCACCTAGTTAATTGCCCTTCAGTGGACATCTTGGTCCCATTTGACTGTGGAATGAGAGAGGTTATCATTTGCTGATCTTCTTATCATACCATATATTGAAATTTATTTTCTTATTATTCACCATTAATCAATTACCTATTGAAATGTCCCCCAACTATTTTCAGAAATTCTTTTTTTTTTTGTCTTTTTGCCTTTATCTCGAGCCGCACCCACGGCATATGGAGGTTCCCAGGCTAGGGGTCTAACAGGAGCTGTAGCCGCCGGCCGACGCCACAGCCGCAGCAACGCAGGATCCGAGCCGCGTCTGCAACCTTCACCACAGCCCATGGCAATGCCAGATCCTTAACCCACTGAGCAAGGCCAGGGATCGAACCCGCACCCTCATGGTTCCTACTGATTACCTCACCACCTTGGGTCCTCATGCCTTGTGTTACTCGTGAGTTATTACCACTCTACACACACACACACACACACACAACACAGACTGAAAAGAAAAATCAAAAAGTACTTTCCCTGCAAATACTCCTCTCACACTGGTTCATTTTTCTGCTTTGAGAGGGGGACTTTCTGCCCCAGAGCTTCTGCAGGCAACATGTGTTCCGTCCCAGTCAGGGCAAAGGCGACATTCAGTGAACAACACCGCTCACTGGCAGTGGCTGCAGAGGAAATAAAGAGTGACGAGGACCCCGGTTCTCCTGCCCCCACATGGCTCTTCACTCCGCCAATCTGCTCGGCCTCCCCGTGACCTCGCTCAGACCCAGATGGGAATGCAGAGACGCCGGGGCCTAACTGCGAGCTCAGCCCTGCAGAACTGCAAACTCGGGAGCCAGTGGGGGTTTTCGAGCGTTCTATGAAGCCTCGGGATCTGTTCTTAAACCAAATCTCAGAAGCCAATTTGTACCACAGAGAGGGAGCCTCCCAAGGTGGAAGCTGAAGGAAGGAGGGAAGCAAAACCACCTGCCCCCTCCCCAGACTCCTGAGACGCTTCCTCAGAGCCCCAGGGCTGCAGAAATAGAGGTGAGAACCTTTCCCTTAGAGCACAGAGTTACCCTGCTCCTGCCTCCCGTGCTAGAGAATGTAGGTCAAGGATATCCTGTAAAATAAGACATAAAGCAAGCCAACAAACAAAAGCCCTATGGGAGGAAAACACAATGATTTAATCCCATATTATGCAAAAGGACTTTGGTTATGTTCTGGTTATGCTATCGAGGATAATTACCATCTTTCACACACACACACAAAAAATCTTCAGCTTGTTCACACAGAACCAAATTTGAGCTGCTTATTATGGTACCTGTGTGTCTTGCATCTACACACAGAAACTCAACTGCTTGACAAGGCAACTCCACACTAACAAGAATACCTAGAACAAAATTACTGAGTGCCTCTACGGGCAAGGTTATGATTGGGGCCAAGTTCTCTGGGGAATATAGAAAGGAAAAGACGTATCACTGCCACCAAGCTATTTATAATCCCTCCAATGGTTATTTTAGTCTTTTCTTCTCCAAAACTGTACATTTTTTATCTCCATTTACTGGTATCAAAGTAAGCCCAGACACAGAACCCTACTGTTTCTTTATTTTAAACTAAACTTGTTATTTTGAGATAAATGTAGATTTGCATGCAATTTTAAAAAATAATAGAGAGAGCCTATGTAATACTTACTGAGAGTCCCCCAGTGGTAACATCTGGCAAAAACCATAACACAAAGTTACAATCAGGGTGCTGACACTGAGGTAGTCAAGACAGAACTTTCTACCATCACAAGGATCTCTCATGCCCTTTTATAGGCACAGGCCTCTCTCCCTCTGCCCTGCCTCTCCTCCCCCCCCCCACCCACGGCCTTGACTCTGGCAACCACTTCTCTGTTCTCCCTGCCTATAATTTTGTCATTTTGAGAATGTTATATAAATGGAATCATACAGCATGCAGTCTCTGGGGACTGTCTTTTCCCACTCAGCGTACTTCCCTGGAGACTCATCCAGCTTGTCCCATGGACCAAATGCGTTCCTTTTTAGTGCTGACTATTATTCCACAGTTTAACCGTCTCACTTCGGTTAACCATTAATACACTGAAGGGCTCTTCCATTGCTTCTAACGTGGGGTTATTAGGAGTAAAGCAGTTATGAATATTTGTGTACAGGTTTTTCTGTTAACGTTAAGTTTACGTGGATCTGGGGTAAATGCCCAAAAGTGAAACTACAGGGTTATATGGCAGTCTTGTGTTTAGATTTGTAAGAAACTGCCAAACTGTTTTGCAGAGTGGTTGTACCATTTTAAGCGTCATCAGTGATGTATCCAGTTTCTCCACATCCTCAGCAGATTTTGGGGGTGTCACTATTTTTTATTTAGCAACTCTCGTAAGTGTATAGTGATATCTGGTTGCTGTTTTAATCTGCATTGCCCTGATGGCTAATTCTGCTGAATATCTTCTTATGTGTTTATTTGCCGCCTATTATCTTCATGTCTTTTGGGATTAGATTGCTTGGGGATTTTTTTTTAACTGTTGAATTTTGAGAGTTCTTTATATATTCCTGGTACCAAACCTATGTAATTTGAAAATATTCTCTCTTAATCTATAGTTTGCCTTTTCACCCTGTTCAGATGGACTTTATCAGAGCAAGTTTTTTTACTCTTAATTAATTTATCAATTTTCCCTTTTATGGGATCTGTTTTTGATGAAAAGTCTAAGAATTCTTTGGTTAGTCCTAGATCCCAAAGATTTCCCCCTATGTTTTCTCTTAAAAGTTTTACAGTTTCGGGGGTTCCCGTAGTGGCTCAGTGGTTAACGAATCTGACTAGGAACCATGAGGTTGCGGGTTCGATCCCTGGCCTTGCTCAGTGGGTTAACAATCCGGCATTGCCATGAGCTGTGGTGTAGGTTGCATACGTGCCTCAGATCCTGGCTTGCTGTGGCTGTGTTGTAGGCTGGCAGCTATAGCTCCATTTGACCCCTAGCCTGGAAACCTCCAACTGCCATGGGTGTGACCCTAAAAAGACCGAAAAGAAAAAAAACAGAAGTTGGCCATACTTGTGTGGGTTTATTTTTGGGTCCTCTGGTCTATTCCATGGATGTATATGTCTGTCCCTCTGCCAGTACCACACAGCCTCGATCACTCTAGGTGTTTAGCCAGATCTAATACCAGGTAGTGAGTCTTCCCACTTTACTCCTCTTTTTTTCACAATTGTTTTAGCTATTCTAATGATTGTCTCTTCATATGAATTTTAAAATCATCTACAGGAGCAGTTGTAAGTGGCTTTCTATAGTTGTTACTATAATTGTAAGCAAACACACACACACACCCTGTGAAAAAAAGAGATTTAGGTTTGAGTATTCGGAGAATGGTCTTTCTAAAGTTATCATAAGTTATTATTATTACACTTTTTTTTTTTTTGCCTTTTGTCATTTTATGGCCGCACCCACGGCATGTGGAGGTTCCCAGGCTAGGGGTCTAATCGGAGCTGTGGCCACTGGCCTGTGCCGCAGCCACAGCAACGCAGGATCCGAGCCGCGTCTGCAACCTACACCACAGCTCACGGCAACGCCGGATCGTTAACCCACTGAGCAAGAGCAGGGATCGAACCCGCAACCTACCTCATGGTTCCTAGTCGGATTCGTTAACCACCGCGCCACGACGGGAACTCCCATTATTACACTTTCACTCTCAGTTTTCCTTGTCACTTTGCCACCATTGTACTATCGTTCAGGATGTGAACGATATGAGTCATAGTACTGCCTAAAGCCCAAGTAAGACAACTATAGAACCATGTGTTTCATGATCTCCCTCTGTTAAGAGATCATGAAATCCAACCTCCAGTTCTGCAGTTGCAGACAATGAGGCCCAGAAAGGTTAGGAGACTTAATGAAAGTTGAACAGAGTTCCTAGCAGAGGCCAGCCTACAACCAGGGCTCTGACTTCACTCCCTAACCTGGATGTCCTAGCACTCGGCTGGCTCTGAACTTAAAGTAGCACAATTCAGCAGCAGGGCTACTTGCCCACCCACCTCAGAGTCATTCTTGCATCAACTTCTGCCAGCCTTTCAATCAGGGGCAGGGAGGGAGGCAAGGAGGAAGGGTTGATATCTGTCTCTGCCTCCCTTAACCAGTTCCGAAGTTTCCAGATTTCATTTCTTTCTAACATGTAAACAATGGAGGTGACGAGAACACTACAGAAAAATAGGCATGAGCCCTCCCCCAGTGTTACGGTTAATGGTCTAGCTAGGTGGGAGCTGGAAAGAGTCATTGGCTAACTGCAAGTCACTGTGGGTGATTACATAAGTACCCACCCTGCCCCTACCCTCAAGGAGCTTACAATCAACTTGGAAGTGCTGGCAATTACTTATTGCCCAAGTGACGGGAAATGTGAACTCATAATTAGGTAATACTTATTACCGACTATGGGAACACATTCATTTTTCTGGTGCTTATTTCAGCAGAGGTCAAGGCCACTTTGAAGGCGAAGATGAGAACCTCTTGATGAGAACCACTAAAAAACCAGTTGTTTGTTTTCGTTCTTTCATTAGGCATAATGCACATCTAGACCAGTTGACAAGCATTCTACACTAACAGCGCTATCGCTTCTGTTATAGCCACAGCCAAAATACAGCAAAGAAGGCACAGCATCTACCTGCCCCCATCTCCTGGCCATAATTACAGTCCTGTGGTAAACTTAGAGACACTTGAAATACATTTATGTCAATAGTCATATCATACTGGGAGATGGGTTGTCCTATAGTGTGCATCCTAAACTGTACCAATAAAGAAGAAAGTAACCATTGCATATTATCTCCATTTAGCCTTTGCTTACTTTTTCTTCTAGTTAAGAAACAAAAAGTTGCTTTTCTTCCTTTCCTTTCAAATACAGTCCAATAGCCATTGGGCAGACACAAGCAGGGGGTGGCAATAGGGCTTAGGCAAGGATGGTATTGAAATAAGGTGACAGGGGAAGCTTGTAACAACTAAAAATGACAACCTTTACAAGGATCAGAGTAGGGCTGAAAGGCAGCTTCATGTAGTCAGGGGAAGTAGTTCATGCAGGTGATTGAACAAATAAACATAGGATAATGGGACCCAGAGAAACAGAAGTAAAGATGTAAAGGTATGCATATGTGTGTACACATGCATGTGTGTATAAAAATATATACATTTCCTAGCTCTGTCCACTGGGAGGGCCGGGGAGATGCAATATTCCAGGAGCATAGGCCACACTTAGCATCCAAATCTCGGCTTCTAAAAAAATATCACTCTACATGAAAAGGAACCAAGGCTCCTTAGAGAACTGACTGATCGAGAGCTGGGACAAGAAAAATTCAAGATAAGCCAGGAACAGCTTGCTGTAAAGGAAGTTCCCAAGAGCGATAGGCACATGTCAAAATGACCCAGAAACCTGTTTCTGGCTTCTGCTGCCAAACTCTGGGTCAATTTGAGCATTAAAATAATTAATGACAGTAATGCATTATAACCCATTGAATAATAGATTATAATGAATAACAACTCATTTGTGTATAAACAGATACATTTTCAAATGGAGTATGAGAATTCCTCCTTGCAATAGAGTGCCAACTAATAAACGTATAAGAAGGATACAATTAGAAGATTACCAAAAAAAAAGGATTACCATTTGGAAAACATCTCAGTAATAAATTCAGGCAAGAAAGACCAATGGGTGCTAAAACAAGTAGGTGAAAGTACAATGAGTAATGGGTTATTTACATGATAATTATCAATTACAAAAGAAAAAAGTAACTTTCTAGTGGAGGAATGGGATAGACACTCTCTTCATCAAATGATCACAGTTACCATTGGGACACACAGTTACAGGACAAGGTGACATCAGAGGCCATTTTGAAAGGGTACAATAAGAACACAGTTATCATTTTCATGACATTCCTGCTGTAAGTACACATGCTGGGGTTTGTGTGTGTGTGTGTGTGTGTGTGTTATGTTGGGAACATTTAAGACCTACTGTCTTAGCAGTTTTCAAGCACGCAGTGTTGCTCACTATAGTCTCCCTGCTCCCCATGACATTTTTCATCTTATAACTGGGAGTTTGTACCCTTTGCCCATCTTCACCTGTCTCCTCTGCCCATTCCACATTCCCCTTCCTGACAACCACTGATCCACTTTCTGTTTCTCTGAGTTTGGGGGTTTTTTAGATTCCATATAATAGTGAGATCATATAGCATTTGTCTTTCTTCGACATATTCCACTTAACATAATGCCCTCCACGTTGTCAAAAATAGCGGGACTTCCTTCTTTTTATAGCTGAATAATGTTCCTCTGTGTGTGTGTGTATCACATTTTCTTTTTTTCATAATTTTTTTCTTTTTAAAAAATTTTTTTCACCTTTTTAAAATTTTATTACCTTTATGGTTGTACAACAATCATCATAACCAATTTTTTATAGCATTTCCATCCCAAACCCTCAGTGCATCCCCCCACTCCCAACCTCCCTCATTTGGAAACCATAAGTTTTTCAAAGTCTGTGAGTCAGTATCTGTTCTGCAAAGAAGTTCATTGTGTCGTTTTTTTAGATTCCACATGTAAGTGATAGCATTTGATGTTGGTGTCTCACCATCTGACTGACTTCACTTAGCATGATAATTTCTAGGTCTATCCATGTTGCTGCAAATGCTGGTATTTCTTTCTTTTAATGGCTGAATAATATTCCCTTGTGTATATGTACCACATCTTCTTTATCCACTCCTCTGTTGATAGACATTTAGGTTGTTTCCATGACTTGGCTATTGCATAGAGTGCTGCAATGAACATTGGAGTACATGTGTCTTTTTGAGTCATGGTTTTCTCTGGATAGATGCCCAGGAGTGGGATTGCTGGATCAAAGGGTAATTCTATTTTCAGTTTTCTAAGGAATTTCCATAATGGTGTAAGGTGGTAACTCATAGTGGTTTTGATTTGCATTTCTCTAATAATCACACTCCCACAGTTTATCATTGATTCTTCACCAAATGAACACATCAGACTCTTGCAATGGAGAAGAAAAAATGCTAATGGAGGAAACACGTCTAAGTGAATTAATGATGGGAAAAATTTTCATGTAACTTAGAGAAAACCTCCCTTATACCTAAAAGAGGGGTTTCTTGCAAATACCATGCTTAGTATTTGTGTCTAGCAAAGTGGAAAATAAGCATCTGCATTTGATGTGACCAAAAGTTCTTAGTCATTTATTTCTTAATAATTCTATTATTTGAATTAAAATGTCTCTTTCACATGATTAGAGACAGTTCTTCCTGCTAGTTTTACATTTTGCCTTTTGGTGGATTCTATCGGTTCATTCCAAACTTATGTGACTGTATTTATGTACCAACTCATAATGTTCTGCTTCTGCTGCTGAGGACGTGCGTTGCCAGGGTAAATAAGAACACCTGACTTGTACACTGCAGTTCAGAGTGGGAGGGACTCCAGGATCTAGCAGCTTGGGTGTGGCACACAGTGCTGGGTCACATGGCTTTGGGGGCCATCCAAGTCCTCCTGCAGGAACAACCACCAAAGGAACCAGCAGGCTCCTTGGTGCCAGCCCAGCATTGTCAGCAATTGTGGTACATTCAGGAAGAACCCAAACACCACTGCTTTGACCCGATGAATCAATTGTTCTTGCTGCTCCAGTTCTTCTGTTGCACTGGAGGTGACACCAAACATGGGGCTGTCTGCCCGGGGCTGGTTGTTTCCTCCTAGCTAGATGTTTGTCCTGCACCTCTAGAAACTATCTCATCAGTGCTGCTAAGTCTGAAAACGTCAATAGCACACCGCTCGAACAGAATGAGCAGAGAGGTGGCAGAGAGGGTTTTCAGGGATCAGCAAGAACCCTGAAAACCAGCACGTTGCTGCAAAGGTAGTGGCTTCCAGGGCAGTCAGAACCCTGGGGACAGAGCTGTATCTTAAGTACCATTTCATTTCTAAACCTAAAAAGCACTCTTTCTTTCTTTTTTTTTGGGGGGGGGGGTGCTGCACCCATGGCACATGGAAGTTCCTGAGCCAGGGATCAAATAAAAAAATCCAAGCCTCCACCGCAACCTACACCACAGCTTCAGCAATGCCGGATCCTTAACCCACCGTGCTGGGCTGAGGATCAAACCCATGCCTCAGCAGCAACCTGAGCTACCCTAGAGACAACTCCAGATCCTTAACCTACTGTGCCACAGTGGGAACTCTAGCACAATGTTTCTTTCTTTCTTCTTTCTTTCTTTTTAGGGCCACACCTACAGCATATGGAAGTTCCCAAGCTAGGGGTTGGATCAAGACTGAAGCTGCCGGCCACAGCCACAGCTACCTCATGGCAATGCTGGATCCTTAACCCACTGAACGAGGCCAGGGATTGAACCCACATCCTCATGAATACTAATTGGGTTTGTTTCTGATAAGCCACAATGGGAACTCCCAGAACTATGTTTCTTGATGTAGGTTCTCCATCCTCTGGCTCCTGCCCACCTCTAGAGCCACATCCCCTGCTACCCGCTGACGCACCTCCCACCAATGCCAAGTTTCAGGGTGGTCCCCACATTCCCCACACTATTTCCTACTCTGGGCTTTGTTCATAAAATTCCTTCTGCCCTGTTGACTATAGGCCAGTGTTTGGCTTGGAGTAGATGCTCAGACAGTGTTGAACTGAGCTGATGAGACCCCGGATCCCTTTTCATTTTGTGGACCACACAAACTGCTGCCATTTACTTTTTGCCCACTCTTTACGGCTTCTTCTTGGTCTGTCCTGTAAATGAAAACCTGATGTATCTCAGTGATAGGTTAAACTCATCTCAGAGACATAGATGCTGAGCAGAATTTTAACCTGGAGAAAGTAACTCTTTGCACAAGATTAACCAACAACACAGGATGACCTATACACGTATCCCAGGTAATGAAAGGAACTGCCTCATGCGAACTGCAAAACACCCAGGGTATGACAATGGCTCTCCCGATTAACAAAGCACTAATCACCATGATTCTCAGTTACTATGGTAACCCTCTCTGTTGCTTTAACTCTGTCATTCCCCTCATTCCCCATCATGAAGGTAACCCTCTAATTTTTCAGCCAAACTAGGCCACTTTTTTTTTTTTGCTTTTTAGGGCTGCACCCGCGGCATACGGAGTTTCCCAGGCTAGGAGTCCAATCAGAGCTGTAGCTGCCTGCCTACACCATAGCCACAACAAAGTCAGATCTGAGCAACGCCAGATCCGAGCCAAGTCTGCGACCTATACCACAGCTCGTGGGATCCTTAACCCGCTGAGCAAGGCCAGGGATCGAACCCGCAATCTCATGGTTCTTAGTCGGATTCATTAACCGCTGCGCCACGACAGGAACTCCAAACTAGGCCACTTTTGAAGGTCAGAGGATTGATAATAATTATTTCAATATGTGTTCAGGTAAGACGGCTCCCGGAAAACTGGGATATATTGCCACACTACCTACCAGGCATCATGGTATCCCACACAAAGAGGCCCTCAAAGATGTTTCCTGCCTCCACATACTTCCATTTTTTCTCCCCAGTTTCAATTTAAGATCCTTAAAAGCAAGGGTGATATCCAACGCACCCTCTAGATTACTCATGATGTTAGATTTATAATAGCTGCTCAAAATACCTGTTGATTGACTTATGGTGAGATGTTTTCAAATGAAAATTCCCCTTGGGTAGAAGAAAATACAAGAACAGGACTTTGCTGAAGATAAGGCTGGAATATTTGGGTGGGTCTTTAGCATAGAAGAGATAGTGTTAGCTAGGAATAAAAACTCTCCGGTGATCCTAGATATACCAAAGAAAACTCAAGTTAGTGATGAGAACTAAAATACTCCCCTAGGAGAATGAAACTCTCCTGTCTTCTGTTGAGCTAGAACATGATGAATGTCATGGGCTTTTACTTATCTTAGTACTTCATCAAGTGTGAGAAAGGGGAGGAGAGGAGCTTAGAGATTAATTTGTTTAGGGGGAACAAAGTAATGAAGTAAATAATTTTCAGCAATACCAGCTTTGAGGATGATAACTGAACACAATAATAGCAAAGAGACAGGGAGTTCCGTTGTGGTGCAGCGGAAACAAATCTGACTAGTATCCATAAGATGGCTTGTTCAATCCCTGGCTTTGCTCAGTGGGTTAAGGATCTGGTGTTGCCATGAGCCGTGGTGTAGGTGGCAGACACGGCTCAGATCTGGCGTTGCTGTGGCTGTGGTGTAGGCTGGCGGCTATAGCTCCAATTTGACCTCTAGCCTGGGAACCTCCATATGCAGAAGGTGCGGCCCTAAAGACATAAAAAAAAAAAAAAATAGTAAAGAGACAGACTCAGCTTATCGACACAGAGAAGAAACTTAGACCCCCTGTGACTCCTACTGCCTCATTTCACAGATGAGAAAATTGAGACCCAAAGAAATTAAATGGCATCCAGTTACCTGCTGCCCTTCTGGGAAATTCTCACTGTGAGAATTTGACAGCATTCAATTATTCATTGGTGGTTGCTTCACTAGTCCTGGGAAAGCTGAAAGTGTTCCTTCTAAGGCAAGAATATTTTCCCTCTTTAGATAAGGAAGTGGAAGCTTTTCAAAAGTTTTGCCAAGATAAGGGCCTTCTCTTCTTGTTTGAGGACTCTGCTCACACCAGGTATATGTAGATTAGCAACTATGAATCAGAGCTTGGAAGCAGCAGAAGTATGAAGAGGGAAACGGCAAATAGAAGTCGACAGCAAAAGTGGTGACACCTGAGTCCCCGTGTGGGACAATCCAGTCCTTGCCATCTTTGGCATAGAGACTGTAAATTGTCAACATGTGATTTAGACACCCCCAGAATGAACTGGAGAGTTCAGTCTCAGAGCAAATCGAGGACATAAATTGATGACAAACCAGAAAGTCCCATTTAAATACTGTTATCATTTTAAGCAGTGGCCAGAAATGTCACCTTCGTAAGGGTACTTTATTTTTCCAGAACTTTCCTAATATTTCAAGGGTCTTCACTGTCACAAAATTACGACAGGCAACACCTTGGTGTCAACCACTCATGCACGGACCACTAAGAGGCTGGATTCATTTCCCACAGATACGCAGTGAGTCAAAGGAAAATATAGTTTCTGCTCCTCCTTCAAAAACAACTTCTAGAAAAATCAGGAAGGTGAAGGCCTCCACTGGCCACAGCCCAAACTGTTGTTTTCAAAAAGATTGCTCTACACAGAGTCTACATTAACTCTTTTTATTCCATTGTTTTCCTCAAACAGGATGATATTTCCAGTGTGAGAAGAGAGAGAGAGGGAGAGAGAAAGAAAGAAAGAGAGAGAGAAAGAGAGAGAGAAAGAAAGGAAGAAACAGGGAGGAAGGAAGGAGAAGTGAAAAGAAAGAAAGAAAGAGAGAGAAAGAAAGAAAGAAAGAAAGAAAGAAAGAAAGAAAGAAAGAAAGAAAGAAAGGAAGGAAGGAAGGAAGGAAGGAAGGAAGAGGAAGGAAGGAAGGAGAAAGAAAAAGAAAGGAAGGAAGGAGAAGGAAAGGAAGAAAAGAAAGGAAAGAAAAAGCAATGCGGGAGTGAGTAAGGGGAGAGATGAGCCTTACTGATTCCAGAATCTGACAAAATTCTGAGGCCAGGGAATCATTTCTGTTAGGACTTGAATTCTTTAGTTTTCCTAATGAATACTTGTAGATCGTTGAGTTCCTCAGAGAACGCATCCAGCCTGCTGTGCTGTGAGTCTTAGGGCTGGGCATTGTGGCTGAAATGCAGGCATAAGAACGGAGCCAATGAAAGGATCAGAAATGGAAATAACTCTTTCCTCCCATCCTGAACAGGTTAAGCAGGTAGATTTTTTTCTATTAGGTGGGAAAGATCAATCACTCAAGGCCAGAGCACAGGCCACCAAGATAGATGACTATTGTACCCTTGAGTTTGCTTCATCTCTAAGAATTGATTGAGCCCTAAAAGCAAAAGGTGACCCTGCTAGGATCATGGCTCTCCCAAGGAATGGCAGGCAGGCCAGTAGCACTTATTGGAACATGACAGATGCAGGGAGGAGGCAGGCTTTAGATGGAGTCAGAGATTAAAGAACATTATGTTAAAAACGAGAGATCCCAGTTTTAATCATTTAAGTTTAGTTATTGGAAGATATCTGGGGATTAAAGATATCCAGGACACTTACCATGGATATTGTTAAATTCATGGCCCACAAGCAAAACTTTGCTAAGAAACGTCATTCTAGTTCCTGGACACCAATAATAAACGTGAGAATTAGGCTAAGTAGTTTTGGGAAAGATCTCAGAGTTCCTCCAGACTTACTGATGAGGAAGTAGAGGTTTAAAAAAAAAAAGGAAAGACAAAAGGTGCTGTGACTTGCCTGCCTCATACCAGAAGCTGGCAGCAATGAAGACTGCAGTCAGACCCCTTGACTCTCAGACAAAATGTCTTCACCAGCCACAGGGAATCCCTCCCTTTGGGGCTCCTGGCACTGCAGGGACCACTTGGACCTCAATAGTCTCCCTACTGAGGAAGGAGACAAGGGACTATTCAGGGTAAATATTTACATGGCCATGAACTATGCTACCACATTCTGTCTACAGAGAAGGAAAGCCCATATCCACACTATGCTTATAAGAAAAGGGGCCTTTGGAGTTCCTGTCATGGCTTAGTGGAAATGAATCTGGCTAGTATCCAGGAGGACGTAGGTTCGATTCCTGGCCTCACTCAATGGGTTAAGGATCCTATCCAGCATTGCCGTGAGCTGTGATGTAGGTTGAAAATGTGGCTTGGATCCCAAGCTATTGTGGCTGTGGCATAAGCCAGAAGCTGTAGCTTCAATTTAACCCCTAGCCTGGGAACCTCCTTTCAGCTGTGTGACCGGCAGATAAATCAATCGATTATTTTACTCACTAATTCATTTGTATAATGAGGATAATTATACCTAATTTAAAGGTTTTGGAGAGGGCTAAATGAGATCAAGCCTATGGAACACTTAGCACTGTCCCTGGCAAAGAATATGTAAGCTGTCATTATTACAGGCAGACCTCATTTAATTGTGCTTCACTTCATTGTACTTCACAGATACTGCATTTTTTACAAATCGAAGCTTTGTAGCAACCCTGCAGTGAACAAGTCTATACAACAGAATTTTCTCACTTTGTATCTCTGTGTCATATTTTGGTAATTCTTGCAATATTTCAAACTTTTTCATTATTATTGTGTTTCTTATGGTGACCTGAGATCGGTGATCTTTGATGTTACTACCATGACTCACTGAACGCTAGGATTTTTTAGCAATAAAGTATTTTTTAATTAATGTATATATATTTTTAGACAATGCTACTGCATACTTAATAGATTATAGTATAGTGTAAACATAACATTTATATCCACATGCCAAAAATTAGTGTGACTCACTTTATCATAACATTTGCTTTATTGTGGTGGTCTGGAATCCAACCCACAATATCTCCAAGGTATGTCTGTAGAAAATAGTAGGCCTAATTCCAACCATTAGAAAAATTATATTGAATATTAATGGACTAAATATGCCAATTTTAGTCCCCCCAAAGGCAGGGATTTTTATAACAGATAAAAAAGCAAGACCTAAATATACTGTCTATAAGAGATGCACTATAAATATAAAGACAGATAGGTTGCAAGCAAACATAAAGTAAAAGAATGGAAAAAGACGCATTATGCAAAGAGGAAGCATAACAAGGTCAAGTGGCAGTAATATCAGATGCAGTTGACTTCATGGTGATAAAAGTATCGATTTCTCAGAAAGACATAAAAGTGCTCTATGTTGATACACCTAATAACAGAGCTTCTAAATATATAAAATGAGAAAGATGCATGTGACATTTTATTATCTCATCTTATTATGAGAAGGCAGGTGGTAGGGAGTGTGGCTGGCAAGAGAGGGATACTGTGTTTAGGTAAGCATAGTAAAGCATTCTACCTCCCCGATAGGGGGAAACCTGGCTCATTTCCTATAACCATTATGAACAAGACAGTCCTTTTTTTTTTTTTTTGTCTTTTCGCCTTATCTAGGGCCGCACTCGCGGCATATGGAGGTTCCCAGGCTAGGGGTCTAACAGGAGCTGTAGCTGCCGGCCTTTGCCACAGCCACAGCAATGCGGGATCCGAGCCACATCTGCAACCTACACCACAGCTCACAGCAACACCAGATCCTTAACCCACTAAGCAAGGCCAGAGATCAAACCCACAAACTCATGGTTCCTAGTCTGATTCGTTAACCACTGAGCCACGACGGGATCTCCGAACAAGACAGTCTTATGTTCTTAGGCACTCTTTGGTATAATTTCCACAACAACCTGACCATCATGTAGAAATGTTTTCATTGGAGCATGCAGACAATTTTACATATTAACAATTTTATGAGTTTGGAATCAACAGACCTTCTTGAGATCTTTGAGAATGTGCTCTATGCCTGTCAACTGTGCTGCATGCTACAAGCTCTCTGACTACAAAAACTTAATATATATTTCAGGATATAAGTCAGAAATTAAAAAAGCGATTCCTAACAACACAAGGCATGAATGAGGTTTCAAATAATCAGCGTAGATACAGCGTAGATACAGAGTCATCCGCATGAGAGGACATTCAAGAATGGGTAGGATTCAGAAGCGAATGGGATAAAGGATTCCAGGGCAGGGTGTGCTGTGAGCAAAGTTTCAAAGGCAATGATCCTGGCTCCCCAGGAAACAAAGAACATAGCAGACTGGCTGGAAGGGAGCTTCATATAATAACCCTGCCCTCCAGATGAACGGAGCAGATCAAGACCTATGGTTTTTGTTGGCTCGGTCTTTTGCCATTTAAAAAACAACGTACACATTTGGATTAAAGCTCTGCAAACAATGATCAGGGACTGTGGACCAGATGTACCCTACAGGAGGTGGGAAGAAAGCAGAAATCCCTCCTCATCTCATGTGGGGAAGATGTGTTTTTTTTATGCCAAGCAGAGCCCCCCAGATGGTGTTAGAGAGCCAAGGTCTCCGTGGTTGGTGTGATGGATTACTCAGGCAGGGGAGGACAGAGGCGCTCTCAGCTTCTCCCTGAAACAAAGGAGAATGATTTGCCCCAAGCAGAGGCAGAGAGAGGGTAAGAATTTAGTGGCGATTTAAGGCAGTGTAGGAATAATGTCATCCTATGGAGTTCCTTCTCTCTCGATCTTTTTTTTTTTTGGCCACTCCACAGCACGAGGAGCTCCCAGGCCAGGGATCAGATCTGAGCCACAGTCACAATCTAAGCTGCAGCTGCGGCAACGCTGGATCCCTAAACCACTGGGCAAGGCCGGGGATTGAACCCAAGTCTCAGCACTCCCAAGGAGCCACTGATCCTGTTGTGCCACAGCGGGAGCTCCTGGAGTTCCTTCTTTCTTCCATTTTTTTTTTTTTTAGGACCGCACCTGTGGCATATGGAAGTTCCCAAGCCAGGGGTCAAATCAGAGCTGCAGCTGCTGGCCTACACCACAGCCACAGTGGAATTTCTTCTCTTAATAGAGGTTCCCTCGGCATTTTTGTACAGCCCCTACCTCTTCAGGAGACACTTGCTTATCCAACATTTAGGGACTTTTCTTCTCATTCTTTTGGGTATGAACGCCTTACTACAACAGGATAATAAGTTGCCCGAGGTCAGGGGCTGCTTCCTTTTCCCCTTCAGGAGTCCCTAAGGTGTGAGATACTGCAGTGCCATGGACAAGTGCATAGTTAACGAATATAAATGAATCTGGAGAGAGCTGCTTCCGCCATAGATTTTGCTACCTAGGCCTACGCATATAGGTTGACTGGGCATGGGATGAGATAACCCATTGTTCAACCGGGGCTCTGAAAGATGTGTCCTCTGATAAACTAGCCCCTGCTGCACTGTTTGGTGTCTGTGACCAGGAGAGCACAACTGATTACTTCTACCTCACTATAGAAATTCCATGGTGCGGGGTCGGGGGGGCGCCTAGGGGAGTTCCCAGCGTGGTGCAGGGGAAACGAATATGACTAGGAACCATGAGGTTGTGGGTTTGATCCCTGGTCTTGCTCAGTGGGTTAAGGATCTGGCGTTGCCGTGAGCTCTGGTGTAGGGCGCAGACACGGCTTGGATCCTGCATTGCTGTGGCTGTGATGTAGGCTGGCAGCTGCAGTTCTGATTTGACCTCTAGTATAGGAACCTCCATATGCCGTGGGTGTGGCCCTGAAAAGCAAAAAAAAAAAAAAAAAAAAAAAGGGCGGGGAAGGGGGGCTAGCCTTCGGCCAGACCCAGCTCTATAAAAGTATATAGTAACACCAGAGGATGTTATAGGTCAAAGTGTTACCCACCTGCGTTCTTGGACTCTTTAACCAACAGAAATTGATAAGGGATGCAATGAGGAACTCAGGCAGGGCTTTATTGGGACATGCGCTGCAGCAGGAGACATGAAAATAAGTAACAGGGTTTGCTCCCTGAGGGCAGAGTGAGCTAGTCCCTTAAATGAAGTAAGGATAGAGGCAGACAGAGGGGTAGCTTAGGTGGTCTGCCCATGTCCACGGTGGTGCTGTGTGCAGGGATCATGTGCAGTACCCTGCTTTTGCTCCCTGCACCTCAGAAGTGCAGCTGGGTTTTGGCCTTTTTGTATCTTATTATTGATAATTTGCCCTAACTGCACTTGGTGCAGTTATGTTTAGCCTCTTATAGTTTCTTTGTACTCTGTTGCTCCAGGAGACCTTTGTCCGGGTACAAACACTACAATAAAGGCTCCCAAGTCCCAGCCTGTCTCAAAGGCGTTAATATCTAAAAAAAAGAGACCACCATGCAAGAGAAGAAAACTAAGCAAAAACTATGCAACTTTCAAAAGAATAATTCTAACCTTTTACTGGAACGTGGCAGCTACAGTTACTGACTGCATACAAAAGCACTAAGCAAGGGGCTGGTATAGAAAGCTGTTAAATATTTAAAGCTAGACTCTGAAGATAGAGTAGGCTTGGCCTTCCAGGTCTAGTGATATGGCAGATGAAGATTTTAACAAGTGTTTTTAAATGCAAGGATGAGCTCCCAAGAAAGACAATGAAATTCTCATTTCCCAAAAAATGCAGAGGAAACTTTTAAAAAAAAGAAACAGAACAAAAGAAAACCAGGAAACATATGAACTGCCATCGTCCTTTCTCTAGGGAAGCGGTTGAAGCATCATATAACCTGGTGATCCAAGACAGTGCATCTCAAACTTGACTATGCATGTGAGTCACCTGGGATCTTATTAAAATGAAAATTCTGATTCTATAGGAGTGGGTGAAACAGACCTCTAAGGTGATACTGATGCAGCTGGAGGTCCCTAATGAAGCCCTGGATTTTAAGGTAAACATTTGGCGTGTGTGTTAGACCTCAACATGGCTAGCATTCATGAGGATGCAGGTTTGATCCCTGGCCTCACTCAGTGGGTTAAGGATCTGGCATTGCCATGAGCTATGGTGTAGATCGCAGACGGGGCTCGGATCTGGAGTTGCTGTGGCTGTGGTGTGGGCCAGCAGCTACAGCTCCGATTTGACCCCTAGCCTGGGAACCTCCATATGCCGTGGGTGCAGCCCTAAAAAAAGACAACAACAACAAAAAATAGATGGGACCCTAAAAGACTTCCCTCCTCCGGTAAAAGATAAACTAGAAAAATTTACCCATCAGTATCAAGATACTACAGGAAAGTTTTTCTATCTCTGGCTGGACTCTGGATGAGGAAATAAAGTCTCCCAGAAAAACAGGAGCTCTGGTCTATGTCCGGCATGGATGAGGGTTTCAAATTTCTGTGTGATCTAGAAAACCCTACGTCCAGGAATTAATTTAAGACCTGGTCTTGTAACAGTGATACCCAGAACCCTTGGCAGAGACAGAGGCAACTATGAGAAAGATGCTTGCAAATCCATTCCACGAGAGCTTTTTACACACACACACACACACACACACACACACACACACACAAACACACAGTCTCTATTAGAGCACAAATGAAAAATTATGAAATGAATAAGGAAACAACCCACTACTTGTGAGAATGAGAAAACAAGATGAAATGGACAATTACACTATTATAGAACAGCAATCTGAAAAAGAATATAGAAGAAACATTTGAAATGATTAAATACAGACTCTTCCCCAAAGGTAAAACCCCATGAAAATATTAGATATTATGAAAAAAAGGAAAAGACTTTAATTTTTTTTCTAAAAATGAACAAATGTTATCATTAAGATTAAAATGCAACAAGGGCACAGTCTTTAAGGCATTAGCCTGCTGTGGCCCCCTCTACCTGGCAAAGCAATCAAGTTACTTTTTCTCCTTCATCTCATCAAAAAAAAAAGATTAAAATGCAATGTACAGTTTAACTGCAGATTAGTAAAACTGAACAGAGACTATGTGAATTGTAAAATAGGCCACTGTAATTTGTAATTGTGAAATGAATACACACAGGTTACTCACTATGAAGCCAGAAAGACAAGGAGGCAGAAAATATTAGAGTATGACAAGAAAGAGAAGATAGAAAAAAAGGACCAATATTTTATTGGAGTTTAAGTTTTGGCTGAATGAATGAGAATTTATTCTTGAAGATACAGAGGTATTAGTCCCAAACAAAACAGAGAAAAATAAACCTATACTAACATAATCCACTGTGAAGCTACAGAACACACACACACACACACACACACACACACAAATACACCCCATAAAATTCTTAAAAACTTAAAAGCAGCCAAAGGAAAAAAATGAGAAAGAGAAAAAAAGAAAAAGAAAAAAAAAAACAGAAGGAAAGAAAAGGAGGAGAAACAATGAAAGAAAAAGACAAATTACACAATAGTGTTTCCAAATGCTGAGGGAAATTCCTCCTAATC
This sequence comes from Catagonus wagneri, assembly GCA_004024745.2. Classification (NCBI taxonomy): domain Eukaryota; kingdom Metazoa; phylum Chordata; class Mammalia; order Artiodactyla; family Tayassuidae; genus Catagonus; species Catagonus wagneri. The sequence goes on from PVHT020000141.1 coordinate 3,206,777, forward strand.
GAGAATCTATACAGGGCTAAACTACTAAACAAAAATAGAGTTGAAAGAAAGATACAGTTAGACAAAAACTGGGAGAATATACTCACGGCCCCTCAAGGAAAAGGGTGAACTTTAAGGAGGAAACTGAACCCAAATGGAAGGAGGAAGAAGTCCAAACAGTCTGAGATCTGAATCCATGACAACATAACAACAGGTGGGAGAGATAAAGTAAGGAGAGTGGGAGGGCATGTCTGGCAAAAGAAATTGTTGAAATGCACCCAATAAACCATAAAGACAGATGCTATCTCCCCTTACCCTATTCTGTTTTTTTTTTTTCATTGTAATTTTCACTACTTAATACTATACACTTAATCTGCTTCTTGACTTTCTCTCCTACTAGAAGCTAAATGCCACGAGGGCAGGGACTTGATCTTGTTCTCTAGCACGTAACTGGTGCTTATGTTTTATTGAATACAAGAAAAGGAATCAGTTTGTGCAGAAAGCCTCCAAGTGTGCGGGGCCGAAACTTTCTTCTTTCGGGAACAGATGGAATGGGAGTAAAAATGCAAGTAGCATTTCTAAGCTACCAGGTCCTGGGCTACACATGACTCTTGTTTTCTCATTGCACGTGGGCTGTGGAATAACAAAAACCATATGCTGGCGAGCAAAATGAATGGGTCTTTCAATCTGATTTAAAACACAAGCAGAGCATTTTTCATCTGCATTTATTGTTTATAGACATTTCTGCCTGTTTCCAAAGGAGATGCAGCCTGTGATCTTACATGCAACATAATAAATATCTTGTCCAACTGAGCTAGCAGAGATAAGACCCTGCCTTGTATTCTGGGGGAAAGCTTTCACGACTGGACATATCCACACTCAATACTACTCAATGACCCAGTAATTCTAGTTTTCAAACGCCTAAGAATGTAGAACCCCGGCCACAGGAACCCTGAAATTTCAGTTCTAACAACGAATCATTGACAATCAAAAGGCCCCATCTTGAGCTCACACTGAGCTCCACCTCCTTGTCAACAGGCTCTCTGTCCTCTGTGTTCTCGGTTGCACCTAAGGACACCTTCCTTAGGCACCCTCAGGTCCCTCGTCTGCTGTAAGGATGTCACAGCCAGAGACTCTCCATTTCTCACCATTAGCACCCACCCACCCCCACCAATAACTCTGCTGCCAATGTTAAATGCACAGTGACTAGACGGGTCTTCCATTGAACGATATCGGACACTGTGTCCTCACTCAAAGTCCTGACAGCAGGAGAGTGACCCTGTAAACACAACTGAGGGCAAAGAGCAAGAACAATTCCCCTTCCTTACCTAATCGAACTCAAAAACGGAGAACTTCTGAAGAACAGGCTTAGTAGCTGGCCATCCAGCTCTGCAGAAAATTCACTAGTTAGACATCCTAGGGTGACAAGACGACGAGGAATAACCCAGATTGAGAAGCACACGGTGCTCACCCCCCACGTACGCACGTTCCCTCCTTGTCCAATGGGATCACATCTGCTGCCCCCCGCATGCCTTCTCCACTTGCATCTTTCCTGGGGTGGAAATAAGCTCAAAATTAAACAAAGCCTCCTCTTCATCATCTTCTTTCTCTGCTTTCTTATTCTCCCTGATCCCTGACCAAAGTGCCTTTTGCTCCTGAACATCCAAATAGCTGTGCTGACAACCCCTGAAGCAGCCCTGCCATCTTCTCTAATGGTGCTTTCTTAGTCCTTTTCATGTGTCAGTGGGTAAGTCTTTTCTCCTAGACAGTAAACTCCATGGGTAGAAGGAGTACATGTTGGTCTTCCTTGCTGACCCTGTACATAATAGATGCTCAACAACTGCTAGAAGGAAGGGAGGAAAGAAGGACTGGTTTGGGAAATGATGTCATAGCATATAGTATTCATTTCAAGGAGTGAATTTCTGACCTTCTGAACCTTAGAGAAATTTTAAGGATCTGTTATCAAGCCCAACCCTTTTTTTTTTTTTTGCTTTTTAGGGACGTACCTGCGCGGCATATGGAGTTTCCCAGGCTAGGGGTCAAATCTGAGCTATAGCTGCTGGCCTACGCCACAGCCACAGCAATGCAGGATCCAAGCTGCGTCTGCAACCTACACCACAGCTCACGGCAGTGCCGGATCCTTAACCCACTGAGCGAGGCCAGGGATCGAACCTGCAACCTCATGGTTCCTAGTCGGATTCGTTTCCGCTGTGCCCCCACGGGAACTCCCCAGGCCCACTTTGACGATGTGAAGGCGACATGGTTTCAAATTCTGTGATCCCACTGTTCCTAGGATGATTCAGCTGGCCGAACCAGAGTCTTCTTTCCTCTCTCACCAAATGTATTTATAGAAGTGGTCGCTGGAGGCCACCTCTCCTTGCCCATAGTTCATAGCCCTATAACAGTGGTCATAGCAGATTCTGCTGGATTCAGAGAAGAGGGGAAATGCTAGCTTGAAACTTCTTCCATGTTCTCTAGAAGATGGGAAGTTGGCAAGCACCTAATGGTTTCTCAGCTCTGAGCAGAGTGAATGCGTAATAGGAGACACAGACTCTGAGGAGCTTTCACTCTCATTGTGACACGATTAAATAATTTACGAACCATAAGGATAACATGTAACCAGCACAGTAATTACGATAGATGGGAGACAGTGTGGCTGGTGGGAGAGTTAGGAAGAGCTTCATGGAGGGGATGGGGTTGGAAACTTGTCCCTGTGCTCTATGGAATGTGATGGCAAATTTTCTGAAAACCTTGAGTCTCGGGTCTGTGGCACTAGGTAAAGCCACTAACCAGATTCTACCAGGAATATCTTAGACAGTCCCAAAGGAGGGAAGGATGTGATAGATGCTACAGACACTTTCTATTTCCTTTCACAGGGTCCACAGGATGGGGCTCGAGTAGGGGGAAGGGGCCTTTGCCATGACGTTAAATGAAGAGGGGCCTTAAATGTGCTCTTTCTGGCCATCCTACGTATAATTTGGAGACTGGGGCTTTCTGCACACAACAAACAAAGCATGAGAGCAGCCTGGGATAAGAACTGATTTCTTCTTGAATTCGGCCATCCATATTTTCAGTGACAGTTTCCATTTAAAAATGAACTCCCATGAAATGAAAGCAGTGTTGGTAGCTGCCCTGGGCTTGCCACCTGTAGTGGAGTTGGCATATATACTGAAAAGGGACTGACACGTAAGGATGCCTCTGGCGACATCAGAGATTACATTTAGTTCTGAGCTCAAGTAAACACAAGGCCGCCTGCAATATGCATGAAGAGAGCTCCAAGAACAAACACAGCCACAGGGCCAGTAAAAATAAAAGAGCAAAGTGCAGGGCTGGAAAGAATAAACATGCACTGGCTCTAGCCCCGAGATACAATGGAGCAGGTGGAGCCAGTCTCCGTGGACAAGGCGGCCAGAACGGGGCTGGCTGCAGAAAGGCCCTTTACCATAGCTCAGTGCTCACAGCAACGAGAGCGAATCACCAGAATGTGCCTTCATTAACCACTGGCTCTCCAGCTGCTTTACTTACTTATCAGCGGTCGTCTGTGCTTAAGGAAAGGCCTCGGAGAAGTCACATCATTGAGCCCCAGTTTCTTCATCTATAAAATGAGGGGACAGAACCACACAATACCCACATCCCCCTCTGGCTTCAGGATTTTTCCAACTCACCTAGCTAACTGCCCGCAAGATGCCTTTTTTATTTTCAAAGACTGTTGACACAGTGATCCAGCTGTTATCTTGATCGTGTCCACTAAGAGATCGATGGAGCAAAGAGCACACTTTTTCTTTTTTTTTGTTTTCAGGACTCGAGTCGATCCACTTTAAACAGTGAAACCACTAAAGGGAAATTTTACACTGTGTAGCAGCACCACACTTGGCTGGCAGCACACACAGACATTTGAACAGATTAGAAAAAAGAGCCCCCTCCAGGTAGGCAATGCTCTGCAGCCCACCCACCACCACCACCAGCTGCATTTCCTCCCCCCACCCCACCCGCACCTCTCACCCTCGGGCTGGCAGTTCTGTCCAAGGCAGAACCCGCACCATCGCTCACAGCAATGGAGCAACTGGCTGCCAGTAACACGTGAAAGTCAGGAAGTTTATGGCCAGGACTCCTGAGCTTTTTCCCTGCAATGATTATATCATGTTCACCTAGGAATCTTCTGCTTTCTTCTTCACACACCAGGCTTTCTCTCTGATGTATGTAACTACTGTGGTAATATACAAATTTACAACACACTGAAGGTTTTTTCGGGTTTTTTTTTTTTTTTCCACTGCTCAAAACTGTAAACTCAGCCGCTTTGCTAGTAGGTCAGAGACCTTGGGCAGGTTATTCAATTTCAAGTCTCAGCTGCCTCTTCCATATATGAGGATAATCATAGGGCCCACCTCCAAGGCTTTGTTGGAGGGATTAATGAATAATGCATTTAAAAATTCTTAGCACAATGCCTGGAATGTGGGAAACATATAATAAATGTCAGTGCTTATTCCTCTTCATCACCATCTTTGTCTGTGTCTACATTATTCTACAACAAGCTGATGTGAACTGAATGATGACCCTGAGGTCAAAGAGACCTGGCAGCTCCTTAGAAAATTAAACATACGACTGAGAAATTCCACTCCTAGTTGTCTACTCAAAGGAAAACATATGTCCACGTAGATACTTGTATGCAAAGGTTCATAGTAACATTATTTATAATAGACCCAAATTGGGACAACCCAATAGGTCAATGGCTAGATAATGAACAATTTCATTGCATGGAATACCAGCACAATGGAATACTATACAGCAGTAAAAGGATAAACTATTGATACATGACACAACATGAATGAATCTCAAAATAAATATGCTGAAAAAAGCCACACACAAAAGTATAGACTGTAGGATTATTTATAGAAAATTCAAACTAATCAATATTTGAGGCAGGGGCTAAGGGAAGGAGGGAATGCAAGAAAACTTTGGGGGTAATAAATATGCTATTTTGTGATGATGATTTTATGGGTACATATATACGTCAAAACTTATCAAGTCACACATTTTAAATATGAGTAGTTTACTATAGGTCAGTTATACTTCAATAAAGCCATTTAAAGATATTTTAAAACCCTCTACAAGGGCTTTCATTGCTTTCAAAACAATATCCATGCTATTATGTATTTCTTTCTTCTCTCTTTATTTTTTTCAAATCTTCCTTCTTGGTGACTAAACAGAAAATTTCTTCTGGGGAGATGCCATGTTTGTTTGGTTTACCATTGGATTCCCCAGTTCCCAGTACAGTGGCTGGGACAAAGTCCAACTGTAAATAAATTAATGAGGAATGAAAATCATCAAAGGCCAAAGAGCAATGTGGAAAATACGTACTATAATATACTATACCAGTGGAGGGAGGAAGAGCAGTGGATTGAATTGCTTCACAGGTAGGGAAAACACAAAAGCGTCCTGAAGGATGGCAAGGGTGTAAATAGTAAGAGAGAAGAAAGGGCACCTCCGGAGGGAGCAGCAGTTAGAGCTAGGGCACAGATGTGATGGGGCCATAAGTTTGTTTGGGACTTAGGTAGAAAAAGCAGGTTTCTCTAGACTATGAAGATCCTTAATTCCCATCACAAAGGCATGAAGGATGGACTGGTGAGACTGAAGGACAACAGATGGGACATGAGGGCATTTTAAGGGCAGAGACTTTGGATTCACTTAGGACTCTTTTCACAGTAATCCCGAAAGGCACCATCCAAAGTCAAGCTACTGGATGAAGCTTCCCAGGCCAGCGCCAGGCCACTGCATCCTCATCCTCAGAGTAACGTTTGACAGGATCCAGCAGAGCTGTCATCCAAGTGCTTTTCTATGTGCTTCTCCCATGGAAGCATTACCCCCATGGAGTAATGCAGTCATCCTGGGGGTGCTGGCCCTGGTTTGGGGCTTGAGAAAAAAAAATCCCTTAATTAAAAACAAAGTGTAGGTGTCTTTAGACACCCTTGTTCTGATGCCCCACTTTCCCCCATCCTCCAAGGCCCTGCGAGCTGGGGCTGGATTTGTAATCAGCATCTCTTTCTCAACTCAGCAGGAAGCACTTAAAGGGCCTGGCTTTGTTTTGAAGAGTAAAGACAGGAAGCAAAGCAACTGAAAAGGTACTGTTTACTTTTCATTCAATGCCAAAGCCAAATAGAATGTGTTTGCTCTCTGCTGAATGCCTAGGAATGGAGAGTTTGTATTTGAGCCTCCTGAATGAGACAGAGTAAATGTTCCCTCTGCCTCATGTCCACAGCAGCACATTTAGATAGTGCTCCAAGTTTACCAAGTACTTTCAGAGACATTATCTCATTTGATCCCCAGGTCAACCCTAAGATGAAAGTGGGATTATTATGATTCCCATATCACAGATGACCCAGGGCCCCTGGACCTAGGAGGCAGGGGTTCAATAGGTGTTTCTTTAACGAGGTTACTAAGGCTAAGTGACTTGCCCTGGGTCACAGAGCTGAGTTAATCAATGCCTTCTCCCTGCCTCCTATAAATGGTCCTTAAACATAGAGCAAAGCTCTACTATAAACATCTATTCCATAGATTCAGGTAACCCTTAGTCACAGGCCCCATATTAACAATGCTGATACTCCTCACCATCGTACAGAAGATAATAATAAGAGATACCAATTACTGAATACACAGAATGTGCCAGATGTTCTCAGCCAGCATCTCATTTAATCGTCACAATAATCCCCAGGAGTAGGTTATATTATATTCTTTCAGATGATAAAGCAAGGCTCAACAAGGTCAATTCACTTTCTCAAAATCACCAGCTGTTCTACAACCAGTAAGAAAGACTCCAGATTCAAACCCAACCTTCTGGCTCTAGGGCCTGTTTTCTGTTAACAGATTTTAATTTAGGAATTTCGTCTGGGTCCATCCTACCACCCACCACCCCATTCCAAACACCCTCATAATGCATATACACATCAGCCAGAAGGAGAGATTATCCATTTTTTTGTTTTTTAAACAGGAAACATCTTCTGAATCTTAATGTTTGGTTGATTCTTTAAATTTAGCAAAGCACTTCAGGGTTTCCTGTCTTGGGACAGATTGTTAAACATTAAGGAAGGGCATTCTTGTATGAGATGAAATACCTAGTAATCCCAAAAGCAATGAACCCCAGTAGGAACTCACATTGTAAAACCGGCCAAATAATGAGAAACACATTTATGTTCTCCAACCAGCACAAAGAGAAAAGAGAAAGATGTAATCTTTGTTCTGAGCAGTTGGGTTGCTGGAAAAGCATCATCCATCAAAATCCTGGACAGAAAGAGTGAGCAAAGGCAAGCTCCCCTCATGGTCAGAGTTAACAGGTAGGGCAGATGGTTGGCGGGGTTTATCTCATCAAAAATGTTCACAGATGAAAGTTTAAAAGACAATACATACAGTGACTGCAGAGGGAGGGGACTGCTAGGCAAAGTATCAAGCCTTAACTCTTACAGAGAAGCCTCTGGACTGTTGCCCAAGGCAGTGCTAAGAAGGGTGAAGTCTTCCACCACAGGAGACTCTGCTGGCTGCCTGGATACATTACAAGAGTCCACAATGATTCTTGTTGTCCATAATGTAATAGGCTATTCTTTTAGGAATTGGAGCTTGTCAAGAAAGACTCCAGTTAATTTTTCCATTTTCCTCAATACATTTATTTTTTTTTTCTTTTTTTCCTTTTTTTTTGGGGGGGGCACACCCATGGCATATGGAGGTTATCAGACTAGGGGTCGAATTGGAGCTGTAGCTATCGACCTACAGCACAGCTCACAGCAATGCAGGATCCTTAACCCACTGAGTGAGGCCAGGGATTGAACTAGAAACCCTCATGGTTTCTAGTCGGATTCATTATTGCTGCGCCAAAATGGGAATTCCCTCAGTGCATCTTTTGCTATTTGTAATATTCTCCAGGAAAACCTATAAGTTGATAATAACTGCTGTTGTCATTGTGATTAATTGATTTATTATTATTATTATTATTTAATTTTTAGTTACTTTATTATTATATATTATACTATTTATAATAATTGTTGAAGCTAGCTGATAAGTATGTGGGGGTCCCATAATATTTTAAAGTTTTTTTTCTATTATTTGAATAAGTAACATTTAAAACACATTAACTTCCTTTCTTAAAATTCAGAACTTCCCCTCTCTTCGAGAAAAGTATTGTTAAAGTTCTTTATTTACATGTGTGTTGTGACTTCTCACTTGGTGTCCTACCCTCATCCACTGTTTTCTGGTAGATAAAACTCTTTAGAACACTAGAGGACTTATGTTCTGTTTCCTTATACGTGTGCTTTTCTCGCTTGGACAGAGGCGACACTTTCCTAACCCCCGGTAAGAGGTCAGTCCAGATCTGTTCTCTGAAGGATTGGTACCAGACAACTTGTAATAGCTACTTAGTATCCATCAGTTTCTCCATGAAGGACTTCAAAGAAAAGAGAAGATCAGGGATCATCAGAAACGTCAGGATAATATCACAGAATTTCTGTTGTTATACACTGCTGAGATGGGGCCAACAGGAAATGCCATAAAAATGTCATTCTCTTGTAACCACAAGGCTATAGAAATTTTTAAGTTCTAGATGATCCAACCCTAAAATGTAGCATACCACGAGCATCTGCCCTGACAATGCCCCACGGCCCAAGCTGAAAGTAAGCTAGTGTGGAATAAATACATTTCTAAACCAAAATGAAGAAGTAAATGATGCTATTAACTGTGAAAAACGGAAGAAATTCTGTGAAATCATAAACCACATCTCATAGGCTTTTCAGTTGGCGCATATGCTAGTTGCATGCATGTGTAGCTATAATTGCCAAAAAAAGCAGAGTGATACAAGAAACATCAAATTCAGAAGAAACGCCATAAATGTATGTAACACATAACTGCTGTAATTGACAACATACACACAGTTTTCACAACAATGCTGATTCCCAGGGAAGACTCCATCACGCAATTAGGGTCCACAGCAGGCCAAATTGGTCTTCACCGTGCATATCTCCCCTCAAAAAATATCATACATATATACATGTATGCACACATCGGTTTACACGTTATGGGTTGAAATGTATCCCCTAAAAATTCATATGTTGAAGTCCTAAGAATGTGAAGTTCCTGTCGTGGCTCAGTGGAAATGAATCCGACTAGGATCCATGAGGACGCCAGTTTGATCCCTGGCCTCGCTCAGTGGGTTAAGGATCTGGCATTGCCATGAACTGCAGTGTAGGTCGCAGATGTGGCTCGGATCCGTAGTTGCTGTGGCGCAGGCCAACAGCTATAGCTCTGATTTGACCCCTAGCCTGGGAACGTCCACATGCCATGAGTTCCGCCCTAAAAACAAACAAACAAACAAAAAGAATGTGAATAGAATAGGGTTGTTGCAGATGTAATTAGTTAAGAAGTCATTTTGGAATAGTGTGAGCCCTTAAGCCAATATGACTGGTGTGCTCATGAAAAGGAGAAATTTGGAGACAGACACAGACACAGAGAAAACACCATGTGAACATGACCCCAAGAGATTGGGATAACGAATCTGCAAGCCAAAAAATATCAAAAAGTGTTAGCAAACCACTAGAAGCTGGAGAGAGGTATGGAAGAATCAACCCTGTTATACCTTGAACTTGGACTTCCAATCTACAGAACTGTTGTTTAAGCTCCCCAGTTTGTGTTATTTTGAAACAGGAGCCCTAGTAAATGAACACAAAATATCTATAATTATACAAATCGCCAGGAATCCAAAATTCAAAATATAAGTAAAAATGTGAATCTAATTGTAGTGGCAGACCACTGCCCATAGCTCAGGTTCCTTATTACTGCTAGCATGACTAGCTCACAGCTGTCATGTTTATCCTAATAAGTTGATAAGTGTGGGAAGGACCAAAAGGGGGAAAAAATTGCTCATTTGGTGCCATGTAATCTTCAGTTAAGTCCCCACAACAAGAGCAAATCAGAGTTCAAGTAATTACTAAGATCATCATCTACTTGGCCAATTAACAAGTTTATGGATAAATAAGACATTTGTGTGTTCCAGCCCAGACTCCAGTGAACCTGACCATTGGCCATAGGTATAATGATGTAGACAAAATTCTAAGCAGAATGAGAAGCCAACACCCTTCCAACTCCTCCCCAATAAAGGTTTTCATAGCACCATGGGAATCTCATCATCAAAACATACATACACTCCAATATAAGTGCAGAAAGCTCTTTCCAACATCAGAAATGAACACTTTTGCTACTGGAGCCTTTTATGGATATTTGGAAATGCCTGTCTCTTTAAAACTTGTGCGTGGATTCTGAAATACTACTGCATTGGACTCTCAGATGTACATTTATCATTTGGGGGAATTTAGAGAGTTTGTTCCAAAGTGCTGTCATATACACACCAGACAAATATTTTCCCTTGGGATTCTTTTGAAAATTCTCATAACATTAGGTCTTGACCTAAGAACCAGTGTCAAATTTATTTTCCCTGACGGATTCATTTATAGAAAGGCAAAGTTCAAGCTTCAGCATTCAGCATTCAGATGCAAAATAAGAGGAAGTTTTTTTATTTGAGCACAAGACCAACAAATAATAACATGAACTCTTGCTTGTCTGTGTTGATTTAGTGGAATGATGGAGAAGTGCTGTTAGAGGGAGTTCCTGTTGTGGCACGGGGAAAACAAATATGACTAGCATCCATGAGAAGTGCTGTTGGAGAGATAAAGTCCATTTTCTGGGTTTTCTAGTACAAAAGTGTATGGGCCTAGAGTATTATTTTAAAACTTACATATGACAAGAATAGTGGAACATATGTGTCAATATAAAAACCCTGGCTTTTTCAAAACATTAAAGATAATTTGTGCTCCTTCCTGAATTTGAGCTTGACTGCAATCTTTAGCTCCCTAAATGCTGAGTATTAGAAAAGAGGATTACACATTATAAAGAGACTTAGGAGTTCCCCGGTGGTCTAGCAATTAAGGATCTGGCATTGTCACTGCTGTGATGCGGGCCTAACCCTAACCCTAAACCCTAACCCTAACCCCTAACCCTAACCCTAACCCCCTTCTTCCACTTACCACTGTTTTGGAATCATTTTCTTACTTCACTCCCTTCTTTTCTAAAGCACAGTCTATAACTCATGATAGTAGTTGCATCTGCAGAGGTGTCTGAAATGAGAGGGAGACCTCCTTATTTCTGCTCTTGTGCACTATTTAAACCTTTAAACAATATGCAGGTATTACTTTTCAATTTAGAAAACAAATACATCTAAAACATCACCAGCAGTGTAATTCCATCACACAAATGCATTTCAACACATTTCAGTATTTTCCACCCTTGGCCATGTCCATTTTTCCCCAGTATTTTCCTCTAATATATATAAAGCTATAGTGATTACCCCTAACGTACTCCTTGCTCCTCTGCATCACTGCTTAGTTCCTTTGGCTAGATTCCTAGAACTAGAATCATTGTATCCATGAATGAGAACTTTCCGGCACCATCAGCAAAATACACCTGAGATCACCTCACCTGTCCTCTCGGTGTTCCACCTTTTCTCTCTATAGAAATAAAAGGAGGAGGATGAAACAGTTGAGTTTCTGGATAATTTGGTCGAGCCAGGGTCTTGGGTCCTTGGATTAGGTTTGCTTACTAAGATGTGGGATTCTCTTTACCTACTCTTTCTCTCTCTCTCTTTTTTTTTTTTTTTTTTTGTCTTTTTGGGGCTGCACACGTGGCATATGACACAGCCACAGCAATGCCAGGTCCCAGCCGCATCCCAGACCCACACCACAGCTCACGGCAATACCAGACCCTCAACCCACTGGGCGAGGCCAGGAATCGAACCCACATTCTCATGGATACTGGCCAGATTCGTTTCCGCTGCACCACAACGGGAACTCCTCTTTACCTACTCTTCAGCATATGCTGGTGTCTGTGTGTTCACACGTACACATGTGCAGGTGGGAAAGGTGATGTAGTGGGAGACTTATGCCAATTCAAAAAAAAAAAAAATGCAAGCTGTGATCTCATCTTGTGGCTAATTATCCTGCATTTGAAAGCAACACACCCTCAGTCACATCAGGAGACTGGCTAATTTCAGAGAATCTGTCACAACTCTCGTGATCACATCCTCCTCTTCTGGATTTTATCTGCATTCCCACTAGCAAAATATACCTGATATCATCTCACACGCCTCTTATTTCTCCACCCAAAAGCTAAGCGGCCCCTCCTACATAATCCCCCTATTCTTCCTAATGGGGTAAAAAACCAGCAGAAACCCAAAGGATTGCTTGGCCACCAAAGCAATTTTGTGCTACTAGTGAAGACGAGGTGGGGAGAACAACAAAAGATTAGACGAGGGCTCTTGGTAAGACAGAGATCAGTAGTAGGAGAAGAAAAAAACTGGAGCTTCGCTGGGCTCTAAAGTAGAACCAAGAGTCCTCACCCAGAGCCAGTGGGACTCTGTTTCCCCCTCATGGGGAAACACAAGCACATACTCACCTTGAACTTACAACACCTGGAGGACCAGTGAAGCATGGAATGGTCCATGGAACATGCTTTACAACCCCCTGCGTCAGTCTTTGTCAGAAAAGGAAGATGAATTTAAAGTTCCCCTGTGGAAAAAGAGCCAGGCTCCAAGCTCGAGGCCACTGTGTGCCAGAAGATAAGAATCCACCTGGAATACCCCCAGATCAATTTTTCTCCCCCTTATGTTTTTCAGACAACAAAGTAGCACAGGTCGGAGAAACTCAGCAGAAAATGAGAAGGGGATGGAACTGATATTCCCATCATACATTTGAGGAAACGGAGGCTTAGTGATGTTAAGTAACATGCCGAATGCCACACAGTTAGGGACAGAGCTGCAGTTCAGTCTTGAACTTGGCTAATTCTCAAGTCTGGGATGCTCGACTCTACTGCACCTCCTTACCCTGTGGACCGGGAAATAGTGCAATTTTGCACTTCAGTGAAGAAGACAGAAGGAATGCCATTCACTCACCCGAGGACCCAGTTAAGGAATAAATTCTGTCTGTTTTGTGGAGACGGTCACCCTTCCACATCCCCGACAGAGCACCCCCCTACCCTGAGATCCAAAGGGAACGATGTGAATGTGAGTGATGAGGGAGGGTTTCTGAAATTACCCAGGAGGATGTCCCCAATTCAGCTGGTAAAAGAAAAGTTGTGCTACATTCATATAAGGGATAATGAGCAGCAAGATCAGCCCACAACACCCGTCTGTAGAACTGGCACTGGTTCCACTTCGCACCATCTCACCCACCACCTTCAAAGAGAAGCATGTGCAACACACGGAGCCACTCCGTGTCGATTTCCCAGCACTTCACACACACTTCCGCTTCCATCGCACGTCATATTTCCCTTCCAAGCTGGCTGTGGTTTCCTGGTCCCCATTCCCCATCCCTTTCCTCTTTCACTTTCAGAAAAGAGATGTCAGAGCTTTAGCGGAATGGGCACAATTGAGCTAATGGGATACAACTAATGCAACTGCAGCGAGAGTAATTAGTTCAATGTTTACTAATAATTGAAGTGGGAAATTCCAGGTCACCAAATTGGATGGCTAATTTGGCCCGAATTATTCAGATAACACTTGGTTTCATTTTATTAACAGAGGCTCAGGCACACAACACATGCATATGGAGGGATATACCCAGAGAAGACAAGGGGTCTCCTGAAATAGACTCCACTTTATTTGGGGTAAGAAAGCCTTTTCTCAGTACTGACCCCACCCTGTTGAGCTCCAGCCTCTCCTGGCAAGGAGAACCAGGGTCAACGGCAGTTTCCTAAATACACTTTCAAGAGACCACATAACCATAACCACGGAGTGAGTCAGAAATGCAGTTCCGCGTACCTGCGTTAAGTACTAGCCCTTCTCCCCAGCTCAGCCAGGAATAGGGTGACCAACTTGCCCCAGTTTGCCTGGGACTTCCCCACTGTAGCCCTGAGAGACTCACATCCTGGAAAACCTCTCAGCCCCAGGCAGCCTGGGATGGTTGGTTGTCTTGGCCAGAAGGACCTGTCATCCTTCTCTTCAAAAGCAGAGCAAGCTGAAACCCTTTGGGGGCCTGCTGTCCCAATCTACTGCATGGGGAGAGCATTTATGTCAATTGGGACAGAGGGCAGGGTTCCAGATTTATCCATTTCAATTTTGTGTTGCTTCTCCGAACTGAGATATGTGTTTATCCATGTGTGCCTCTGTGTACATTAACACACACACAATACATCCTTGCTTAGAAAAATGTAAAAGCGAATCAAAAGTATTAAAAATCCTACCACCCAGTAGTAACTATTTTGAGTATTTTGTATATAGCCTTGTAGATTACAATGTAGGTAGACAGATAGGTATAAATATCAGTAGGTCCATTTCAGAAAAATATGGTAATAAAAAATTATGCATTGAAGCTGTTGTTCCCTCAACTGTATGGGTGTTTATCCATGTCAACAAGTATACTTTTTCAAAGACCATGTAATATTCCAGAATTATTCAATTACCACAGATTACTCAATCACATTGATTAGGTAGGACATTTAGGCTCCTTTCAGTTTCTCATTGTTATAAACAGTGCTGAAACCAATCTGCTTGTTCCTGTATCACTGAACACATTCTAACTTATTTTCTTAGAATAAATTCTTAAAAGTAGAAAGGGTGAGTCAGAGACTACTTCCTTTTTTTTTTGTTTTTATTTTTGTTTGGTCTTTTTGTCTTTTATTAGGGCCAAACCTGCGGCATATGAGGTTCCCAGGCTAGGGGTTCAATCGGTGCTACAGCTGCTGGCATACACCAGAGCTACAGCAATACAGGATCCAAGCCGCTTCTGCAACCTACACTACAGCTCATGGCAACGCTGGATCCTTAACCCACTGAGCGAGGCCAGGGATCGAACCTATATCCTCATAGATGGTAGTCGGGTTAATTAAGCACTGAGCCACAACGGGAACTCCAGAGATAACTTAGTTTTTAAACTCTTCTGACATACATTACAAGCACATCTTCCAGAAAAGTTATCATACTAGCAGTGTGTAAGTATGGCCATTTCCCTCTTCTTTGAAGATCCTGGGTTTGAGTGCTGCATGGTCTCTAAGAGGTATCTTAGAAACTGTAATCACTGCCAGAAAAAGCACTCGACTATTTGCAAAAAAGTCATTTCATTTTTTAGAACTAGAAATAATCTTAGAGATCACCCAGTCCCAACCCATCATTTTTCAGGTGAGAAAACTGATGACAGAGGAGGAAGACACCTTGCCCAGGATCAGTGGTACCAGTGAAGCATCTCCTGGGCAGTCTCCTGACACTCACTTAGTGAGGAACTAGAAAGTGGGTGGAGCCCTTTTCTTCACGTAGAAGGATCAAAGCAGAGTGGAATGAAGTGTGACCAAGTAACAGTCATCTGCACTTTGTTCTAAAGAGTTCTCATACCTCAATCTCAAATAATATATTCCAGCCACCCTCCACACCCTATGAACTCACTATGTAAATCCACCATCCCCTTTTTTATCATTTATGAAAAATGCCCCAACAACACAGGCAAACAAATTCGGATTGGAAGAGGACTAAAGTTATTTCTCTAATATTAGGGATAGAATTGGGCCTTGTTCTGCTTTTCCTGTCATAGCTCCTGATTGTTTCAGAGATTGTCTTCTGGACACACACACACACACACACACACACACACACACAGGGCTTTTTGGGTTTTTTTTTAAGTGGTTGATTAAGTAAGGTTCTATTAAATTTAAGTACTTAGAAGCCAAGTCTGCCTTGACTGAAGTTAGAAATAGCCAGCTATTCTGTATCACACAGACCGCAGCTAAATAGAAGACTGCTCTTTAATGGAAACCTATTCTAACAGAAATACCTTTTTTTTTTTTTAAGGCCGCACCCGTGGCATATTGAAGTTACCAGGCTAGGGGTCGAATCAGAGCTGCAGCTGCAATCCTACGCCACAGCCACAGAAATGTGGGATCTGAACTGCATCTGCGACCTACACCACAGCTCACAGCAATGCCTTGGATCTTTAACACACTGACCGAGGTCAGGGATCATACTTGAGTGAGTCCTCATGGATACTAGTCGGGGTTCATTACAACTGAGCCACAACAGGAACTCCCCAACAGCAATACTTAGTTATAAACTAGTGTCAGACATTCCTGTTCAACTCTTATTGACTCATCCTCTTTTTTCCATGATAAAAGATTTTAATTTTTTAAATGTTATTAATATCTTAAAAGGCATGTCATCTTATCCAATGTACACATAAAATACTGCATACAAAATACTGAGATTTACGTTGATGGTATAGTGGTGAGCAGCGCTGCCTTCCAAAATATTGAGATTCTAGTTTTAAAGAGTTCAGAACAGTACCTGGTATATAGCAAGCACTTAGGTAAACCAAATTCTAAAATATGGTGACAAGCATTTGAAAATCTTTGGCTTACAAGAGGTTTGGGGGTGTGGGGAAGCGAGCTGAACGCCTGGTCCTTACAGGACAGGGAGGACTCCCTCTGACTTTTACTGACTCATTATTTAACATGAGTCAAAATCAGAGGTCAGCAAATTTTTCCTGTAGTTGGCCAGATAAGTAAATATTTCAGGCTCCATGTGCCATGTGGCCTCTGTCACCACCACTCAGTCCTGCCATTGTAGCACAAAAGTGGAAGTAATACATAAGTGATTGTGGCTGTGTTCCAGTAAAACTTTATTTACAAAAACAAGCAGGATTTGGTCCTCAGGCTGCAGTTGCTGACCGCAGATTTAAATCACCTAGAGCTTTTGGAAAACACCGATTTCTGGACTCCTCCACTACCCCTCATTTGTCAAGGTATCTGATTTACTAGGTATGGGGAGTGGGCACAAGCATTTGAAATCACGAGTCTCTAAGTGATGGTGGTGCTGCTGGTTGGAGGGCAGGCTCTGAGCACTTCTGTTTTAGGGCAGTCCCCTAACCCCGAAGTGCTCAATACATCATTAAACTCGCATGAACCATTACATTCTTCATCTGAGCGACTTAAATGCTATGGGTACTTTCTTCTTTTGCCTCTTTGGAAGGTAAGCACTCTTAGCTTTTGAATTAGTCAGGTAGAAAGTTAAAGTCAATGGAATCCTCTCTAGCTAGTATATGAAGGAAGGATTTTTTTTGGGGGGGGCACTTTTTAGGGCTGCACCTGCAGCATATGGAAGTTCCCGAACTAGAGCTACAGCTGCCAGCCTACACCACAGCCACAGCAACACCAGATCCGAGCTGCATTTGCAATCTACACCACAGTTCATGGCAATGCCAGATCCTTAACCCACCAAGCAAGGCCAGGAATCAAACCCACAATGTCATGGCTCCTTGTCTGATTCATTTCTGCTGCACCACGGTGGGGAACTCCTGAAGGAAGGAATTATTAACGTATGTTAGAGTGCTCAGACTGTTTGCAAAAGCTGGAGGAACACGTTCAAGATCAATTTCTTGGAAAAGCTCCCAGGGAGATACTGCAGAATGGGCCTGATCTCACGAACCAATGACCCCCCTTTCCTCCCCCTGTAACTTGAGTCCCAGCCAAAGTCATGCCAGGTGGATCTGATTTTCAAAACTCAAGTCCCAGTTGAGACATGGGGACAAGGGAGGCTGGAAAAGGTAGATTTTAGACTTGCTATTGGGAAGGTTAACAATTAGAGAACTATAAAAACATGGAGCAATGTTTAGAAAATTTGGGGGAACCACTATCCATACAAGTCCACTACTGGGAAAGAAAAGGTACAGGGATGAACAGAAAGTTATAAAGCAATAAAGATCCAGCTTTCTGGAATTTGTTTCAAAATAACGAGGCTGGCATGGACACAAGAGGGGGGCTATAGATGACGCAGTATAGCTTATGAGTTGATGATTGACGAGGTTGGGTGATAGGTACATGGAGATTCATTGTTCTTTCTTTTTAGTGTCTGAAATTTTTCACAATAAAAAAGTAAAATTTAAAAAGGCATCAAAAACAGGAAAGCAGAGAGTTAAGCAATGATTTCTGAACCCTCAAAGGCATGTTCTCTCCAAGGAGCATATATGATGCTCAAAGACCTTTGGATGGGAGTTATTTTCATAGCACAATCATTGCTTTAACAACATTCCCAAAGGGGGGAAAAAAAGGTGACTTGTTCACTGAAAGTAGGCCAAGATAAGACACAATAACTAAAGCCACTGTGCCTGCTTCACTGAACAAATACACCATGACGACTTGCTACATTCAATAGAGCAAAAACAAATCAAAATGACTGGGCTACTATACATGGTCTCCAGCAAATAAAAATGCAGGGCCCCAGTTACATTTTTGGATTTCAAACAAATAGCAAATATTTTTTTAGTATACATGTGTCCCATGCAATATTTGGGCTACGCTTATACTAAAAATGTTTGTGTTGTTTATCTGAAATTCAAATATAAGTGGGTATCTCATATTTTATCTGGCAACCCTATTTCTATGGCTTATAAAATTTAGGAGAGCCCATCCTCCCAACCCTTCTCCAACTCATTCTGCACCTCACCTCTTTCCAGACTGAATAGACTGGCCTCCTGTAATTATGACTCTCTGGGTATTTCACTATCAAATTTCCTTATGTTTTTAGAGAGCGTTCTTCCCAACCCTAGGCAGGTTCAGACTGTCAGCCTGACCTCTGTCCCTTGAAGAGAAGCAGGGAAGAGAGCAGCCATTCTCTAAATATTCCCAAGCAAATGTCTCCTAAGATGAAGTCAGACTCAGCCTCCCTGCAAGTTCCCTTCCATAGCCCCCCACCATGGCTGAAATTTAAGTCCCCTGAGATGCACAGGTCATTCCTGATGCTGCACCCTTTGTACACACACATGGGCTCTGTAGAATCTGAACTCCGAAGGAAACAAGGAAAGAGTGCCTTCATGCTGGAAGGCGGGAGAGATCTCACCCAGCCTAACCCTGCCTTGGTTTGTCACTGTGGCTTCCAGAATGTTAACGCCCAGATGATCAAGTTTTTGTAGAAGGGACGTTCCTTTCATCCTGTCTCGCCTATTGGTCACTTGATAACTCATTAGCATCTCCACTAGAGGTGAGCCAGAGGAAGGAAGTGACAAAATATCATGAGTCAACATGCTACTTACCAGAAGTTCTGGTAAAAGGAGTAAGAGGAATTTAAAGGAAGAGGAGTATGTAGAAAACAAGAATTTTAGGAGAGTGTGAGGTTTCCCTTCTCCGGCTCTTTTAAACCAGAGGCAAACCAAGAGTCAAGTCTCATGGCTGGATCTTTCCTGATGGAAGTTTCTAGACAGAGACCAAATTCCCTTTCCTGGAGTCATAGAAAATACCTGCCATTCATGACTCCTACTTTGAGGTTAAGCAAATTTCAGAGTTCTAATTAAGGAAATGCAGTGACTTTAAAGGTTGGCTGCAGGATCCAGATGGACCAGGAGAAAAGCAGAATTCTTCATGAGGTTAAAACTGCTTTGTTCAGAAAAACAATATGAATTGGTATGTTTGGCTATAAAAGAGTACTTCCAGTGGCAGCTGATGGGAAGTCTCGACAAAGAAGAATTAAATTGCTTGCTCTGCATAGAACATGATATATATATTTTTTTAAATTAGCATTCCCCTGAGGTGTGGAAGACAGGGTTTTTGTGGGTGACAGAAGTGGAGAGAGAGGTGAAGAAATGGGTTGCAGAGGAGAAGGGGGATCCAAGCAAACACATCAGTAGGCAGGACCATAGAGAGAAAGATGGTAGAAAGAAACTGTCCATGCCAGAGGGCGCTGAGGATGGCTCAGGGATATCTGGTACCCACTTTTCAAAAAGTTAGTATGGAAAATTTCAAGCATATACAAAAGTAAACAGACTAGTATAATGGACATCCATGTACCATACCCAATTTTGACAATTAACTCACAGCCAACCTTGTTTCATCTAAAATGCCCCTCCCACTCACCTCTCCCCCACAAATTATTTTGAAGGAAATTCCAGACATCACATTTCATGGGCAAACATTTTAGCATAGCATTCGATTTTAAGTAGTAGCCTATTCTGGCCTGGGCTGTTGTCTCCCTATGGTAGCCAGTACCTTCCCTAAAAGCCTATATAAAAGAAACACATCCCTCTGTGTGCCCTTTACTCTCAAAATTCTACTACAGCACCACTGCATTGCAGACACCACAGGAAGTGTAGTTTTACCACAGGAAGCAATTCTGCAACACCAGCTGGGTGCCCTGCAATTTAACTCAAGTCTGATACCAGCTACCTGGGGCTAGCATCAGATCCCACAGGTTCAGGACTCAGTCCCACAAGACCGCTGGGTCCCCCACCCCATGCAGATGCCAATCACTGGTCCAGGTTGTCACCTGTGCTTCTAACCTACCAGCTATAAACCATAGGTTCTCATAACCCACATCTCCTCAGATTTAATTCATTTGCTAGAGCAGCTCACAGAATTCAGAAAAACAGTTTACTTAATAAACTGTTGGGTTATTATAAAAGGATATACCTCAGGAACAGCCAGACAGAAGAGATCCAGAGGGCCAGCTACATGGGAAAGGGCACAGAGCTTCCATGTCCCCCGCAGACACGTCACCCTCCTAGCTTCTCCAGGAGTTCACCTACTTGGAACCCTGCATTTTGGGTTTTTATGGAGGCTTCATTACAGAGGCATGATTGAGTCATTGGCCATTGGTGATTGAATTCAATCTCCAACCTTTCTCCTCTCCCCGGAGGTCAGTTGGGGGTGGGACCAAAAGTTCCAATCCTCTAATCACATGCTTGGTTCCCCTGGCCACCAGTCAGCATCCTTAGAGTCTTTCCAAAAGTCACTTCGTTGACATAAACTCAGATGAGGTGGATGAGATAAAAATTCACATTCTAAGGCAAGTCAAGGAAAATTTAAACATAGTTTTTCTCTGCCCTTTGGCCTCCTCTCTCCCCTCTCCTGTGCACTGTGTATTGCATTATGCATGGACCAAACCTCCCCATCGGCAGAAATACCTGCTCAACCATAAAGAGTAACATTTTCCTAGCACCAAGACACCTCCTTAAAAGATAACATTCCTTCTTAATCTTGTAAGGGGCCACCATGACCCATGGTCCACTACTCCCTTTGTATGCTTAGATCTGGATTGTGTAAACTGTTCATAGTATGCCATTTAACATACAGCCTTCTGTCTCCAAAACTTAGATAACTGTGCTTTGACATCTAATGGGTGGAACAGATCTCAGAGCTTTCAAAAAGACTGCTTCCTGGGTTACAATCCTCTGTTTGACTCAAATAAAATTTTCTATTTCTTTCTCACATTGGCTGATTAATTCTGTTGTCAGCAAAGGGCTTGTTAGGAGTAACGAAAGGCATCTTTATCACTCTTACCATTTAGGAAATTCCAAAGGTTTTAGGAGCTTTGTGTGAGAAACAGGGAAGTAGGCCAAATATGTATTTCTTACTGTAAATCACAATATCATATCCTATTACCTAAAGGAGCCTAGTTAGTGGTACTTTGGGGAGGGAAAGAAATGAAAAAGAAGGGGCCAAGTTCCACACTGGGGATAGGCTCTCAGACTCTGAAGTAAGCAAGACTGACTAGGAGGACAGGAACCCATGGAAACCTACAGGAAGGTCAGAGCAGGTGTGAGACTTCCCATAATACACGTATTGGCGTTGACCGCAGTCATGCTCTCAGAACACACCAGAGAGTTCCTGGAGACTTACATCAAACAGCTGGCAACAGGCAGCTTGGGTTATACAGTTACTTGAACTTTAGCAAGTTCCTCTTTTTCACTAGCCTATTCTGTACACATTTAAAATGAGAATACCAAGAAATATTTTGCATTATTAAAAACAGCTTAGAGAAACCAGGAACCTTTTACAGTTTTTTTCCCCTTCCTTTAGAATAATGTGTTATTTAGGGAAAATAAAAACGCTCCATAGCTGAACTCACACTGGTGTTTCCAAAAGAAAATGGTCGGGAATTCAAATGCCTGAGTCCATTCTCTAGACTAAGGGGTTAACTTCACCCGTCAGTACTTTATTACCTGTTCTCTACACCTGCACTGCTCCACCCTGTTACCAGAGGTCCTGCTGTCAGCAGTTTTCAAAGAAAAAAAATCTTTAATGTCATTTCTTGCTCAAATTAAAATTCCATAATAAATCTTTTTCTCCCCTCCCCATCAGCTTTTCTGACACCCATGAAGAATTTCCCTTTCAAAACCCTGTCTTCTTCCCGCCACCACTTAAAGCTCCACTTGACACCTGCCTCCCAGGTAAGACAACACCTTTTCTAGCTCAAAATCTTGCCAGTTTGGTCTTTAATTTTTTTTTTTAATCCCTGATAAAATCTTTGCTCACTCAGCATTACATATACTTTGCTCACTCATTCTCTCCTCTGAGAACTGAGATTTGTATACTTGCTAATGATCTGATAATGCCGGTGTCTGGAGGACAGGGGCCCTGCAAAGAAAGGATAATCCTCTCTCACAGCCCGGCTCTCAGAGCTGAGCATGCACCAGAATACCTGGAGGGCTTGTCAGCATGAAGACCTGCAGTCACCGATTCTGCAGACCTGGGGTGGGCCTGAGAATCTGCATTTATATGCGGAGATGAAAATGTCTCTGGCTTTGAGAAGATGGCATTCTGATGGCTAAACCCCTCCTTTCATCTGGACGGCACTTTAGATTTGAAAATTGTTCTCATCCTTAAGAGACTTTTTTTTTTTTAGGCCTGAACCTGCAACACATGTAAGTTTCCAGGGGTCTAATGGGAGCTGCAGCTGCAGGCCACAGCCACAGCAACGCGGGCGGGATCCAAGCCACATCTGAGACCTACACCATGGGTCACGGCAACACCAGATCCTTAATCCACTGAGCAAGGCCAGGGATCAAACCTGGGTCCTCATGGATACTAGTCAGGTTCTTAACCCACTGAGCCATGATGGGACCTCCATTAAGGGACTTTTTTTCCCTTTTGGGGGGACTGAACACAAGGCATATGGAAGCTCCCAGGCTAAGGGTCGAATCAGAGCTGCAACTGCTGGCCTATGCCACAGCCACAGCAATTTAGGATCTAAGCCATATCTGCAACCTACATTGTAACTTGCGGCAATGCTGGATCTTTAATCCACTGAGCAAGACCAGGGACTGAACCTGCATCTTCATGGATACTAGTGGGTAATTAACCTGCTGAGCCACAATGGGAATTCCCAAGAGATATTTGTTTTTATTTTTGTTTTTGTTTTTTTACGTAGCCCTCACCACAATCTTAGGAGGGAAGTAGATTCCGGATTGAGGGTGAGCGGTATTTGTATTCCAGCTCTACCAAATATTAGCTCTGTGACTTTGGATGAGTTAAACTCGAAAAGCCTGAGTTATCAGCAAAACAGGAATATGAAACTCCCGGGAAGATAACACCCATGTTTGTGAAAATTCTTCATGGCTGCAAAGGGCTGTACAAATACACGATAGAAAAGAAGACAGCCTGGGGTTGGTGTCAGAAAGACTGCCAGAGAGTGCTGAGAACAGGGAGGAGGAATGTGCATTTAGCTGGAATGAGAAAGGGTTGGATGGCGACACTTCGTGAAAGAGGTGGCATGTTCACTGGGCCCTAAAGGTTCTCAACAGGCAGGGAACTGAGTGGAGAAGGGAGGTGAAGGCTCAAGGCAGGAAAAAGCATGATATGTGAGAGGGTAGAGGATGATTAACCTAATGATATAGGTGGAGATGGAGTTCAAACCACATTACTGTAAGTTCTGGGTACCAAGAAAAGGAGTCTGAACACGATGCAGAAGGTAACGGGCAACCAGCTAATGGTGAAATGAAGCAGGGCCCTGTGGGGCTCCTGGGCACAAGGCTTTCTGTGTCCCCCTTTTCTTGTTTTTAGGGAATAAGCTTCAGCCTTCATGACCTTCCCTGAGTTCCAAAAGGTGCATTCAAACAGGATAGGGAGGGGATGCAGAGAAACGGGGGGAACTGTCAAGAAACAACAGTGCAGTTTTGGGGCGGGGTCCAGGTTCCTCTTCAAGCAATACACATGACACTACCTTTGAGTTCTTCTGCAGAACTAAAACCCCCAACAAATGAAAACAAGAGAGGAAGACCACCAGAACCAGTCCTGGGGCCACTAAACACCAACTCTGAAGAACAATGAAAGCTTGCAGCTGCCCCGATCCTTAACAGAGCATTAGCAGAAAATATTCTGCTCCCAGACTAGAAAGCCACTTCCTAATCTCTCCCAAGGGAGAACACAGTCTTTAGGGCATTAGCCTGCTGTGGCCTCCTTTACCTGGTAAAGCAATAAACCTATTTTCTTCTCCTTCACCCCAGACTCAATCTCTGAATTTCTCTTCGGCACCGGTGGACAGAGGCTGAGTTTCGGCAACAAAGGCTCCAGTCAGCAACTCAACTGCTCAGAAGGTAACAAATACTGGTCTGTGGATGGGGGAGGTTGGAAGCGGGAGGCCACGGAGGCAGGGAGATCCCACCCTGGCTCCTTAGCCTCCCCCCCCGCAATAACTCCACCACTGTAGCTTTATAATAAATCCCAGGCCTCTGAATAGTCATCATCTCCCTAAAGGGCCCTGTCAAAATGCCCAGCAGCTCTGCTTTGGTCCCAGTCCGACCTTCTGGAACATTAACAGGAGAACACACTTTCGCTCCTTCCTCCTAACTTTGCTGGCAGCCCTCTTGCCCTCATTCACATTTCTCCTCTTGTTACTAAGCACACCAAGATTTTTCAGGCATTTCTCATTTAAGAGGATTTTTGTTGCCGTTCTAGTTACCTTTGTCTGGATATAATTGTTTCTCCCATAGAAAAAGAA
Organism: Catagonus wagneri; assembly: GCA_004024745.2. Taxonomy (NCBI): domain Eukaryota; kingdom Metazoa; phylum Chordata; class Mammalia; order Artiodactyla; family Tayassuidae; genus Catagonus; species Catagonus wagneri. The sequence continues at coordinate 3,231,528 of PVHT020000141.1, forward strand.
GCACACAGCATTACCAAAGCCACTTAGGTAATTTAACCAAACAACTCTTGATGTCTGGAAAAGAATTTAATTCCCTGCCCCAACTCTTTTCCTTACTGGATAACCTTACTGGGAGTACTGAGAAGGTCAAGTCCAAGGTCCAAGTGCTTCTCATTTATCTATGGCATCACCGATCCGCTGGAGGCTTGACTGTAATTAATTAAGTCTTCCATCTCATTCTGACTTGGACTTGCTCTGATTTACATTTGAACCCTATGTGTTACATATTCTTCCCCTTAGGGAATTTTATGGATGCCAGCTCAAGAAATTCACACCCTCTCTGCTGTCCCCTAAATGTGTTACCTGACTTGCTTATATTTCCTCCTTAAAATTGTCTTTATGCTTTTCACATAGAAGATCATTGCATTGTTTCCTCAATTCCATTTTCCCAAGCTTGAGGGGTTAAATTGTCCTTGGCTGACGGGTAGACACCTTGGGGATCCTTTGTGGCTTCACTAAGCCCACTGTGAGTCCCTTTAGCAGCAACACAACAAAAATGCACTGCTAATAAATTCCCATTTCCCCTAATAATAGGGCCTGTGCCATTCCAAGATAAGACCCTGTTCAATCACACTATCTAAACAAATCCTATACCTAATGTTTACATGGAAGCACTTCGGAGTTCAAAATACCTTTTGACTGATGAATATTCCTTTCAATATAACTACACAAAATTCCTCAGAACCTTCTCCTCGGTCCTCAAACCCTAAAAACATTTTCCAGTATGTGTCTCCCTCATTTCCTCCCACTATATAGCATGTGTAACTAAGGAAAAATAAGGACAGATTGGATTTTCACTTTGTGTGGAAACTCATTTCCCTTTGCTTACAGAAGCGAAAGGTCTGTCTGAACTCAGCTGATGAAATGAGATGTTTTGATTTGATAAAGATGCTTCTTTCATGTTGCTCGATGTGGAAGCATACTCGGATTCATTTAGAGAACAATTTTTATTGACTGTGACTCATTAGAAAGAATGTCATGTGCTGGCATTTCATCACGAAGCAGGGAATCTTTCCCTTATAGGGGCTTTGGCTCCGCTACGATTCAGGAAAGGGAAAACTGGCTTTCAGAGGAAAACCTACTAACTCAACCAGGACCAGATGAATGTAAGTAAACAAACCACACCCCTGCCACTCTTTTATGCTGTCTCCTGTGGTGTTAAAGGGGTGAATGTTCTTAGGGCTTTGAAAATTAGGAACACAAGGAAATGCTGATCTTCCCTTAGAAGGACTGAAATAAGCCAAGAGATTTATGCTTCAGGAATTTTCTTTTAAAGCTGGTCAGTGTTACAGGAAGTATCCATATATATGCGTGGGTGCTTTAAAAATAGAACCCAGTATTTATTGAATAGTGGAATTTTATAAGCTACTATAGATTGATTTTCATGAAGTGAATTATTAATAAGTGAAAGACTCTAAAAACAGAAGGTTTACTGGATTAGATATAATTTAATTCCAGTCTATACAGACCAGATTGCATCAGAGGGAGGAGAACAGCTGAAGTATGTTTACGACTATTTAAGAATGTAAATGTATAACTGAGTTACTTTGCTGTACACCTGAAACTAATACAACATTGGCAGTCCACTATACTCTGATAAATTAAAAAAAAAAAATACAAAACAAAATCAAAACCTTAGCATAAAAAAAAGGAGTCTTCATTTTTTTTTTTCAGGGCTGCACCCGCGGTATATGGAGGTTCCCAGGCTAGGGGTTGAATCGCAGCTACATCTGCCAGCCAACACCATAGTCACAGCAACGCGGGATCCGAACCGTGTATGCAACCTACACCACAGCTCACGGCAACACCGGATCCTTAACCCTCTGAGCGAGGCCAGGGATCGAATCCTCAACCTCATGGTTCCTAGTCAGATTCATTAACAACTGCGTCACGATGGAAACTCCAGTAGAAGTCTTTCTAATATGACAAATTTTTCACAGAAGAATATAATTATTCAGTGACATTTTAGAAAGTCTAACATCACGTATCTTCAAAACAAACTTGAATATGAAATGGCTAAAAGATCTGTAATTGTTAAAGTAAAAATTGAACAAGTAAACCATCCAAATCCTACTACATCAAATTTATAAATGCCTGATTATACTGATCTCTACCATGCTCTGTTTTCTAGCATGTCCTCTTCCCCACTTTTTTAATTTATAATTTTATTTATTTGGCTTTTTAGGGCCACACTCACAGCATATGGAGGTTCCCCAGCTAGGGGTCCAATTGGAGCTGTAGCTGCCGATACTACAGCCACAGCAACACAGGATCTGAGCTATATCTGCGACCTTCACCACAGGTCACAGCAACGCCAGATCCTTAACCCACTGAGGGAGGCCAGGGATCGAACCTGCAACCTCATGGTTCCTAGTCAGATTCATTTCCGCTGCACATGATGGAACTCCCTCTTCCCCCACTTTAAATATCCCCACGTGTACCTTTTCTCATGCTTACTCTTCTTGAAAATATTCACAACCACAAGGGGAGATATTTTAATAAGACTTCAATAGACAAGAAGTCTCAGTTTAGATGGTATATACTGTCATATCTTTGGGATGATACGGCAGATTAATGCTACTATAAGGTGGCTAAAATACAGCCTTCAGGGAAGATAAATAATGTTGATTCACTCTTCTTCCAAAGCCAAGGACAAAACTATGATAAACTTCATGGCTGAGAAGACAACAATATTCAAACAGACTGACAGCAAAAGGCAGAAGAATGATGCATTTGTTCCCTGATGAAGGTGGAGGATACTGATGAAACATACACAGGCAAGCAGAGCAGAAGGCAGATGTAAATTAAAGAAAGCCAGAGAGGGAAGATACAGCAAAAAGCTAGACCACAACATGTTTTTGTACTTCCAGAGAGGCAAAAAAGAGGAATCCTGCACTTTGAACTCCATGAAAAGTCTTCAGTCAGAGGAGGCTCCAGAAATGATGGGTCAAGATTTTCAGGAGTTCCCACTGTGGCTCAGTGGCTTCTGTGGTGTAGGTTGCAGATGCCGTTCAGATCCCACGTGGCGGTGGCTATGGCTGTGGTATAGGCCAGCAGCTGCAGCTCCAATTCAGCTGCTTGCCTGAGAGCTTCTATATGCTGCGAGTGCAGCCCTAACCGCACCCCCTCCCCCCAAAAAAGATTTCCAGTTCACCAGAGAACGCTTTGTGCTTAACTCTAACCCTAATCTCTCTGTGGCACCACTTTTGTCCTTAGGGCACTGTGTTCCTTGGTGTATGGCTCCAACTGAAGGGGAAAGCATATGTCAAGGTTTGGTGAAGAACCGATTAAAAAAAATAGTGGAGATTTATATCAAAGTGCTAACTCATGAGGGCTTCAGAGTTTTGTTTTTTGTTTGTTTGTTTTTTACTTTAAATAAAAGAAAGTAGATCAGGAGTTCCCGTTGTGGCTCAGTTGTAACGAAACTGACTAGGATCCACAAGGATGTGAGTTCGATTCCTGGCCTTCCTCAGTGGTTTAAGGATCTGGCGTTGCCATGAGCTGTAGGAGAGGTCAAAGATGACACTAGGATCTTGCGTTGTTGTGGCTGTAGTACAGACTGGCAGCTGTAGCTCCAATTTGACCCCTGGCCTGGAAACTTCCATATGCCGCAGGTGTGGCCCTAAAAAGAAAAAAAAAAAGAAAAAAGAAAGTAGATCAGCAGTTATTTAGGTCTGGAGGGGATGGGAGTCTAGGGAGGTGATAGCTAAGGGATATCTGACTTCTTCTTCTTTTTTTTTTGGTCTTATTGCCTTATTTGGGCCACACCCGCAGCATATGGAGGTTCCCAGGCTAGGGGTCTAACAGGAGCTGTAGCCGCCGGCCTTTGCCGCAGCCACAGCAATGTGGGATCTGAGCCGCATCTGCAACCTACACCACAGCTCACGGCAACGCCGGATCCTTAACCCACTGAGCAAGGCCAGGGATCGAACCCACAACCTCATGGTTTCTAGTCGGATTTGATAACCACTGAGCCACAATGGGAACTCCCGGGATATCCAACTTCTTGAGGTGATGAAAATGTTCTAAAGTCGACTGTGGTGATGTTTGCACATGTCTGAATATACACTTAAATGAGTGAACTGAATAGTATGCGAATTACATGTAAATAAAACCCAGTTGTTTTTTTTTAAGTCTATAAGAAATTAGAGAGAAAGGTCGATGTGGTATGAGAATCAATCAGCCCTTTCACGCAGCAAGAAGGTAAAGACTTGGGTGCAACTGACCCCGAAAAGGAAAGGTATTATCGAATTCTAAGTAAAGAACCACAGGGAAACTCAAAATCATTACATTCCATATTTCATGCCTCTTAGGGGAATTCTGCCTCTCTGTCATTGTCTGCTACCTCCAAAGTTGAATTACCTTTCCTTGTTGGAGCCCACAAACTATGGGGTGTGGTGAACGTGTTACAGTTTGAACACTTGAAAGGAAGGTAGCAGACATAGAGTAGCTAAATGGGAGCAATTTCCACATCTCCCTGAAGAACAGGGGACCAGTTAAAGGAGTTATTATCCTGTCCTATTTGGAGACAGCATTTCTCAGATGAATGAACTGCGTTCTGAAAGCCAGTAAAGGTTTTTTATTCTTTTCCATAATTAGGACATCATTTATAGATCTTGGACTTCCTGAGTGTCTCCCTCTCACATAGGCTGACATTCCTAGAAATTTAACAAATTCTTTCTGCTTTTAATTATATTGAATTCCAAAGAGGGAGCTTAAAGTTTAGGCATTTTACAATGGGTGTACATTCTACTTCCAAATGTAATAGCGAGACTATAAGCCCTAGAAAAAGAAAAGTATTTATTAAACACCAAAGCTCCTTTGAGAAATGATTATGTCAAGTTTACTGGTTATCATTAGTTTTATTAAAATGGTTAAGAAAAACTGACGTAGCAGATACCTATGACTATTCAATCTCTAGTTTATTATAATGTATTATATGCTGTCTAACTACAAGAACTTACCCTTGGGAGCCCAATAATCTATCTTAGCAACAGCTCCTGTCCCAAACATGCCAAGAAAGATATGTTGCTTTGGGTTACGGACACTGGAAAATCAACAGACCAAAACACCCAGAAGAACCAAGTGAAGAGAGAACTGAATTGGGTTACCCTTCAGTCTCCGGAGAGATCAGGGTGACAAGAGACTTTGATGTCCTTGAAAGCTTCTCTCCCTCCACCCAGACCACCACCATGTCATCCCCGCCAAGCCCTTCACACTAAGTGGTCTGCCAAAATGCTGAGGGAAAGAGGGCTTGAAAATAAAGTTAGCCCCAACAGTTCACAGTTGTTGTTTTTTTTTAATGTATTTTGACCTATACCCTTGAGAATGGAGCCAGATCCTTTCAGATAGCAAGTGTTCCCTTTCTGTGTGCATTTGCAAGGATGAAATGCACAGTGAAGTGGGTTAATCGGTCCTTGTGAGCAATGAGTTCATGTTGGTGTTTATGAGGAATGTTCTGTGGATGAATAAGTGGTTGGGAAAAAAGCCAATCAAGTTCTTCCTTTCTGTCCATAGCGGTAGTTCTGAACACCATCAAAGTCTCATCAACTACAGTTGTTCCTAGGTATCCATGGGGTTTGGTTAAAGAAACCCCTTCCCTTCCCCCCAAAGTACCAAAATTCAAGGCTACTCAAGTCCCTCATGTAAAATGGCATAATATAACCTATGTACATTCTCCTGGATACTTTAAATCATCTCTAGATTACTTACAATACTTAATACAATGTAAATGCTATGTAATAATTGTAAATACATGTATATTCTATCTAAACAGTTGCTGGCATACAGCAAATTCAAGTTTTGCTTTTTGGAACTTTCTGGATTTTTTTTCTTCTCTTTTTTTCTTTCCTTTTTTTCATCTTTTTAGTTTCTCTCTTTTTAAATTATAGTAGATTTACAAGATTGTGCCAATTTCTGCTGTACAGCAAAGTGACCCAGTCATGGATTTTATATATGTGACCTACAGCTCATGGCAAAGCCAGATCCCTGACCCACTGAGTGAGGCCAAACCCACGGCCTCATGGATGCTGGTCTAGTTCATTAACCGCTGAGCCACAGTCTGAGGTTGGTTGAATCCGAGGATGCAGAACCTATGGATGCAGAGGGGCTGACTCTCCAACTAATTTCTTTAAATATGCTCAGTAAAACCATCAGCATCTTTTGAACTCCCATCTTAAGTATAACAAGTCTTTATGATTGGAAACCTTGTTCATGCTTCTTAAAATGCTGTCATACATATTTGATCTTCGTAACTGAAAGAAGCTGTACAGTAATTGTTAATTGACTCAGCACTCCCAGGAAAGATTAACTGAATTTTCTTGACCACTAAAGTTTATCCCTTTATGTTACCACAATAAAAAACAAATAAAAAACAAACAAAAAACAAAACAAAACAATCCTTTTGGGGGGAGGGGTTGCACCCGAAGCATATGAAATTTCCCAGGCTAGGGGTCTAATCAGAGTTGTAGCTGCCGGCCTAAGCCACAGCCACAGCAACGCAGGATCCAGTCCACATCTGCGAACTATACCACAGCTCATGGCAATGCCAGATCCTTAACGCACTGAGCGAGGCCAGGGATTGAACCTTATCCTCATGGATATTAGTCAGGTTTGTTATGGCTGAGCCACAACAGGAATTCCAACAAACAATCCTTAACTAGTCTAAACAAAAATCTTTCTAAAATATAATGCAACAAACAAATGTAAATTAAAATAAGAATAATGAGAATTCATTTTTAGTGTTTTCCTGGCATATCAACAAGGGCTTTGCATTGAGTTATACTACTCAGGTTTAGGCAGGATGCAAGGAAAAGAACCCTTTCAGGATATCGCTGATGAGGCATATGACATTATGGGGGAGGCCCGATTTGAAATACGGATTCAAAGCCTTAGGACTGTGCAACTCACCGACAATTCTGCACAATTCTTTTATTCTTTTAATAATATTTGAGTGCCTACCAAATGCTACACACTCGAGGTACACTGATGACCAGTATGGGTCAACTCTCTGCTCTAGGGAAGTGTACGTCCTTATGAAGAGAGAGCAAAACAACGAATAAGCACACAGGTGAATAGAGAAGATAAATTCAGATTGTGATCAATCCTGGCAAGAAAAGTCTGCTATGAAGACAATGGATCCTCCAGGTGAGGGAGCAGCTTGCTTCTGTTGGTGTCAAGAAAGCCCCTATGGCAGAAAGGCCAGTGCCCTCACAATATCCAGCCTCCCTCTCACCTTCAGAAGAGAACCCCAACTCAACAAGAAAACAAAATCAGACCTACCCTTCCTGGCCAACCTGAAGAGCAGGACAGCATGTGAGGTGTAATGGAAGGTGCTAGGTGGAATGTCTAGAAATGTTTCTTTAAAAGTAAGACAGCGTCAGGCCAATAACATATAAAAAGATTTCAGAAATATCTAGAGAAAAAAACCATGAATTTTGAAAGAGGTATTACATGGATGATAAAGAGAAAGACAATTCTGGCTTATCTCTGGCTCTGAAAATGTATTTCCTCTGCTTCCTCTATTTATCTGTAAAGCTTTTGCTTTTTTTTTGGTCTTTTTTCAGGGTTGCACCCGAGACATAATGGAGGTTCCCAGGCGAGGGGCCGAATCAAAGCTATAGCCGCTAGCCTACACCACAGCTCACCATAACACCGGATCCTTAACCCAATGAGCGAGGCCAGGGATGGAACCTGTAACCTCATGGATCCCAGTCAGATTCGTCTCCGCTGAGCCATAATGGGAACCTTTTTTTTTTTTTTTCGCTTTTTAGGGCCCCACTTGAGGCATATGGAGGTTCCCAGGCTAGGGATCAAATCAGAAATGTAGCTGCCGGCCTACACCACAGCCACAGTCACGCCAGACCCAACCCGCGTCTGTGACCTACACCACAGCTCACGGCAATGCCAGATCCTTAACCCACTGAGTGAGGCCAGGGATCGAACCCACAACCTCATGAATACTAGTCAGATTTGTTTCTGCTGCACCATCACGGGAACTCCCCCATGATGGGAACTTCTATCGGTAAAATTTTAACTTAAACTGTGCAAGGTTTAGTAGAAAGTTCTTGCTTGGGGAAGAGGACTGTTAGGAGAGGAATGTTTTATCATATAGAGGTGGTGTAACACTCTGTGCTAATATGTGTAGAAACATTGCATAATCCAGGAGAGAAGTAAACTAAGGCAGAATGAGCGCTGGACGAGGAGTCCATCAGCCTGGCTTCCAGCCCTGTTCTGCTCTAATAAACTATGTAATCGCGGCCATCAGCCGCAGCCAACTTCCTCAACTTAAAATGAGGAAACTGGACTCAGTCATCTGCCTTCTATAAGACCTTGTTCACATTTTTCCTCTCCGGGTTAACGTTACACACCCACACACACACCCACACCCACGCCCACACCCACATAAACATAGAGGTTAAAGATTAAATCTCACTATGACCCACAATGAATGCGTCCATGGAGAGGAAACATTACAAATTACAATCATGAAATAATAGATTATTTATGTCCAGAAAACTTAATACACATTTTAAAAGGATGAAAAAATGTGTCCATGATCTTTGGACTGAAGACAGTTTACATGTATGAATAATGTACCTTGCTGCAAAATCAATAGTAGAGGCTTACATTTATGTGTATAATACTTTAATGTTTATAGAGTAATTTTACGTCATATCACTTTCATTTTTTTTTTTTTGTCTTTTTAGGGCCACAACCTCAGCATATGGAAGTTCCCAGGTTAGGAGTCCAATCAGAGCTGTAGCTGGTGGCCTATACCACAGCCACAGCAACGTGAAATCGAAGACGCATTTGCAGCCTACACCACAGCTCACAGCAACACTGGATCCTTAATCCACTGAGCAAGCAAGGCCAGGGATCGAACCCACGTCCTCATGGATACTAGTCGGGTTCATTACCACTGAGCCACAACGGGAACTCCCTCTTGAGCCTCACAACCACTCTAAGAAATAGGTAGTGGCTCAGTGGGTTAAGGATCCAGCATTGTCACTGCTGTGGCATGGGTTTGATCCCTGGCCTGGCAACTTCCACAGGCTGCGGGTGCAGCCAAAAAGAAAAAAAAAAAAAGAATAGGAAGGGAATCTGAATTTTTCCTTTTTACAAATAGACTGAGGTGTGTGTGTGCTAAATGATTTGCCCAGGTTTACAAACAGGGGGCCAGCCTCGGGCCTTCTAATTCGCCAGCATTGATTCCTGCAGGCTGCTGGGATGCTGGAAGCCTGTGGTGCTTCCCAACTGAGAACATCTGAATAGTGACACAATGGAATTTCCAACCTTTCATAAAATCGAAGCAAAGATTCACCCAGCATCTTCATTATCAGTCAACTTGCAGAACAGTCACGTCTTAGTCTCTGCCATGGGGTCAGCAAAGACTCCATTGTTTTAAATTTTGGATAAGAAAATAGACCACGTATGGAGTTTCCATCATGGCTCAGCGGAAACAAATCTGACCCGCATCCATGAGGATGCGGGTTCGATCCCTGGCCTTGCTCAATAGGTTAGGGATCCGGCATTGCCATGAGCTGTGGTGAGGTCACAGACATGATTGTGTGTGTGTGTGTGTGTGTGTGTGTCTGTAGTATATTACATATATATACGTAGTATAACATATATATGTAGTATAATACATATATATATATATATATCCCCCGACCAAATATATTTTGTATTATACCACAGTTCTGAAATGTGTTTTCTGATAAAATCTCTTTACTTCAGTTTCCTAAAATGTAACCGGAAAACATTTAACTTCACTGACAATTATGACCCACATTTCTACCACTCTGGATCTACTGTAATGCAAAGAAGGCATCTGTGCAAAGAAGGCAACTCAACAAGGGTGCATTTCATGTGTTTCTCAATTAAGTGATGGATAGTGCTGGTATATGCCAGAACAGTGCTGGTGTTAGTGAGAAAGCATTGCCAGAATCCCAGAAGACCAAGGACTCATGAAGAATTAGACCCATTAGATTAAGAATAGACTGTTCCCAATCTAGTGGTGTTCTTCCAGATTCTTTTGGTAGCCAAAGGCAGAAACCCAACTCAAATCTGCTTAAGGGAGATTTATTGGGGGGATAAATATATATATATATATATATATATATATATATATATATTTGTTTTATAATACACACACACACACACACACACACACACGAACATTTCACAGAATGAAGAGCTCTTTGTTCAACCATGACCAGAAAGACAGAAAATCCAAGTCTTGCACTCCAGATTCTTACTCCCTGATCAGCAACCATAGTTGGGAGATGGAGGGAGGAGATCACATAAGAACATAATTAAAAATCTAATATTTATTGAAATTTACCTTATGCCAGGCATCATTCTAATCTTTAGTTAGAAACACTTATAAAGTAGTTGGTACTTGCCCTATTTTAGGTGAATTAGATGTTAAGCATTTAACCCTCACAACAACCCTTAGGCAGATGCTATATTATTCCCATTTTACAGGTGAGCCAACTGAGGCGTGAAGAGCTAAGACACTTGTCCAGGACTATGTGGCTAGTAAGTGGTAGTGCTGGGATGTGAACAAGACAGTCTGGTTCCTGAGTTTTGCTTTGGATCACAGTGCTCTCTTTCCCCTCTCCTCGTGTTTTAACCTATGCGTGAGGTAAAGTCTGTCTCCATTTTGGGAAAAAATGAGAGACAAACCACATTCATAAAGTGGTAGAGATAGGATTTAAGTCCACAGAGTCTGAACTCAAAGCCCATACTTTCACTGATTCTGCCGGGCACAGTGCCTTGGAGAGAAGGGATTCCTAAGAAGACACAAAGACACTGCATCCTTTGCATATATGACAGAGCATGGAGCCAGCCACTCTTGGGAATTTTTTTTTCTTTTTAGGGCCACAGGTGTAGCCTATGGAAGTTCCCAGGCTAGGGGTCAAATCGGAGCCACAGCTGCCAGCCCAGGTCACAGCCATAGCAACACCAGATCCTAGACACGTCTGTGACCTACACCATAGCTCACAACAACGCCAGATCATTAAGCCACCAAGCAAGGCAAGGGATCGGAAACTGCATCCTCATGGATACTAGTCAGGCTCGTTTCTGATGAGCCGCATGGGAACTCCCACTCTTAGGAATTCTTGGCAGTTCCAACCCCAAGCTGGGAAGTCAGGCATGCTCAGCAATAAACTATGGTCAAGGCCAAATTGAGGTCAAGGCCAAGGAAGAGAGAGCCGACAGAGCCTTGGGAGAAAGCCAGGGCTAGGATAAGGGTCAGAGGAAACCCTCCAAAAAGAGTGATCTGCCTGAGACGCTGATGGGCAGAGCTACCTCTCTGTGAGGGCACATGCAGAAGGCTGCAGTCAAGAAACAACTGGAATTCTTTTTTTTTTTTTGGCGCCTTTTAGGGTCACACCCACGGCATATGGAAGTTCCCAGGCTAGGGGTCGAATTGGGGTTGTAGCCACCGGCCTGCGCCACAGCCACTGCAATGCCAGATCCGAGCTGCGTCTGCAACCTACACCACAGCTCACGGTAACGCCGGATCCTTAACCCACTGAGCAAGGCCAGGGATTGAACCCACAACCTCATGGTTCCTAGTCGGATTCGTTAACCACTGAGCCACGACGGGAATTCCTCATGTAATATTTTTAAACATCGAAATTAACACCAGAAATTTGCACCACGCACCATACACCCCACTCCTCTCCCCAACCCCAGTCCTGTTGGAGCTGGTCTATAATTAAATCCTTGACATTTTGTTCACTGTGGATGTTTTTGTGCATTATTTTTTAACTATGGCACTAAAATATTATTTATCTTGATAATTGAAGGGTTTTGTTTGTTCGTTTTGAATCATCTTAAATTTGTGCCCTAGGTGAGCACCTCACTCGCCAATCCCAGTCCCAGACTGGGCACATAACAGACGGAATCACAGGGCCCTGATTCCTAGTTTATAGTTTTCCTGTGTCTTTCCCTATCTCCCCTACATGTTAGCTGTTCTCCATCTCAGCCCTGCCAAATTAGTGACTGCCACATGCTCTCAAGTTCAAAGCTGAGCTGTAGGGAAGAAAGAAAAAAAAAAAGCCTTCATCACCTTGCACCAGAACTACAGGAGGAGCCTGCTGTTTCTTTCTTAAAGGACATTTTCAGTTGAGTAGTTCGCCATGAGGGAAATTCTTATCTTTGACACCCTCAAATCAGTGTTGACATGTAATTTTAATTATTGAATTCCTATCACTGTTTCTTTACTGCAGTGGTTCTCGATCTTTAGAAAACCAAATCCCTAAGCCCAGGCTGCTCCCCAGATCCATGAAATCAGTATCTCCAGAGGCATGAGCCTGGACGCCGGAATCTTCAGAGCTTCCTAGATGATTCTGATGTGCAGATAAGGCTGAGAATGATTGCTTAAGTAAAAGGCTGACTTTCTATTTTCCTCCCCCAGTTAGTTTTCCCAGTGGTCCTTCCCAGAGTCAGGCTCCAGGGTCAGAGGGAGCAGGATTCAACTCCCGGCTTTCCCACATATTAGCTTTGTGACCTTGGACAAAGTACTTGACTTCTGTTTTCTCAACTGTGCTACGGAGATAATAACAGAATTGTCTGAAGGCACAGGCTAAGGCATCTCAAACACCCAGCACAGTGTCTGGCATGCGTGTGCCTGCATGCCTTGTGCACCCACACAGCCAACAGCTATCAGTAGTCAAGAGTCCATTCTTCCAACAAAATGGCTTGAAGCCCAATGAATAAATGAAGGCAGAACTGCCTTTGGAAGCCAGGGGTTGGGAGAGACTCAGACTTCACTCTCTCTCCCAGGGGTCTGCAAACCCTTAGGGGTTTTGGGAAATAATCTGAAGACCATCAGTATGGGAGGTAATGACATTACAGACCAAATTTTACTGCTTGGGGTGGTTTTTCCTGCCTTAGACATGTTGTGGTCTATTTTCAATCTCTCTTCTGGTGGCAGGATCCAGCTGGCTGGATTCAGGGACCACTCTGTGGCTACAGGGACATGCAGAATAGGGTTGCTTGGCCCAAGTAGCCTCTGTGACCTCAGGCTCATTAGCGGGGAGCAGACAGCCACTAACTTAGCTCACTGACCCACCCAAGAGACGCTGCTCTAAATTCCCAACTCCCTGGCTGGCTGGATGTCTCTGGTTTTTAGGTGTGTGGTGGCGGCTAGGAGGCTTGAACTGTTTCCTGTTGGAGAGTAGACGAGTATTTAAGTTCCCAGTGCAGGAAGATCCTGAGGGCACCCTGGCTTGGCAGGGATGCTCCCTTTGGGAAAGAGTAGTTTGCCTGTTTTCCCATCTGAGAACAGCTGTGCTCTATTTGTTTCCTAGACAAAGTTGATTGTTTTCAGTCGAGTGGGTCAAACATCCTGGCCCAGTTCTGAGACCTCTGCCAGCCTCAGGATGACTCAGAGAGGGCGAGGCAGAAGGTACAGATTGGGCTCAGCGTAACGGAGGTTGGCCGGACCTCAGAAATCGTCTGTGCCGCAAAACTGGCCATAGTTCCTTTGCTCTTAGGGAGGCCCATCTGGTCCCACCGGTTCATGTGTGGCTTCCATCATTCTCTGACTTTTTTCCTATCAAAATAGTGTCTTTTTCTTTTTTTTTCATAAAGGACTACTCCTGTCCCAAATTAATAGCTAAATAAATAATAATAGTAAGACTTTTGTTTTTTCCTCCCCTGAGCCCGTTTCCAGACTTGTTTGGAAAGAAAGTTGGTATTTTGTACCAGACTATGTTTAAAATACATACCTGGGGTACGGATAAGTTAAGAGTTTGGGATTAACATATACACTCTCCTACATATGAAACAGATTAAATGATAAGGACCTACTATATAGCACAGTGAAATACATTCAATATTTTATAATAACCTATAATAGAAAAGAATCTGAAAAAGAATATATATATATATATGTATAACTGAATCACATTTCTGTACACCTAAAAATGATACAACTTTGTATATCAACTATATTTCAATAAAAAAATAAAAATAAAAAAATTAAGTGCACGCCTTGATCATTCTTTAAAGAAGCTGTTTTAGACTCCTAATTGTTGGGCTCTTTAATTGCAAGTAATAGAAACGACTTGTGCCAGCTTCAGCCACGGAGGAGAATTTATTATAAGGATAAAGGGACATCTCAGAGAAGCAGACAGGAGTGTGGACAGGCTTCAGGAAGGGACGGGGGACTGGAAAGCTGCCAGGACACGCCTGCAATGTCTCATCTGTGAAGCTTTGCATATGAGCTGCTTTTGTGTCTCTGCTCGAGTGATTTTATTGCCTCTGCCTACGAGGAGAAATGTTGCTGCCACTCAGAGGGCAGCACTCACCACTTCCACTCAAGAGTATGACAAGTATCTTTCCTTATCAAGTCTCAGGGAGAACTTGACTGGTCAGATTCCATCAGCACTGGTCAGCGGAGAGACAGCTCAGTGGTTATTATTTTTTTTTTTGTCTTTTTTTGTCTTTTAGGGCCACACCAGGGACATATGGAGATTCCCAGGCTAGGGGTCTAATCAGAGCTATACCGGCCAGCCTATGCCACAGCCCCAGCAATGCCAGATCTGAGCTGGGTCTGTGACCTACACCACAGCTCATAGCAACGCCGGATCCTTAATACACTGAGCGAAGCCAAGGATCGAATCCGCAACCTCATGGTTCCTAGTTGGATTCGTTGCCTCTGTGCCACAACAGGAACTCCTCAGTGGCCCTTTTTGACCAACATTCCTAGATCTGGCTAACGATTTGAGTCACTCAGGGGGAGATTTTTTTTTTTTTTTAAATACAGACCCAGGCTCCACCCTAGAATCTCCTGAGCAGGAATTGGGAGTCTGCATTAAAAATTCCTCAAGCAATTCTGATGATAAATTAGATCTGAGAGCCACTGAAATGTAAGACTTTGGTATCCATTAATCTTTCCACTAAGGTCTAACGAGAGACTGCCTTTTAAGCTGTCTACTATTTGTGGAGGCTATTACTGTAGGGCTTGAGTGAGCAATTCATTTCAGTGCAAATATATGTGAGTGGGATGGGAGCTCCCTGAGCTACAGAACACTTGCTGTAGAACCAGTCTAGTGGAAATTTGAGAAGCCAGCTCAGAGTTGGATCCAATGTCACTATTCTTAAAGGCTTCATGGTCAGAGCTTTTAGACAAGATTTCAAGAACATTTCTTACCAGGTGAAATCTACCTTAATGTTAGCCCAAGCAGATGATGTAGGTAGATAGTGTGGGTCAGTGTAAAAGTCAAAAACAGGTTTAGAATCTAGATCTTCATACTAAAGAAAATGGAACTCCATTAGGAAAATACCATCTTAAAAATTCAAGCTGTGGAGTTCCTGTTGTGGCACAACAGAAACGAATGCGGATGCAGATTCAATCCCTGGCTTCGCTCAGTGGGTCGGGGATCCAGCATTGCTGTGAGCTGTGGTGTAGGTCACACGCACAGCTCAGATCCTGAGTTGTGGCTGTGGCAGTGGCTGGCAGCTGTAGCTCTGATTTGACCCCTAGCCTGGGAACTTTCATATGCCATGGGTACAGCCCTAAAAGGCAAAAAAGAAAAGAAAAAAAAGTCAAGTTGTGTATCAGGTTCCCCCTCTTTTGCTTCTTCCACATGCTATTTCTGCTGCTTGGTAATATTACTGCCCAACATTTATTGGCTTGTTCTTTAAGAATTGTTTCCACTGAGGAGTTCCCATCATGGCACAGCAGAAATGAACCTGACTAGGAACGCTGAGGTTTCGGGTTCGATCCCTGGCCTTGCTTGGTGGGTTAAGGATCCGGCATTGCCATGAATACTGTGGTGTAGGCTGGTGGCTGTAGCTCCAATCAGACCCCTAGCCTGGGAACCTCCATATGCCACGGGTGCAGCCCTAAAATGCAAAAAAGAATTGTTTCCACTTAGAGGAAGGCTTCTCTGACTCCTTAGTACATTAATCTTTACTTCTGCTCTTATACTATCCTCTGTGTACTCCGACCACATCAAGGACTGCAGTCATTTTACGTCTCCATCGTCTCCACTTGATGATGGGTAGTTGGCAGTTCAGTAACTAAATCTACTTGAATGGGGGTTGGTGTGAACTGCCCACTGTCCCTCTCCTGGACTGATGTAGTGATGTGTCTGCTAAGCTGCCCTCTGGCTTCCCTTCATTCTTCACATCCCCCTTATCCCTAGTCAGATCCATTTTGCTTTTGCCAACAATCTCAATATTATTCCAGGTCTGGGATCACTCACTCATTCCTTAATCGTGGAAAATAGGGCAATCTGTAGCCCTGCATCCATTATGCCATGCCAGTTAGGACACTCCTTAACACCATGATGAGTTTTGCAGATGCTTTGTATTCTACTCTATGATACACTAGCTAAATTGGCCATAATTCACTAGGTATGATTCAGATACTGCCTCATTTAACTCTTACAACAAACCTACAAAGAAAGGTTTATGGGGAAAACTGGGAGTCACAAAGGTTCAGTAACCTGCCACATCACCATTAAGTGTCAGAACCAAGATCAAAACCCAGATCTGACTTGAGATCCTCCTGTTCTCAAACATCTGGCTGCACTTGAGGCCCCCCTAGAAAACTGCTTTACATAGTGAGCTATCTTTCCCTGTGTATGCCTTATTTTCCCAATTAGAATGAAATATTCAGGAGTTCCCTTCGTGGCGCAGCGAAAACAAATCCAACTAGGAACCATTAGGTTGCAGGTTCGATCCCTGGCCTCGCTCAGTGGGTTAAGGATCTGGCATTGCCATGAGTTGTGGTGTAGGTTGCAGACGTGGCTCGAATCTTGCGTTGCTATGGCCGTGGCCTAGGCTGGAGGCTACAGCTCTGATTTGACTCCTAGCCTGGGAACCCCCACATGCCCTGGGTGCAGTCCTATAAAGCAAAAAAAAAAAAAAAAAAAGAGAGAGAGAGAGAGAAAGAAAATGAAATATTCAGTAAGTATTAGTTGGTTGACAATGTAACTGTGAATGGTACATCACTGATCTGAACTGAACAAAAAAAAACAAAAAACCAAGATGCCTAACCTCTTACTGGTTAACAAGCACAGAATGATTTCCTAGAAATGTCTACTTAAGAGTTTTCAACACAGTGTGAGCCTGGGCCTATTTGAATCCCAGCTACTTACTATGGCTGACACAAGGATTTCTCTGTCTTCATTTCTCATATCCTGAACCCCAAAGAAGCCCTACTTTCACTGTGCTGTTCGCTGTAGGTGGGGCCTTACTCAGTAGGGTCTGAAAATCTCCACGTACTGCACTGGTGCAGTGATGGGGCCAACCACAGCTCTCAGACGATTCATCACTGAGTCACAAGAGAGTCACACATGTCTGGCCCGAAACTGGGCATTAGAGGAGGGCTCTGCATTCACAGGTTTCCCAAATATACTGTCTACATATTTGACAGTCCACACAGAAAGCACTGACCACCTATTTTAAAAGAGGGACTTTTAAGAAGTTCTAGGCTGGCATCAATTATAAGTGTGGAAGAACAAGGACAATTTTAAAAATAAAGTAGAATTTTGCATCCCCTCCCCACCCAAGCATGATTCAAAGGCTGGAAACCTAGAGATGCACTGAAATGTAAAAGCAGAGTCAAACCCTACCTAATTCCAACAGAAGAGATGAAAGGTAGACTGCAAGGAGGTGGGGGCCAGGCCATTTCTCTCCAGGGGCCGCAGAGCCCTGAAGGGCCGACAGATGCACCAGGCAGATATGTGACACCCAGGAGTAATGGAAGGAAGGGCTGATTCGAGCAGGCTCAGGCATCACCTCCTAAAAGCGCAACACTCCCCTCCATCTTTGTTAGCAAACTTTTCATTCTAGATGCAAAAGGTGACTCCTCTAGGCTTCTTCCAAGAGCAGAAAGCCACAGCATGCGTGTACTATGACAAATAAAGCACCTCCTAAGCCCAAAGAACAGGAAACTGGCAGCCTTGCCACAGATTCTGAATGAGTGATGAGCAGGTGGCAGAAGTACAGGCTGGGATGGGGGGTTGAGAGGAACCACGTGTTTGTTTTGCAGTGTATTAAATTTAAGATGCTGGTGACACTCATGAAACATCTATTAAGTTGGTAGAGGAGAACTTCTGGAATTCAAGAGAACTCCTGGAATTCGAGCACTATACTTTACGAACCTTTTGCAGGGAGGTGATAAAAGTCTTGTATATCCCAGGGAGAAAATAAAGCCAGGTGACGACAAGCTTAGGGAGACACACATTGGATGAGGCTCTCTGGTTACCTGGTTCCCAAGTCCTTCCTCTTCTTTGTACAGAGATTTCTTTTAGCCTTGAGAAATCCCTAATGCCAACCTTATTCTATTTTCTTCTACCCTGGACATAAATAGTAAATTTTCATCCTAAACCTGACAGTCAAATAAAGCTTTGGAATAAATGACTTGATTCAGTGAAGTCATTAAAAAATCTTGTAGTAGAGTGTGGTCTTTGAATGGATTAATAACTTTTTTCAAAAATAAAGAACTGTTATATAAAAAACAGCCTCAGAGTCTTATTGCACACCACCAGATCCATATATTCGAGCAAAAAATCACTTACAAGAATGTTTGAAATTATAGGTAGCAGCTATACTAGATCTAATTTTTAAAAGCTCCTCTTCCTTCTCTCCTCCCCAAACACTATTGGTAGAACACAAGGAATTTACCTGTATAAGGAATGTAGGATTTAATGCAAGTAATATGACTTAATAGGGTCTATTTATTATATTTTACCTGTCTTTCCTGGGTTACCTGAATCATTAAGTTACTATTTGGAGCTCTCACATTTTTCTCATTGTACACACAGAATAAACAAAGTCACGGTCATTGTTCCCTGTGCTGCTCTTTATACATTTTAAGCAAGTGAGCAGAAGTGCAGTGTAATCACCAAAACACTCAGCAGAGTGAGTGACTGGCTTTCAGCTGTCTGCACTGAAAACTGTTTCTTAACATTATAGCCGGTATGTATGCAGTTTCAACACAGCTCGGGACTGAATAAGCACTAGACTGAGGTGGAAAGAATGCTATAACCCAGGTGTTCCTGACATTATCAGATAAAGGGAACTCAAAAGGCTTGGTGTTGGCTGGTTGACAAATAAGCTTTATGACATTAACGAGGCAGGGGCAGGTTAGTTTGTTTTACACTTCCCTACAGAAGACCAACCCAGTTTCCTCAGTGCTCACTAAGGAAGTCCTACATAAGAACTTTCATCATATGGGAACTCAAAAAGAAAAAAAAAAAAAAGAAAACCCACAGTAAAATGTCACTGATGAAAATATTTTACAAACATACAGAACAAGGACAGAAATCTTCAACACTCCAGAGCAGGTGTTCGTGTCGAGTATGTCTAACCCTATGAGGGGCACCTTAAAACCTTTCACGGGGTCCAGAGCAAGGATAATTTTAATTACCTCCACATCCTCCCCTCTCATACATGCCCAATCCTCAAACTGAGCACTCTAAAAAACCACAATATGTCTTCTATTCTACAAACCAAAGGCACTACAAGGCTCTGCTGCCCTGGGGCATCCAAGTCTCCAGGACCCATCAGTGTTGGTCTCTGGGGCTGCCTGGCGTTCCCTGTACTATATTTCTACTAAGAAAGATTTAGAGATGGGGTATTTGCAGAACTCTTAAGATGCTCAAAATCTGGATATGTGGTAAAGTGGGGTTCAGTGAAAGTACCGCTGATTTTTATTTAACTTTTCTCTCCAGATTCATGCCAAGGAAGACATTCATCACTCTTGCAAACTACCAGCCAAACAGAAAGTACATGTAAGGAACACAATACTACAAACAGCTTTTCACATGCATATTTTTTCCACTATTTAAAATACTCATCCTGGAGTTGCCATCGTGGCTCACAGTTAACAAACTTGACTAGTAACCATGAGGACATAGGTTCGATCCCTGGCCTTGCTCAGTTAAGGATCCGGAGTTGCTGTGGCTGTGGCATAGGTCCACAGCTACAGCTCCAATTCAACCTCTAGCCTGAGAATTTCCATATGCTGCAGGTGTACCCCTAAAAAAAACCAAAAGATAAATAAATAAATAAATAAATAAATAATAAAATACCCTTAGAGAAATCACTGATCCAAAAAAAAGTACATTTGAACAGTCAAAACGAACAGTTTAGTAATGCTGATTATTTTAATTCTAACTTGGGATTTTTTTAGGGCTACCATAATTTTCATGATCTACTGAATAAAACCTACAGACAAAACTTCATGATCATATTATGAAATATTTATTCCAAGTATAGTCAAATCTCAATTTAAAAAAAATTTTTTTTGTCTTTTTGTCTTTTCAAGGCTTTACCTGCAGCATATGGAGGTTCCCAGGCTAGGGGTCTAATCGGAGTTGTAGCCGCTAGCCGACGCCAGAGCCACAGCAACGCCAGATCCAAGCCGCATCTGCGACCCATACCATAGTTCATGGCAATGCCGGATCCTTAACCAACTGAGCGATGCCAGGGTTTGAACCCACAACCTCATGGTTCCTAGTCAGATTCGTTAACCACTGAGCCACGATGGGAACTCCCCAAATCTCAATTTAATTTTAGGAAATCATTAATACTCCTTTACCACCGAGTAACAGAAAATAAATGAGATTTTATTTGCCATACCACTTTTTAGCACCACATAGAACATTCTATAGAAAAATCTCATCCTAATGAAATTAATGTTATTTTTGATTCCTCATTCTACCAAAAGCCAAACAACCTACTTCAATATATGCACATACCCTTATTGAAAGAGTATCTTGCCTTATCAACTTAATTGCTTGCTAAATAACTTACAATTTTAGCTTATAGAGGACCATGACTTGTTAAAGCTAAATAATGAGAAATCATATATTGACTTACCTTGTTTTTAAAAAATATATGTTAAGTCTATGGATTTACACTTTGAGTGCTTTCAGTAATCTCTTATTAAAGAAAGGTGTTCTGTATTAATCTTAATTTTTATAATGTTCCTCAAAATTCATTATCACATTTGAATTGTAAAGTCAGACTTTTTCTGACAGAAAGGAAATATAATTTGATTATTTAATGATGAGATGGTGGATATTTGACTTGATTTCATTATATGGTGGACATTTACCATAAACTGAATGATTAAACCTATAATTCATTCAAGGTTTGATGAATTATACAGTTAATGAAATATATATTATGGTAAAAATACATTTATAGCACTAACTGAATAAAAAAAATAAGAATAGGTGTTTTGAAAGTAACAGGTTGAGGAGTTCCCGTCGTGGCTCAGTGGTTAACGAATCCGACTAAGAACCATGAGGGTGCGGGTTCTATCCCTGGCCTTGCTCAGCGGGTTAAGGATCCGGCGTTGCCGTCAGCTGTGGTGTAGGTTGCAGATGCGGCTCGGATCCCATGTTGCTGTGGCTGTGGCGAAGGCCGGCAGCTACAGCTCCTATTAGACCCCTAGCCTGGGAACCTCCATATGTCGCAGGTACGAGCCTAAGAAGACAAAAAGAAAAAAAAGGAAGTTAGAGCTACCAATTCTCTATTTTCAACAAAAAAAAGAATAATAAACTAATCATACTGTCAGTTGAAGGATGATTAAAAACAATGTGATCTTTGGTATGGAATTTAAAGAATTGAATAAAATTGTTTTAATAAAGCTACTTCCATACCCGTCTCTTTATTCAGGGGCTGTTTTTCAGCATTTACATGAGTAGAAAGAAGAGATAGAAATAAAACTGATGTTGAGCCCTCTTTCATTCTAGCAATGTCATATTTGTCCAGTGATGCATAAACTAATCAGAAAATTACTCTCATTAATATATTCAACAATTTTACATTTCATTTAATAAGCATCAAAAATTTAAATATATTTTGAACAATTATGTAAAATAATTTTAACAGCTCAATATACACAGTCTTAAGGTCATAATAAATACATTTTTAATGCTAATTTTTTTTGGCAACAATGTATGATAGTGTGATCAGTATTAATTTCGGGCATAAAAATATGCAGTAAAACCCTATGATAACAAACTCCAAGAATATGAGAATCTGATCTAAATGAATTGGGCCCCACCCTCTGGTCCAGCCCCCTATTTCCAAACATCCTAAGCGTCTCTGGAAAAGGCATGTGGTGGTTTGAAAGCGATTGCCTTGTGGTCACTGGGATTTTCTCAGTTCAATAATGTCAGTTTGTACAGCAAGTTTTACTTGCTTTACTTTTGTGCTTTGTATGACAGTACAGACTAAAATATACTTTTTTTCCATTAGAATTGCAATAACATGACCTTGCATTTTCACTATTCAATTTTTGGGGTCCCATCTAGGCATTACATTGTACCGCCTTAGGATAAAAATCTCGTGGGGAATTTGCAATGAAATAAAAGTTCAAGGAGAAAAAGGAAAGATGTAAAATTTTAAATATCTCTTATATGGCTGATGATTATTTTGCCTCCATTGGATATATCTGAAAGAGCGATGTTTTGTTTTACAATGTCAGTATTTACACTATGCTGGAAATTCTATCCTTTGTCAATATTTAAACTTAGGAACAGCTTTAAATGTACAAAGGAACAGGTTTCCTCTTAAGATGACTTTCTTTTGGCCATGTCTGTGGCATGTGGAAATTCCTGGGCCAGGGATCGAACCCATGCCACAGTAGTAACCCAAGCCACTGCAATGATAATAGCCGGATTCTTAACCCGCTGTGCCACAAGAGAATTCCTCTTTTGTTTGTTTTTAAGATGATTTTTAAAAACCTATTGAGGAGTACTTGTGCAAAGCAGTACACAGAGGAAGGTTAGCAATGACCTTTTCAAGGTCAATGATAGTTGGAGCAGAATTTTTATGTGCATAGACTGAACAACTAAGAAACAGAGCTTACCATTTGTTTGCTTTTCCTGGCACCTAGAGGGAAAGCAAAGCATAGACAGGGATTAAATACTTCTGCTATTGAGTCAGAGACTCTAAAAAACAATTTATGGTGCACCATGAGAGGAAAGGGAACAGCTCATACCTATAACCTCTGCCCAAGCAATAACTCCTTCTTGACCAGACTAGTCAAGACTTAAGCTCTCTACTCTTTGCAGTTTCAAGAAAAGGTACTGATCTAATAGAATATATTTTACCAAGACTATTTTTTCATCCCTTATGAAAGAAAAAAAAACAGATAAGTATGAATCTGCATAGCACAAATGAAAGGTCCAATAACTATGACAAAACTGAAATGAACAAGTAGAACAACTGTCAAAGGTCAGGGTGATCAGGGAAGGAAAAGGCTGGAATCAAATTAGGTCTTGAAGAAAACAGATTCAAGCGAACAAGATTGATGGGCTAATTTTCTGGGGACAGAAATACGATGGTGTAGATGTGATGCAGGTATGATGGTGAGGGGAATGTTAGCCCAGAGCAGATGGCTGGTATAAAAGTTGGAAGGTAGCTAGAAACCAGACTGTGGGGGAGTCTTAAATGCCAACAAAGAGCTGGCTCTTATCCCACGAGAAACATGAAGGTTTCTGAGATCGATGCGAGACATTTTAGGGAGCTTTTTGTTTCTATGACAGTAGTATGTAGGAAGAGAGAAGAGTCAAATGTTAGAAAGAGTCCAAAGCTAGGATGGAAGCAGAAACTGGGGTAAATGTACTGTGATTTGAAAACAATCAACGGACAATTTGCTAAAAGGGGACGGGGACCAAAAGAAATTTCAAGGTTTCAAGCCTATGTGGCTATGATAATCATGGTCCCAGTGACAAAAACAAATCCAAAGGGAAAGCAGGCTGATGTTCAAAGGAGCAGGGTCAACAACCAAGAGTGAACATGTGAAGGGGAAGGTTCAACCTCTAACTCATCTGCCATCACCAAGTATATGGAAAATTACACACTTTCTCCTACTTTCTCCTGCTCAATAGTGGGAAAAGATTCATGTTCTAAACTTGTTTTTGATCATACTACATGATTTACTGATTGGCATTCACCCTAAAGAACCATACTGCATGACTTCCTGATTTATTGGCATTCACTCTAAAGAAATCTAAAGACATTTTCCTTGAGAATACTCATTTAAAAGTCCAAAAGCAGATCTGGCTTTAAGCCTCAGAATCTAGTCTTGATACAGAATCCATAAAACAAACACCTCCACCCTTCAGCCCCTCATCAGCCAAGCTTAAGCCTTTTGACCTCTATGTCTCATTACAGATTCAGTCTTTGCCTTAAAAACAATGGGAAAAACTATAAGCATTGATCCCTTCCCTTTCCCACTGATTCCCATGACCAATAAGCTTTGCAAGCATGTCACCTGTGAAGTTTACAGTATTTTCTATGTTCCATCCAAAGAATGAACATCACATTCTTTCCTGGTACGTAATTTTAGTACAGTCAGTCACTGATAATGTCTAATTTGAACTGCAGCAGGAAGTTCCCTGGTGGCTTGGCAGGTTAAGGGTCCAGTGTTGTCACTGCTGTGGCTCTGATTACAGCTGTGGCTCAGGTTTGAACCCCGGCCTGGGAACTTCCAGCTTTATGGTGTGAACATAAAAAAAAAAAAAAAAAAAGGAGTATGAATATGTGTTCTGATAAAATGCAACTGAAAGATATTCATACGATGTAGGACAACCTATCTGTTCTTAGATATCAATGAGCTTAAGTCTATAAAAGGAGGTGGCAAAGCAAAGTGGTACAGTGCAAAGGCTCAAGGCAGACTCTCTGAGTTTGAAATTCTCACTACTTAAACTTTGGCAAGTTAAAATCTCTGTACCTCAATTTTGCCATCTATAAAATGGAAATGATAGTGTACAGTCTGCTAAAAAATGGATTAAGGCGCTTTCAATGTTCAAAGTCAGGTCTGATTGTTATTATACCTGAGCATCCAACTCTAGGTTATCATTTACCACAGTTGACTTCTTATTTACTGATGGAATTTACATATATCTCTAGATCAAGGAGATAGGGGTAAGGATAGGTAAACTTTTTCTGCAAAGTCTAGAGAGTACTATTTTCAGTCTTGCTGACCAGGTGGTCTCTGTAACTACTCAATTCCGCTATTGTAGCACAAAAGCAGCCAGAGATAACATGTAAACAAATGAGCATGGTAGCTCTGTTCCAATAAAACTTTACAGAAACTAAAACTGAATTCCACATAATTTTCTTACTATCAAGTATTACTACTCTTTTGATTTTTTCAATCTTTTAAAAACGTAAAAGCTATGCTTGGTTGGAAGGCCACTCAAAAATAGGCGGTGGTGGTGGGGGGGGTTCCCGATGTGGCGCAAAAGAATTGGCAATGCCAGGACACTGGTTTGATCCCCAACCTAGCACAGTGAGTTAAAGGATCTGGTATTGATGCAGCTGCAACGTAAGCCACATCTGTGGCTCAGATCAGGTCCCTGGTCCAGGAACTCCATATGCCTTGGGGCAGCCAAAAAAAAAAAAAGAAAAGGCAGTGGGCTACATTTAGCTCAGAGGTAATAGATTGCTAAGCCTTGTTCTATAATAAACACATTAAGTTTATGCTTGGGAACCTTTTGGGGGCAGGGAGATTGCAAATACAGGTTCAGTTCATGGCAGAGATGAAAGAAGAAACTTTTAAGTAAAATAGAAAAAAGGACATTTAATACTGTCATCCATGTATTAACACCAGACTCAATTACATGCAGAACGTTTCTGGACTCATGCAGTGCTGAGATGTCACAGCATAATTACAGATATAGAAGTCACAGTCCCTGCTCTCAAGCTTATACTGCTCTACAGTAGCTTAGAAACTGAAAGTCTTCCTTCAAAATACATGACATCCTATCAGGCTTTCCCAGCACACACAGAAGCATAGTCATAGAAGAGGCTGGGAATTTCTTTTGGTAACCCCACCCACAGCCCACGCCAAATGTGTGCTTATTGTGACCACACTGCCTCCTCCTCTCCTTAGTAATTTTACAGCCAGCTCTCTTCCTCTCCTTCAAATTATTCTATTTTGCATAATCATACTGGGGGTAATATTCATGATGATGTACTGAAGAAAACAAGTCAATGGGTCCTATCTTTAAAAAGCGACCACTGAAATTAGTCTTCAAAGACACCATCTCTCATGGTTTTTCACTTAAATCCAGATTAAAAACTTATTCCTACCAGGGAGTTTAAACTGGTCTATCTTTAGGCAAAAAGACTTCAGAAAACAGGTTTTTTTTGCACAGCAAATGTTTTGAAGTATTTTATCTAAAAGAACACAAACAAAGTACAGTGCTCCAATATATACCTCTGTTGGTTCTAAAGACTGTGGATTTGAAATTATACAGTGTGTCAATATGTCACAGTAAGTGAAAAGTAGAAAGCAAGGAAATTAACACAGCTAATGCTTAAGGAAAAATCAAGGGGTTTGTAAATAATAAATTATTATTAATAAGTATTAGTTATAGTATGCAGTATATAATTATAGTAATACCATCAGTAAAAAATAAAAGCTGACAAGAGTAAAATATTACTGTTATTTTTGATTTTCTGGAATAGTAAACCACATTTGTTTATTAAGCAGCCCCTGGGGCATTATGGCACAACATCAAGTGAAACAATATCTGCGTTACAGAAATCTGAGGAGAGTAGGGAGTTCCCATTGTGGCACAGCGGAAACAAATCCAACTAGCATCCATGAGGATGCAGGTTGGATCCCTGGTCTCGCTCAGTGGGTTGGGGATCTGGCTATGAGCTGTGGTACAGATCGCAGAAGCAGCTTAGATCCCATGCTGCTGTGGCATAGGCCAGCAGCTGCAGCTGCAATTCGACCCCTAACCTGGGAACTTCTATATGCCACAGGTATGGCTCTAAAAAGCAAAAATGGAAAAAAAAGAAAAAAAAGAAAAAAAAAGGAAGTCTGAGGAGTAAAAGGGACAGAAAATTTATTTAAAGAAATAATGGCTGGAAACTGCCCAATCTAGGGAGAGATATGGTCTCCAGGTACATGAAGCTCAGAGATCCATAAACAAATTCAACCCAAAGAGATCTTCACCATGATACATTACAATCAAGACCTCAAAAAAAATCAAAGAAAAAGAATTCTGAAAGCAGCAAAAGAAAAAAAGACTCACTGTATACAAAGGAATCCTAATAAGGCTATCATCAGACTTGTCAGCAGATATCTTGTAGGTTAGGAAAGAGTGGGATGAAAATTCAAAGTACACAAAGAAAAAACTATCAACCAAGGACACTTTAGCCAGCAACACTGTCCTTCAGAAATTAAGGAGAGATGTAGACTTTCCCAGACAAACAAAAACAGGGAATTTATTACCACTCGACCTGCTTTACAAGAAATGCTAAAGGTGTTCTTCAAGCTGAAATGAAAGTGCACAAATTGGTAATATGAAAACATATAAAAAATTTACTGTTAATTATATGCTCAAATTCAAAACATTCTAATACTGCAAAGGTGGTATCTAAATCTGTTTGAACTTTAGCATATAGAAGATTAAGATACAAAAGTACTAAAAATAAAACACTCTGGTAATGTATACACAACATAAAAAGACATACAAGGAAACAACATAAAATGCGGGGGGAGGATAAGCAAATGTGTAGAACTTTTTTATGCAGTTAAGTACAGTTGCTACCAGCCTGTCTGAAAGACTATCGTAACTATAAGATGTACAGTTGACCCTTGAACAATGCAGGTGTTAGGGTTGCTGACCCTCCATGCAATTGAAATTTTGTGTATAACTTATAGTTGGTCCTCTATATACTTGGTTCCTCCATACCTACCATTCCACATCCACAGATTTAACCAAATGCATATCATAAAAGTACTGTAATATTTACTACTGGGAAAAAAATCCACATATAAATGGACCCATGCAGTTCAAACCCACATTATTCAAGGGTCAACTTTATAATGATAGCCTCATGGTAATCACAAAGACAAAGCATAAAACAGATACACAAGTGATAAAAAGATTCAAAGCATACCACTACGAAAATACCAACTCACAAACACAAATCACAAAGACAAACACAAAGAGAGAAACAAAGGAATTATTAAATAATCGAAGGCAATTAACAAAATGGAGATAATATATTCTTACCTATCAATAATTAATCTAAATGTGATTTTTTTTTTTTTTTTTTAGGGCTGCACCCTCGGCGTATGGAAATTCCCAGACTTGGGGTCAAATCAGAGCTATACCACAGCTCAAAGCAATGCCAGATCCTTAACCCACTGAGCAAGGCCAGCGACTGAACCCACATCCTCATGGATCCTAGTTAGTTTGTTACCGATAGCCACAATGGGAACTCTCTGTAAATTGTTTTATAACTGAAAGACAAACAGTGGTTGAATAGGTATAAAAACAAGACCTAACCATATGCTCACTACAAGAGACTCACATGCTTTAAGTACACTTATAGGCTAAAAGTAAAGAGATGGAAAAAGATAATCCATTAAAATGGAAAACAAAAGAGGAGTACCTGTAATTATATCAAACAAAACAGACTTTAACTCAAAAGCTTAACAAGAAACAAAGGTCATTATATAATTAAGAGGTCTGAATTAATTTCAAAAGGATATAACAACTGTAAATATGTACATACCAATACTGGGGCACCTAAATATATTAAACAATTATTAACAGATCTGAAAGCAAAAACAGAGTAATGCAGTACTAGTAGAGGATTTCAAAATTCCACTGTCAACAATGGGATCAATAATCATTCAGACAGAAAATCAATTAAGAAAATAATGGACTTGAATGACACTTTAGGACAAATGGACCCAGCATACGTACACAGAACATTCCATCTAACAGCTGCAGAACACAGGCATACCTCATTTTGTTGCACTTTGCTTTATTGTACGCGACAGATACTGTACCTTTTTTTTTTTTTTTTTTTTTTACAAATTGAAGGTGTGTAGCAATGCTGTTAAGCAAATGTATCAAAGCCATTTTTCCAAAAGCATTTGCTCACTTTGTGCCTCTGTGTTATACTTTGGTAATTTTTGCAACATTTCAAACATTTTCATTGTTACATTTGTTATGGTGATCTATGATCAGTAATCTTTGATGTTACTATAGTAATTGTTTTGAAGCACACACAGATGGTGTCCATATAAAACAGTAAACTTAATCCATAAATGTGTGTATTCTGACTGCTCCACAGATCAGCTACTTCCATTGCTTTCCCTGTTGAGCCCTCCCTACTCCCTGACACACAACAATACTGAAATTAGGCCAACTAATAACTCTATAATGGCTTCTAATTGTTCAAGCGAAAGGAAGAATTGCACATCTCTCACTTTAAATCAAAAGCTAGAAATGATTAAGCTTAGTGAGAAAGGTGTGTCAAAGGCCAAGACAGGGCAAAAGCTAGGCCTCTTGCACCAAACAGCCAAGTTGTGAATACAAAGGAAAAGTTCTTGAAGGATATTAAAAATGAACACACTAATGATAAGGAAGTGAAACAGCCTTATTGTTGATAAAGTTTTAGTGGTCTGGATAGATTAACCTAGCCACAACATTCCCTTAAGCCAAAGTATAGCCCAAAGTAAGGTCTTGTCTTCAATTCTATGAAGGCTGAGAGAAATGAAGCTGCAGAAGAAAAGTGTGAATCCAGCAAAAGGTTGGTTCACGAGGTATAAAGAAAGAAGCTGTCTTCATAATATAAAAGTGTAAGGTGAAGCTGCCAAGTGCTGTGTAGAAGCTGCAGCAAGTCACACAGAGAGAGGATCTAAGACACTTAATCAAGGTGGCTACACCCAACAACAGATTTTCGATGTAGATAAAACCACCTTCTATTGGAAAAAGATGCCATTTAGGGCTTTCACAGCTAGAGAGAAGTCAATGCCTAGCTGCAAAGATGCAAAGCTTCAAAGCGCAGGCCAACTCCCCTCTTAGGGGCTAACGCAGCTGGTGACTTAAAGCTGAAGCCAGTACCTACCACACTGAAAACCCCAAGGCCTTCAAGAATGATGACAATCTACTCTGCCTGTGCTCTAAGGACAACAAAACTTGGATGACAGCACATTTCTACAACATGGTTTACTGAATATTTTAAACTCACTATTGAGAGCTACTGCTCAGAAAAAGATTCCTTTCAGAACATTATTGCTCAACAAGTCACCTTGTCACCCAAGACCTCTGATGGAGATATACAATGAGATCAATGTTGTTTTCACACTTGCTAATACAACATCCATTCTGCAGCCTATGGATCAAGGAATATCCCTACTTTAAGGTCTTGTCCTTTAAGAAATACATTTCCGAAGGCTCTAGCTGCAATCTGATGGATCTGGGCAAAGTCAATTGAAAACCTCCTGGAAAGGATTCACTTCTAGATGCCATTAAGAATGTTCACAATTCGTGGGAACAGGTCAAAGTATCAACATTCACAGAAATTTGTAAGGGAGTTCCCTTCGTGGCTCAGTGGTTAACGAATCCAACTAAGAACCATGAGGTTGCGGGTTCGATCCCTGGCCTTGCTCAGTGGGTTAAGGATCCGGCGTTGTCGTGAGCTGTGGTGTAGGTCGCAGACGCGGCTCGGATCCCGCGTTGCTATGGCTGTGGCGAAGGCCGGCAGCTACAGCTCCTGTTAGACCCCTAACCTGGGAACCTCCATATGCGGCTCTACATAAAGGCAAAAAGACAAAAAAAAAAAAAAAGAAAGAAAGAAATTTGTAAGAAATTGATTTCAGTTACCAAAGATAACTTTGAAGGGTTCAAGACTTCAGTGGAGGAAGTAACTGCAGACATGGAGCCTGAAGATGTAAATGAATTGATGAAACCTCATGTTAAAAACCAAAGGATGAGAAGTTGCTTTGGATGGATGAACAAAGAAAGTGGTTTCTTGAGACAGAATGTAATTCTACATCTGGTGAAAATGCCGTGAAGATTGCTGAAATGACAACAAGGATTTAGGATATTACAATTAGCAGATAAAGCAGTGACAGGGTTGGAGAGGACTGATTCCAATTCTTAAGGGGGGTAAAATGCTACCAAACAGGACTGTGTGATATACAGAAATCGTTTGTGAAAACAAGAGTCAATCAATGTGGCAAACTTTCACTGCTGTCTTAAGAAACTGTCACAGTCACTTTAACTTTTACCAACTACCATCCTGATTAGTCAGCAGCCATCAACACCAACGAAAGATCCTCCACTAGCAAAAAAAATTGCAACTCTCTGAAGGCTTGGATGACATTAGAATTTTTTAGCTTTAATAAAAGTATTTTTTTTTAGGGCCACACCCATGGCATATGGAGGTTCCCAAGCTAGGGGTTGAATCGGAGCTGCAGCTGCTGGCCTACACCACAGCCACAGCAATGCCGGATCCTTAATCCACTAAGTCCCTGATCGAACCTGTGTCCTCATGGATACTAGTCAGGTTCATTTCTGCTGAGCCACGACAGGAACTCCAATAAAAGCATCTTTTAATTAAGGTATGTACATTTTTTAGACATAATGCTATTGCACACTAGACTACAGTATAATGTAAATATAGCAAAAAATTCATGTGACTCACTTATTATAATCACTTTATTGTAGTGGTCTAGAACTAAACCCACAACATCTCTGAGGTATACCTGTACATATTCTTTTCAAGCACACAAGGAATATTCTCAGGATAGATCATATGTGAGGTCACAAAATAAGTCACAACAAATTTAAGACAACCGAAATCACATCAATTATCTTTTCTAACTGCAATCATATAAAACTAGAAATCAATAACAGAAGGAAAGCTAGAAAGTTCATAAATATATGGAAATTACACAACACACTTCTGAGCAACTAATGGGTCAAAGAAGTCAAAAGCAACTCTTGAAAGAGTATCTGTATATCTTGAAACAAACAAAAATGGTACACAAACACAGGAATTTACTTAGCCATAAAAAATGAAAGAAATCCTACCATTTGTGACAATGTGGATGAACCTGGAGGTGTAAGTGAAATAAGCCAGATGGAGAAAACAAATACTGTATGGTATCACTTAGATGTGGAATCTAGAAAAAGAAAAAAAAGCACTTTCACAGAAACAATAGAACATCTGTTGCCAAAGGCTGGAGATGGCAGAAATGGGGCAATGTAGGTCAAAGGATACACACTGTCAGTTATACAATGAACAATCTCTGAGAATGTAATATATAGTATTGTGACCAGTTAATTTGGTACTGTATACTTGAAAGCTGCTGAGCATTCTGACCACCAAAAAAAAAAAAAACAACTACACAAGGTTATGTGTTAATTATCTTGACCTTGGTATCATTCCACAATGTCTATCAAATTATCACATTTATACTATATATACATATCTGCTAATTACTCCTCAGTAAAGTTTAAAAAATTAGCACAGTAAAGCATCACAAGATATTTGGTTGAGCCAAAAGGATAATGAGAGCTTATAATGTTGAAGTCTTAAAAAGAAACATAAAAACTAGATTGTTGCTACTTGGCAACAAGAAAAATAGGGAAAGAGATTAGCAGCTTGACTTAAAAACAAAGGAGGAGGGCAGTGTAATATTTCCATTTGTAAAACTGTAATATTGCTTTTTTTTTTTTTCTATTGTGAGTAGCTCTGGAAGCTGCAGCATGAATTTGAATTCTATGGGAGGACGGCTATGTGGAAAAATCCCCCAAGGAGTGTGAGTGGATCCGCACCTCGATGATTTGTTGTTCTCTACTACTTGGCCCTGGCACAGTAACTAAGTAAGGATTCAAAGGAACTGCTTTAAAATGTCGAGTAATACTTTATGGTATATCGTACTATGCTATTAGAGATTCACAAAAATCTTTAGCATATAACCACTCTACCCCAAGAGTTGATTGTGTAAACCTAAAACATCTAGATTTCCTTGTTTTACTATAATCTGTATCCAAGTTTGTCTAAGGGCATTGTATATTCTTGTATCTTTTGTTATTTGCCTGTTATTCATTATGATACTGATTCTATGACTGCTGCTTAAAAGCAGAAATTCATTCTTTCAAGCAAAAAGCCTATAGCACTGTGTGCAGAATTCTCATACCAAGAAAAATGCCTACTTTTATTCTATGCATCTGGGCTGGAAGCCCCTACACAATTGATTTGATTATAATGCATAAACCATTAAAAAAAGTAGCCATCACAAATTTGGGGGGGGGGGTTAATGAGAAAAAGCTTTACTGCTTGCCAGGCAAAGGGGGCCACAGATGGCTAATGTCTTAAAGACTGTGTCCCACATCACAATTATTATTAGAAAGTAAATGATAAGAAACAATGTCAATGAAATTGTTCCAAGAAAGCTATAGGGGGAAATCTAGTTCCAAAGAAATGCATTTTTAGCTCTAGATAACGAGAGTTTTACTTTCTAAACTCCTTAACACATTTTTGTTCTCAGAATTAGTTAAGAACTAACTATTCAACATTTTGTGGTCACTCACTATGTAAAACCAATTTATAATAAAAATAAGATATAGTTTAAAAAAGCACTGAGTTTATTAGCCTCACTTATGTTGAATACAAACACAAAAATTAAGTCTACTTTGAAGTGTGGTCTCTTGGATTTAAGAATTAGGGCAGATATATGTCCTAAGAAGGAGGGGAACAAAAAAAAAGCAAAACTAATCCAAAAACTCCCAATGATTTATTTATGCATTATAAAGTTTAAGCTGTAGCCTTTATACTCCTTTAGATGGTATTTTCTTTTGACTTTCTATTAAGCTCATCAGTACCTGCATCTTTAATCAAGTCCTATAATCTATCACAAGTCTTCCAGTTATAAAAAAAAAAAAACCCACAGGCAGATATGTGTACCAAGTACTTTATAAAATTCACCACTCACAGTTGATCTTCACAAAGAAATTTCAAAAAATCAAAAAGACTATGATATTCTTAAAACCCAAAGGCTAGAGAAGGCCTATCTTTCTCACCTTTTCTGTATTTTAAGAAAAATGATCTAATGATGTTAATGTAGAAATACATTATATATTTTAACATCAGTAAGAAATGACATTCAAGGGGAGAGCCAATAAACCTTTGCATTTTAAAAAAGGAACACATCTTGGACACCTTAAATTACAAATTCAGTTCTAAGCAGGAACTGCTACTGTGTAACAAATACTGCTCATATCAAAAGTGCTAATGACAAAGAATTAAATATGCCCTCCCCACAGAATCTGTTCACATATATATCCATCTATCTCTAACAGTAATAAGATTTTAAATGTTTAAGGTGCTTAAGTTTTGCACGGTGAGACTAATTCAATAAGTATTCATCTGCTACCTCTTTGTAGCAGCTCCAGTTAGAGTGAATGATCCACGGGTAAAAGAGCAAAAATGCTGTTATTTTCTGGAATGTGGCATTTGTGGAGCTGGGGTGCCCTCTATTGGTAGCGAAGAGGACACACTCATTAGCTGTCCTGCGTGCATTTTCTCATTAACCCGGAGTTCACATCCATCCTGAAGCATTCGAACTGCTATTCGGGCAATGTTCTTAGAGTCATCAAGACCACTGTGAGGTCGCCCATCATAATCCATTCCGAGTTTTTCAAGCATTATTGTTAGCTTGGTTTGGCTTCTAGGAACCTGAAAAATAAACAAACAGCTTAGAAAACAATTCGGTAATATTCTGCACATCACTGTGAAGTAGAAAAATTAACAGAAATAGCTAAATACAGTTAGACAAAGGGTGAATACTCTGGGTTAAATGAAGCAAATAAAGAGCAAACCTTCAGAGCTTTAAAAATACAATTTTAGATAAAAATAAATGTAACACAGATGGAAATCCTTAAGACATCTAAAAAGTCTACAATTTTGTAACTTAAATAATTTGTGAAAAGAAATATTGTTCTGAATACCTACCATTTTAACCCAAACTATTCTTTTGAATGGCATTTTTCCGCAATTTATTATTTTACTTGACTGACTCCTTAGACACACTGAAATATTTGGCTTTTCTAGATGACGAAAGGTAATAAAGGTCAAGAATGAAAGAAAATATGTGCTATTTTTCAACCTATTTAAATACTTGCTCCATTTTGATATATATAAAAATCGTAGACACTCCTCAAATTCCAACATGCCTTCCACTTTTGAGAACCACTACTTTGTCTGCTGTATATCCCTACCAGGAAGAAAATTTGCTAAGTTTTACATGGTGCAGTTGTATATAGCTGGCTATGTCACCTATGCATCTTAGCGCCACCATAAATGACAGTAATGGTTGTACTGTTTACTCACTGGGTTACTAGGAGAATCACAGAGCAAATGACATAAAATCACCAAGATATACATCAACGATTATCCTAAGCTGCAATACTGCAATGCATTCTGGGCTTTCCACTAAATACCATTCAGAAAATGCACTTCTAAAAGTAACTTTCCCAACACAATAACTTAAAATGGACTATTCCTAGAAACACAACCTATCCTATGACAGAAGAGATTCAAATGACTAACAATTGTAGGAAAAACAGCTCAATTTCATGAGCAAGTAGACAAATGCAAATTAGAACCTCAATGAGATGGCATCACACATCTACAAACATTTTAATTGTATGGTAATACCAGATGCTGACAAAAACATGGAGCAATTGTAAACTCATACACTCTTCTTGTGAGGGTATAACCTGGTACAACCACTCTGGAAAACTACTTTTGCATTATCATGTAAGGTCAATGTGGTATACACATCCTGTAACTCAGCAATACAGCTCCTAAGTTAATACTCTGGAGAAATGGATGCACAATGAACCAGAAGATATATAACAGGCAAAACTAAACTATATGCTATAAGGATCAACCTAGAGATACTAAAGCTATAAGGAAAACCAGAAAATGATTTCTGAGAAAGTATGGATTACAGGAGTTCTGAGAGGAAGGAAGAGAGTTAAGTGGGTGGAATTTACAAGGGATTTTAGGAGTTCCCACTATGGCACAACAGGATAGGTGGCATCTTGGGAATGCTGGGACACGGGTTCAATCCCCATCCCAGAACAGTGGGGTAAGGATCCGGTGCTGCCACGGCTGCAGCTTAGGTTGTGACTACAGCTTGTTCTAATCCCTGGCCTGGGAGCTCCATATGCTGAGGGGCAGCCAAAAATGAAAAAAAAAAAAAACAAACAAAACAACAACAAATACAAAGGTTTTACTTTAAAAACAATCTGTCAAAATTTACTTTTCTGTAGGCATAGCTCTCAATTTTGTAAAATGCTAAAACCACAAAAAAATGTTTTTAAAGAAAAGCACCTTTTTCATGAACCTACTTTAGGATGTGCCTTACTAAAATGAGGCTGTAAAGGTAAAAAGATGACACAAGAATAATAAGTAATAGAGAAGCAAAAGAAATCTAGGATGATTTTAGAAGAAGCCTGAATAGATTTAACAGGTTGAATGGAGAGAAACAGGGAAATAAAACAACTAAAGAAATCAATTATTAAATCTGGGGAGAAGTTGTGAACACTCTCTACAGTCATAAGAAATGTAAATAGTGGAGTTCCCATCATGGCTCAGTAGAAATGAATCTGACTAGCATCTATGAGGATGCAGGTTCGATCCCTGGCCTCTCTCAGTGGATTAAGGATCCAACGTTGCTGAGAGCTGTGGTGTAGGTCGCAGACGAGGCTCAGATCCCGTGTTGCTGTGGCTGTGGTATAGGCCAGTAGCTACAGCTCCAATTCAATCCCTAGCCTGGGAACCTCCATATGCCAAGGGTGTGGCCCTAAAAAGACAAAAAAAAAAAAAGGGAAAGAAATGTAAAATACTGAATAATGATTTGATTATGATGCTAATCTAACTGAGAAAGATGCAGGGAGGGGAAGGACATCCAGGAATGGTGGCATTTTAATGGAGCTAAACCTTCACTTTCCACTGCTGGAACTCAACAGATACCTCAGACTTTAAAATCAAGAAGCAGCATAACCACATAATTTAGATACAGGAAAGTTAATATGAGAAGAAATAGCTTTAAAAAGTTGAAAGTGTCTGTCTCTGGAAAATAGGAAGCAGTAATGGTGAGGGCTATGGTGGAAGAACTGCCATTTGTTATAAGACTTGAAGTACTATTTTTAAAATTTTAAATTATTCACATGTATTAACTTTAATAAAATTAAAATAAAAAATCAGTGAGGAGCATTTGTCTCACACACAATTCATATACTGAATACTCCCACAGTTTCAAATCTGTACTGAAGATCATACACACACACACACACACACACACACACACACACACACACACACATATAATTGCTCTATTTAAGTAACAGGTTGAGTGAGGAAAATAGTTCATTTTTCTAAACTCACAATAATATAACTAATTTGGAATCTGAACAATAACAACTAACTATATGACCTTTTTCTGTGTAAAGCACATAGTAAATTACAACTTTATGTACCCGCAAAGTATAATAAATTTATCAAGAACAGTATTATCAATATAGAAATCTTACCTTGTAAAAGTTTCCATATGATTTCCGAATATTGATCCATTTTTTGGCAAAAGGTGGATATTTGAGCCTACTTAGCCGGCACTGAATGTTCAGGAACTTACTCATATCCCATGAACTTAAAAACAGGGAAAAAATGGATTAAATAAATGCTATACTATTCTTAAAAAATGAGGATTTCAAGTCATTCTATTTGTTTGTATTTACATGTCACCATAACATCAAGCTTATAGAATTAACCTCTCTTCCTCCAAAATAATAATTCAAAAATAAACTTTAGGAGTTCCCATTGTGGTGCAGCAGAAACAAATCTAACTAGGAACCATGAGGTTGCAGGTTCAACCTCTGGCCTTGCTCAGGGGGTTAAGGATCCGGCACTGCCATGAGCTCAAGTGTAGGCTGCAGACATGGCTCGAATCTGGCGTTGCTGTGGTGTAGGCCAGCAGCTGTAGATCCAATTTGAACCCTAACCTGGGAACCTCCATATGCTGTGTGTGCAGCCCTACAAAGCAAAAATAAATGAATAAATAAATAAATAAAAACTTTAAAAAACAAGTTCTCTCATGACTCAGTGGGTTAAAACCCGGCTGGGAAACCTGCACGTTGCAAGTGTGGCAAATTAATTAATTAATTAATTTTGAAAAACAAAAAAAAGTAGAAGTTGAATATATTAATTTTTTTTCACAAACTAATTCTCATTGGACTTATCTTGACCATTTTTGAGGTTCTGATTACCTGGGCACATCTCTATCTTGAGTATATTTTCAGTTCTAAAATAACTGCTCAGCTTAATTTCAGTGCCAGGTTTATCATAATATGAAGTTCTCTGGGTATGTTTTGGGTATTAGGGTATGTTTTGATATAAAACAAAAGACACAAACAAATGAACAAAATAGTTGAGCGAGAAAAAGTAGCTGATATCAAGAAGTAAGGAGTTCCTGCAAATGAAAACTACTATGAGGTACCACCTCACACCTGTCAGAATGGCCATCATTAATAAGTCAACAAATAACAATTGCTGCAGAGGGTGTGGAGAAGAGGTAACCCTCTTGCACTGTTGGTGGGAATGTAAATTGGTACAGCCACTAAGGAAAACAGTATGGAGGTACCTTAGAAAACTATACATATGACCACCATATGACCCAGCAAACCCACTCTTAGGCATATATCTAGACAAAACTTTCCTTGAAAAAGACACACGCACCCACATGTTCGTTGCAGCACTATTCACAATAGCCAAGACAAGGAAACAACCTAAATGTCCATCAACAGATGATTGGATTAAGAAGATGTGGTGTATATACACATACTGGAATACTACTCAGCCATAAAAAAGAACAAAATAAAGCCATCTGAAGCAATATAGATGGAACTAGAGACTCTCATACTAAGTGAAGTTAAGTCAGAAAGAGAAAGACAAATACCATATGATATCACTTATATCTAGAATCTAATATACTGCACAAATGAACCTTTCCACAGAAAAGAAAATCATGGACATGGAGAATAGACTTGTGGTTGCCAAGGGAGAGGGGGAGAGAGTGGAGCGGACTGGGAATTTAGGGTTAATAGATGCAAACTATTGCCTTTGGAATGGATAAACAATAAGATCCTGCTGTATATCACTGGCAATTGTATCTAGTCACTTACAATGGAGCATCATGTGAGAAAAAAGAATGTATACATGTATGTATAACCGGATCACCTTGCTGTACAGTAGAAAATTGACGGAACGTTGTAAACCAGCTATAATGGAAAAAATAAAAATCCTTATAAAATAAAATTTAAAAAGAAGACATTAGGAGTTCCTGCTGTGGCTCAGCAAGTTAAGAACCCAGCTAGTATCCATGGGGATGTGGGTTTGATTCCTGGCCCCACTCAATGGATTAAGGATCCAGCACTCCCTGTGAACCGTGGTGTAGACTGCAGAAGTGGCTAGAATCTGGCATTGCTGTGGCTGTGGCTGGCAGCTGCAGCTCCAAATTGACCCCTAGCCTGGGAATTTCCATTTGCCACAGATAAAGACCTAAAAAGACAAAAAACAAAAAAAAGAGAACACAGTGTTTTACCAAAGCATGTGTTTCTACAATATGAATCAACCTAGGTAGTTAAGTAGCAGAATCCTGACTGCACAATGTAGAAACTGCATTGGTTCGTACATGATTTTTCCTAGTCGAATGGAGTGAGAATCGTAGCAGTAGAAATTATAACCTTTAGCAGGAAAGAAAAAGCTCTCAACTAAGCTGCTGTACCAGCATAGGAGTACTTGCAAGTATATTTAAGAAAATTAAAAACAAAATGCCTGTTGCCAGGATTCTCTGGTGTCTGTGCATTTGTAACATCCTTTGAGGCAACTTCCACAGACCCCGAGCTGCTTACCTGGGCTGTGCAAATTATTTTTAGGGGTATCAATTACTGTTTTGTTAGTGCTCTGGTTATAAAATTGCACAGGTTTTGAATGATCTGACCCAGAATGTAAGGTTTTTACAGAAGTGCATAAACTGTGTTACAACTCTAGCAGGAACACTGGTCATTCATGTTGAAAATCAGTAACAGGTTTCTTAAGAGACCCATTAACATTTTCCCAGAGTTCTATTTTGATGTGATGTTCTATTGCATGTGAGGGCCTCTAAACCCTTCACGTACGTGACACCTTAGCTTTACTGTCCAATTGTCCACAATATGAAACGGAAGTTAATTGGGACTTTCTTCTTCAACCAACAGCATACAGTATAAGAGCTGCTTCAGCACAATGTCTATAATCCCTGTTTTAAGCTCTGTCATCTCCCTACTTGGCTTTTCATTTAATGCTTTTGGAGCATGATTTTTAATCCCCTTGCAAACATAAGTCTCACACAAATGAATTTTAGTTACCAGAATATTTAGTCAGATGCCAACATGAATGGTACATATCACAGAAGCTGTAAGACTTCAAAAAAAAAGATCAATGTGAGTTAGTGTCTGGAGTAAAAGACACTATAAAGGGGTCTGAGTAATAAGAAAGAAATAGGAGTTCCAGTTATGGCGCAGCAGAAATGATCTGACTAGGAACCATGAGGTTGCAGGTTCAATCCCTGGCCTTGCTCAGTGAGTTAAGGATCTGGTGTTGCCATGCGCTGTG
The DNA here is from genome assembly GCA_004024745.2 of Catagonus wagneri. Classification (NCBI taxonomy): domain Eukaryota; kingdom Metazoa; phylum Chordata; class Mammalia; order Artiodactyla; family Tayassuidae; genus Catagonus; species Catagonus wagneri. Next base: position 3,272,049 of record PVHT020000141.1, read on the forward strand.
GTGTAGGCTGCAGATGCGGCTCGGATCCCATGTTGCTGTGGCTGTGGCGTAGGCCGGCAGTTGTAGCTCCAATTAGACCCCTGGCCTGGGAATCTCCATATGTCATGGGTGTGGCCCTAAAACATTAATAATAATAATAATAAAGAAATAGTCAAGGAAGAGAACCTTCCAGAAGAGAGGAAAGCTATATGAGTACACAGAGAAAGGATAAGCTATGTGATTCATGAATCATCTTGACTGGAATGAAAAAGAAAAAGAACAGGAAAATTAGACTACGCAGGTAGAATGGAATTAGATGAAAGAGCCTAGAAAACCAGACTGAAGAGTTTGGACTTTTTTGAGCAAGGATGTGTTCTGATAAAAACAATGTTTCATTTTAGTTTTACACATTAATATTTACTCTTCTTCTAGTCCTGGATCAGACTGGTATTATTGCTTTCCCTCCTCTCCTTCACCTCAGGACTCAGAATTTAACTAGGAATAAGAATGTGAAAGGAAAAACACTGTCTGCTGTGTGCAACTCCAGGACCTTTAGAAAATAATATTTTTGGTGATTCTGAAAGTTAAGTAAAGAGTTCCCACCATGGCTCAACAGTTAACTAACCCCACTAGTATCCATGAGGATGTGGGTTCGAGCCCTGGCCTTGATCAGTGGGTTAAAGATCTGGCATTGCCATGATCTGTGGTGTAGGTCGCAGACATGGCTTGGATCCCACTGTGGCCAGTGGCTACAGCTCCAATTCGACCCCTAGCCTGGGAACCTCCATATGCTTCAGGTGCAGCCCTAAAAAGACCAAAAATAAAATAAAAAATAAAGTTAAATGAATAAGGACATCTTTAATTTTTAAAAGTATATGAAAAAGATAAATTTCCTAAAGACTTACCCATCTGTTAATATAGAATATTTATACTTTGTTCCTAATTCCTTCAATTTCATCCAGTCAATGACTTTTTTTAAAACCTGAGGGAAGGTGTCAGCTTTGTCCACCTGATCCTGAGGATATGAAAGTAAAACACATAAAAATCAGGTTACCTTCATGTAGTCCTACAAAAAGCTCAGACACAAATACTAGAGGGAAAGGAACAGTAAAAGTCTTATTGATGATGTTGTAAACTCTTGCTGGTTTTCTATGCTAACCTAAAATTCCATTTTTAAGATAATTAAAAATTGTTTATAGCCAAGTATTAGGGACTGCTTTCTTTCTTTTTAGGGCTGCACCTGTGGCATATGGAAGTTCGCAGGCTAGGGGTCAAATCGGAGCTGTAGCTGCCAGCCCACACCACAACTGTAACAACATGGGACCCAAGCTGCGTCTGCAACCTACACCACAGCTCACAGCAACGCCGGATCCCTGACCCACTGAGCAAGGCCAGGGATTGAACCTGCATCCTCATGGATACTAGTTAGATTCATTTCCGCTACACCGCAGCAGAAACTCCCAGGACTGCTTTCAACTGAAGCATACACTCATCCCAAAATCAGCTGGGGGCCCACAGCCCTCTAGAGTAGTCTCCCTATCTTGAAGCTCAGATCTTTCCAAAACAAATACTGCCCAAGGCTTTCAGGACAAAGAGACACACAAGATCCTTCATGATCTAGCTTGCCTCTATCACTTTAACTTCATTTGCAACTACTTTCTCACTAGCCTATAACGCACCTGAAACAACACCAAACTACCTATAGTTCTGCCCTTCAGACCTGAAATGCCCTGTCATTCTCTTCCACCTATTACCTATGTGCTCAGCCAAGTTTGCCAACTTGAGTTTGTCCTGGACAGCCCTCCATTCCCTGTCACAGGGAGCTCCTTCTACAGATGTCCATGACACCCTGATGAAACACTATCAGTCTTCCTAACCATACTGTGATCACTGGTTTACTCTGTCTGTCCCCACCTTACAAATGTTAAGAGAGCTCAGGAGAAACTCCTTTGACCATCTTTGCCTCCCTCGTATCTTAGAAAATATTATTAAGCACACACTCAAATATTTGTTGAGGGAGTGAACAAACGAATGAAGAAACTAAATAAATGAACAAACGATCTACCACATTAGAATACAACCAAAATCAAAGACCTAAAAAAAAGCTATATATAAAGTCAGGCTGTAAATAGACACATTTTAAAATTTTATCTCCAAGCTCAGCATAGAGATAAAGCTCAGCTCACTTACTTCACTAATGCTCCAAACAAATGAAATGTTTACATTCACCATAATAACTTCTTGAAAGGAAAGACTGAAAAAAAATCTTACCAGGTTTAGAATTTGCTTTTCTGTTTTTTAAATATTACAATATAAAAGATCTTTACCAAACAAGGAAAGAAACACATTTAATTGTTCACAACAATAATTTTCTTAAACTAGGAAATAAATCCCTAACTTCAAAACTTCTTTCAAATTCTAGAAAAAGGAACATAGAATTATAACCTGAGTAATTCCAGTTAGATTGATGCAGAAATCAGAAAGTTGTGTGTTAATCTCTGGTCTCACATACTGCTGAAACGTATCTTCCTACAAAGGAAGGACAGCAAATTATTTTCTATGGCTTTAGATACATGATACACAATACACGACAAAGTTAGCCACACAAGGTTATAATTTTATAGGTGCTCAAGGCATAGATCTTTTTAGTTTTAACAATTTAAGGATAATGCCCTTTTCTCAGAGTACTCTAATTTTTTAATTAAAAAATTATGTTTCATAGTTTAACATTTCTTAAGGTAAAATGAGTGTCTAAAACCAAGTCTTCGAACCAAAGTTTAAATAAACATCTTCCAGAGGAGTAAAGTGTTGATGATTTTTTTATGCTATTTTGAAACTGTGGAAGTCTATTAACAGCTTTTGAAATAATAAAGTATTCTGAAGAAATGCCAGTCTTCACATTTTAACAAACTAGCTCAGATTACTGCTCTCTCATTTGCTCCAGAACAGTCTTTATTTTTAAGAGTCCATTAAACTGAATTCTGAATAGTCAAAATTTAACTATAAGATATGCAGCAGTTTAAAGGGCATTAACATAACACTATATATCTTAGCAATGTTGAATCTCTTTAAGAAGCTTTTGTGCTCGCCTTATTTTATTTTTTCTTTTTAGGGCCGCACCCATGGCATATGGAGGTTCCCAGGATGGGGTCAAATCAGAGCTATAGCTGCCGGCCTACACCACAGCCACAGCAACACAGGATCAGAGCCACGTCTGTGGCCTAAACCACAGCTCACAGCAATGCCAGATCCTTAACCTGCTGAGGGAAGCCCGGGATTGAACCTGCAAACCTCTTGGTTCCTAGTCGGATTCATTTCCATTGCACTACGATGGGAACTCCTGTGCTTGCCTTATTTTATGCTCCCAACAACTCTGTGAGCTCAGAAAGGACATTACCGTTAATTATGAGGCTCAGGTATGTCTCCAAATGCTTTTTCCTGAGCCCAATGCTGCCTTCCTAAACCAGATCACACTAAATCACTTATTAAAAATTCAAAACAATTTCAAAGCCTAAAGATTTATTGGTAGCAATTATTAATACTAGGTAGATATAGAGAAAAAGACAAAGAATATTCCTTATAGTAGACGATTAAAAAATTAAAAAAATAAGTGTTTACGAAATTCTTTTAACAAAACTGTGTTAAGCAGGTTAATTATCTTTTTTTTTTTTTTTGTCTTTTTGCTTTATCTAGGGCCACACCTGCGGCATATGGAGGTTCCCAGGCTAGGGGTCTAATCGGAGCTGTAGCTGCTGGCCTACGCCACAGCCACAGCAACGCGGGATCCAAGCCGTGTCTGCAACCTACACCACAGCTCAGGGCAACGCCGGATCCTTAACCCACTGAGCAAGGCCAGGGATCGAACCCGCAACCTCATGGTTCTTAGTTGGATTGGTTAACCACTGAGCCACGAAGGGAACTCCAAGCAGGTTAATTATCAATAGCTACTAAAAACTGTAAAAGAGTAAACAAACAGCAAAGAACATCTGAACTTCAAAAGTTATAGGTGTTCTTTACTTACCAGACATATTGCATAAGGAAAAATCTACTTAACTGAATCTCACAGATAAATGAAGTGTATATCTTTTTTTTTTTTTTTTGGTCTATTTAGGGCTGCACCCGTGACATATGGAGGTTCCCAGGCTAGGGGTCAAATCAGAGCTGCAGCTGCCAGCCTATGCCACAGCCACGCGGGATCCAAGCCCCATCTGCAACCTACACACCACAGCTCACAACAGCACCATGATCCCTAACACACTGAGCAAGGCCAGGGATCACACCCATATCCTCATGGATACTGGTCAGGTTCATTAACCACTGAGCCATGATGGGAACTCCAAGTGTATATTTCTAAGTATCAGTAGTTTGTTTCATAATTTTATTTTATTTATTTATTTTTGTCTTTTTAGGGCCGCACCCATGTCATATGGAGGTTCTCAGGCTAGGGGTCAAATTGGAGCTGTAGCTGCTGGCCTATACCACAGCCACTCCAACGTGGGATCTGAGCCGCGTCTTTGACCTACACCACAGCTCACGGCAACGTCAGATCTTTAACCCACTGAGCAAGGCCAGGAATCGAACCCGCATCCTCATGGATATTAGTTGGATTCATTAACCACTGAGCCACAACAGGAAGTGTTTCATAATTTTAAATGAAAATCTTTCAAAAATATGTCACAACTTCCCTCACCATTACAAACAGGTAATAAATAATAAAATTTTACTCACTATGCAATACTTTTAACAGAATGGTGCTACAGAGAACTATGTATTCATTGACCAAATATTTAATAATCACCTAAATAAATTATATCCTAAGTTAAAAGATGATAATGGTTCTTATAAAATAAAGTAGAAGAGGGATCAGAAACACTGGATGTGTGGGGATGTTCAAGCTATACTACTGAACAGAGGACTACTTGGGCTTTATTTAGAAGGCAAGAATTAAGGAAGGCCTGGAAGGAAGGAAGTGAGGATGGAAGGAAGGAATTAACAGCAAGACCTCTAGAGGAAAGGAATTTGAGCTAAAGCCCTGGGAGCTGAGTGGGTGGAACAGGCCTGGCACTTCTGAGAAACTGCAAGCAGTTCAATATGGCGAAATCAGAGGTAATGACAGGCCAAATCATGTAGTGATATGACTTTTACTCTGAGTTAAACAGGGAGCCATAAAAGAGCTATGAGCAGAGGAGTGAAATGATCTGATTTCTATTTTATAAGCATCACTCTGGCCACTAGGTTGAGAATTGGTTGTAGGGAACAAGGATAGAAACAGACTGGTTAAGTGGTAAATACAGCAAATCTAGACAAGAACTCAGTGGGGCTCAGGATGAGTCAATGCAGTGCAGTTGAGTCAATGCAGTGCAGTGGCTGGGTTCTTGATATATTTTGAAAGCAGAGAAAATCTGAGTCACTGATGGCCTGGATGTGTAATGTGAGAAACAAAGGAGTCAAGGATGATTCCAAACTTTCTGAACTGAGCAATTAAAGAGTCACCAGCCCTCAAACTAGGGAACGCTTAAGATAAAACAGACTGAAAGTAAATTCAACTCGGGACACGTTAAGATGTCTGTTTACATGTCCAAGTAGAGATGTTAAGTAATAGTCTGTACTTGGGTCAGAAGACGAGGTTGAAGATATGCATCTGGAAAACATCAGCATATAGTTTCTAAAAGCTATGGAATGAGATGATAAGACAAAATCATTAAAGGAAAGGATCTACATAGAGAAGAAGACCTGGGATTGAACCTAGGGCATCCAATATCAGGAAGTTGGGAAGAAAAGGAGGAATCAGCAAAGGAAACTGTGAAGGGGAACCCGGTGAGGCTGGAGAAAACACAGTGGAATGAGATATACTGGCAGTCACTTGAAGAAAGTGTTTCAAGGAGAGAGTGTTCAGTTCTACCAGGACTTAGGTGAAGGTTAAAGATGACAGTGAAGAGTGATCTTACTGTAGCGATGGAATGGAATACATATCTTAAGCCTACAGTGGTGTGGGTTTAAGAGAAAATGGGAGGAAACAGAGACAGATGTACATGTAACTTTTTCAAAAAAAAATCTGCCATAGAGGAATAAAGACCCAGGGTAGCTGGCAGGGAAGTGGCATCAAGTGAAGGCTTTTTTATGGTGTGAAAAATAACACGTCCGTATGTGTTGGGAACAATATAGAAGAAAGCAATAAATCATTCGTGTCTAAATAAGGAAGGAGAATGGCTAAAGCAATGTCCTTGAGTGAGAGAGAGGAAGTAAGATCTAGTGAGTTATGCAAGATGATGATCATAACTATCATCGCTTCCTTTTAATTTACTGACCTTTAATGTTTGGATAAGGAAATGATATAAAGAGGATGATTAAGAATATAACTAAAAAAGACTTCAGATAACACAAAAAATTCTATGCATTTTAATGCACAAAGCCTTTTTATACTTACTCCCAGTGTGTTGGTAGCAACTGGGGATACCACAGAAGTAACTTCTGGATAGGGAGATGTTACAATACATCCTCATTCACATTTTATAAGGCAAATGGTATTAATTTGGAGGATTCCTGCACTAACAATGCACTGACAAGCATCTAAAGCATATGCATTATATTGCTTAGAAGTCAAGGTTACAAGAGTCATTTTCCCCATACACTTCACCAGAAAGATAATTAGTTCTAAGTTGAAAGATAATTTCCGTATCTTATTTTTAGAGATCAGCATATACATTAGTCTACCACAGTAGTTCTCAACCCTAACTGCATACAACTGAGAAGCTTTAAAAAAAAAAAAAAAAAAGATGACACCGGGGGTCCTACCACAGAACAAACTAAATCAGAATCTCTGGGATGAGGGCCAGGAATCAGTATTTTTTTTAATCTGCAGGAGATTCTAATATTCAGCCAGATATGGATTCTAAGCAAACAGAAAAAATACTATTATTTTAGCTACTGTAAAAGGAGAGCAACAGACTCTAAAATTATTTTATTATAACCTATCTATTAAGTATGCAGACTCCCCCTCTTCAGAACAAAAACAAACACCCCCTTTTCAGAATTCTAATTCTAGCTAAAACAGCAAATGGGATCCTTCACCTTATCAGCCACCCCCAGAATAGCCGCTGCTAAAAATAAAACTTAAATGTAAAAATTGACTTACTATTTCTAAGGTATGTGTATTCAGTAAAACAACAGGAAATTCAATTATTTCATGTATGAACTCAGGTGGGTTACCCTCTTCACAAGTGGCTTCGAAGTCAATAATACATATGTAGTCATAGTAACTTTCAGCAGAACTGCCCTCTTTCAACATCAGCTTCTGCTTCTTATAGTAGTTTTTCAGTCTCTTCTTTAGTACATCCTTTACACCTCTAAGGAAAATAAGAATAAAATTAACTCTTAGGTGAATTTTAAAGGCAAGAATCTGAACTCTTACCAGTTGGCACCGAATTGAACACTAACAGTCCCCGCATGATTTAGCAAATGTTATCTAAAATAAAAGTAAAAAAAGCAAGGCTCAAAGCTAAGTTATTAGCAAAGAACTAATTTAAAAAGAACATTTAAAACAGCATCAAGATTTTCCTTAACACGTAACTTTTCATTTTTGCAGCACAGTACATAAAATGTATATTGGTCTTTTAAACCATAAGCTATGTTGGCATATACCACCTACACAACCATCCTGCCTCATATACTAAGATGACAAACATGATACAAAAACTGAAATTAATACTGAATTAGTCTACTGACCAAATACAAATTTCAGAGAATGAAAATTCTGGTAAAATTAAACATACTGTGCTCTTTCCTTTCTGTTTTTGTAAGTCTGACAACTAAAAAAAACCCACATGAATATGAAAGTATTATGAGTCTAGTATATAAAGTTGAAAGTCTGTAAGCTATATAAGTAGGAAAACTAATTTGGGAGACAACTAGACTAAACCATGTCCAGAGAAACATTGTCATAGTTAGTAGATTCTTAATTGGAAGTAGATTCCTTAATTTACCATGGGTAGAATAAGATTTAGGAGATTTCAGTTTGACAGATATTTTTAAAATATATGTTCTACAAATGGGAGGTGGGGCAAGGATGTTTTAAATGTATAACAATGGTGGGTAATGGCAGTCACGTTCAACAAACAGTATGTATTTCTTTAAAAAAAATCAAAAGTCACAATCATTACAAAGACTTCCTTTACTCTTGGTTGAGTCCTATAAGGGCTTGCAAATACAAAACGGTAGTAAATATAAGAGGCTCTAAACTATAATTAATGTGCAGTGACAAGGAAAGCATTTTGGTCACATCACTAATTAGTGACTATCAGAAAAAAACGTCTCTAAGCTTTTGTTTTCCTCCCTACACTACTACTAAAAAGGAATCTTATCCATGAAAAATTTTGAAACTATTAGCCAACTCTTTAAGAAAAAAATGTTTTAATATGTTTCTATTTGCTTGAAATTTTCCAAATTACCAAAACCTAGGAAGGAAACCCCCTAACTACTCTCATATTAAGGTACTGAGCATGACCTCTGTGTCATGTGTGCAGCTTTGGATACTCTGTCTTAATTTTTTTTTTTTTTTTGTCTTTATGCCTTTTCTAGGGCCACACTTGCAGTATATGGAGGTTCCCAGGCTAGTGGTCTAATCGGAGCTGTAGCTGCTGGCCTATGCCACAGCCACAGCCACACGGATCCAAGCCGCATCTGCAACCTACATCACAGCTCACAGCAATGCCGGATCCTTAACCCACTGAGCAAGGCCGGGGCTCGAACCCGCAACCTCATGGTTCACTGAGCAAGGCCAGGGATCGAACCCGCAACCTCATGGTTCCTAGTCGGATTCATTAACCACTGAGCCACGACAGGAAGGAACTCCACTTTGTCTTAATTTTTATTTCTTTTTGAAGAAACTGTATTTTACTAAAGGTAGAACTTTATTTACTAAGAGGTTGTCTGCAAATCTATTGGCAACACAAATATGTAACAGTTGCTCCAGAGAAACCTGCATCTTTAACATCTCACTTGTCTCTCCAAATCCCAACAATCACCATTTTTGCCAATTCCAACTCAGAAAAACATTCCTAACATGGTTCTCTCGGATTCTTTCTGGTTAGGGCTCTCATGAGCTTCCTCTACTATGGCAACCATCCCTGCTGTCACAGCCCTCTTCTTCATTCCTTACCTCGTTCTACATTAGCAGTAAACACTAGTGCCAACTTCCTGCTGAAATACCTTCAGTGGCTCCCTCCTGCTTCAGAGGTAAAATGAGTACTTCAGCACAGAGTTCCTTCAGCACTTAGCCATGACCTGACCTATCACTTGCATCATCTTCAATGTTCCCCCTCCCCACAGTACATTGTACACTGCAAACAAACACAGTACAAGCCACTTTCCAAAAATGTGGCACATTTTCATATTCTATAACTCTGGATGTACAAAGAAAAAAATTATATAGCAGAAAACATACAAACAGAAATTTGGAGTTTTGATTTCTTTTTGCCGAAAATGCCCTCCCTCCCTTTTCTGTTTTAAATCAATTCAAATGTCACCCCTGAAACCTTGAGACAGACTCTCCTCTGTAGTCTCATGATATACTTGGCCAGACCTCCAATAAAGCAAGGGTCACTCTCTATTATGATTACTGTTTTGTGTGTCTTCCCCCCAAGACTGAACTTTTCAAAACAGGAAATAGATCTGTTTTACCTTTATAACATTATTATTTAGTAAAGTACTTAAAATTTGCAAAGTTTGTTGACTATATAAACAAACATCTAGATCTCTAGCTCCCATATAAGTAAGAAGTGAGCAACTGATCTTCACACCAGGGACAAAAATTTTGCTCAGAAAATCTTTAGTAGGCTACAGGTTGTATTCCCATAACAGAAAGACAAGGGAGAAGGAGGTAAAAATTTTCTTCACAAATTAGAGTAGAAAATCCAGAAGGGAAAAAAAATACATGTGTAATCTTTTGAAAACAGAACAGAGCAGTGAAGCTCTATTTTAAAGCAAAGAGGAGGAATACTATTTATAAGAGAATAAAGATTCTGGAGAACGCAAATACAATAAGTTTTCCTCTAATAGTGTAGTCATCTCTTCTCTTGATGCCTGGCAATTCTCTTGCATATCAAAAATCTACATGTTTTTCTGGATTCCAAAGGTCATTTCTGCCCCATGCCTCAAGCCAAAATAAAGTGACTTGTTTCACAAAAAATTATTAAAACTTAACTATGTACACATCTCACTGAAGATGCACATACGCACGAGCTGAAGCTGCACTGTTTTTTCATTCAATATACAGTTAAATGCTTACTATCATTCTGCATATTGTGAGAAACTAAAACAGAAGAAAGAAATATTTCCTAACAGGTAAGACTTTTTTTTTAATTACCTGGTTTCACAGAAACCCTCTATAAAAATAATACAAAGGACCAAATGAAAAGGAAAAATACTCAATCTCATTAATAAGATATAACTATCCATCAACCAAGTGACCAAATGAAAAAAAAATTTTAAATATAGTTGCTATAAAAAGATAGATACAAATATATTTCTGGTAGATTATCAAAATACTCAAAGGCTTTAACTTAGCAACCTTAATCTATTACCTAAAAGATCGACAGAAATAATCAGAATCACACATAAAGATTCATATATAAGAATATAAATTACAGCTGTTATTTGAATTGTTAATAATAGTTATCTCTTTACAGTAGGATTACACGTGATTTTTAATTTTCCAGTGTTTTCAAGATTTTCTAGGATAAGCATAAACTATTTTTAAATTTTAAAAAAGTACTTTTAATTACCTGGTTTCAAGCTTAAATTCTGAAAGTTTAGCTCTGAGCTCTTCCTTACTCATTCTATTAATGCAACCATTTGTAACAGCAATCTCTTTGTAAACTGGGTCACTGAAATCACTTGCACTGGAGGTAATGAATTTAGATCCTTTTGTTTCTTGGCCATCAAGTCTACATCGTTGCTTTTTCTACAAAAAAAAAAAAAATACATATATATATATATATGGTTTATAGTTAGTACAAGCATCTTAAAGAGTCAAACTCCTGGGGGGCCTCTTTATACTATATGTTCAATAAAAAGTTCACAGAAAGAAGATATGAGTTCCCAGTACAATTTACCCTGCTTTCCTCTGACTCACGAGGTTCCTTACAGGACATGAAGCTAAGTAAAAAGAGCACTGGTGTTGGAGTCAGAATGACCTCAGTACAGAGCCCCAGCTGACCATTTACTACCGGCATGACCTTGGGTAATAACTTACTAGCCTTTGATCTTCAGTTTCTTTATCTATAAAATAAGATATAATAATAATTGTCTCAAACAGCATTTGGTATTGGTAACGGTAAGTAGTATCTGGGCGAGATCATTATAAGGATTAAATGAGATAATAATAACTGTCTCAAACGGCATTTGGTATTGGTAATGGTAAGTAGTATCTGGGCAAGATCATTATAAGGATTAAATGAGATCAAGTATATCGGGCTCCTGATACCATACCCACCACAACTATTAATAAATGGTGACTTTTACTTATCATCAGATGGTAGGTCAGACTTTTTCACAAACAATATTCTAAACTTTACAAATGAACCCTCTTTTTTTTGTCTTTTAGACCCACACCTGCGGCATACAGAAGTTCCCAGGTTAGGTGTCAAATCAGAGCTGTAGCTGCCAGCCTACACCACAGCTCAGAGCAACACTGGATCTTCAACCCACACTGCGCAAGGCCAGCGACTGAATCCTCATCCTCATGGATACTAGTTGGGTTCGTTACCACTGCGCCACCACAGGAACTCCAAATGAACCAATTTTTAAATAAACTTATACAACCAAGTTTTAAATAAACTTAATCCCTTCATGAGTATCCTTTAACTTGACTTTATTATATAACGTAAACAGAAATTGGCCATTATAAAAACAAAATGGACCAGAAAACTAATTCAAAAGTTGCTAGTACCCAAGGCAAAGGAAATATATTCAGTTTCAAAACAATTTCGCAAAAGTTACTCCTGTATCAGTTATGCAAGAGAACTATAGTTACCATATTACAAGCCCTTCCTCCTTTCTTAAATCAAAATCCATGTTAAGAAAAAAATATAATTCGATTCTAATTGTGCCACAGGTAGTCCCAAATCACCAATATGTTAAATTCCAAAGATTCGCTTATAAGTTATTTTCCACATGCAATGTTACAAATATTAACGTTCCAGAATTTTCAAAAATACTTTGGAATTCACTATCAATCCATACTAAAGCTTGTTAACTTAGTCATAACTTACCACACTGTCCCCATGTGAACTTTAATTACAGATTAAGGAGAGATGACGATGGACAGGCCACAGTGCCTGACTCAGAACTGATCCTGATGGTTCAGGGACTACTACTCACTCTTAACACTCAATGTAATGCAGCACACATTTAGAAAATACTATGCTAGTACCCTGGCTCCTTCCTCCATTGCTAACTGCACCTCACACACTCTTCCCTTTTATTCTCAGTGCCCAGCTTCCTCAGTTTTATGGTGAATGGTCTTTCTTGTTAAGGCTCTTTGTATGGTTCTTTTACCCTCCAAGCCCTTCCCCTGGGTCTTTGCATTAGGTATCTCATTTGCCTTATAATTACTTTCAAAGAGGACTCCAAGTCCCTTCTCTCTAAAAAACCACTCTTCTGTGCTATCTCACTCTTCAATTTGAGATACTGTCAATAACATCATCACGTAAGTCAGTTCAAAATAATTTTTAAAAGTTCACTTTTAATGAAAGAAGTGTGACTGAATACACTTCATTATATTTGAAAGTCTTAAAATTTTAAGATATAACGACTTAAGACCTAGGCCTTTGTTCCTAGTTGGTTTTAGTGACTAAGATTCTTGTTAAAAACCTGTTTAATAATGACAACCATTTAATAATAAATGATACAATCTTTTTTTAGGCTCAATCAAGCAAAATATTTTGTTTGAATTCATCTAGGTAAATTTTCATTATCCTTAATGCCATTTGTTTTTGTAAACTAATAGGTGTTGCATTTTTGTATTTGTAACCAAGTAAATTCAAATTTCATCAGAACTCCTCTTTTAGGATTTTAATCAAGCTTAATTCTGCTTTTAAGCTTTTCTTTAAGTGTGTAGATGTGAAGACTTTTTTAAAAAGATAGACAATGCACAGGGTTTCCAGCATAAATTAATGGAAATGTTTTCAAAACATCTATTTTCAAAATGTTCCTGGTGCAGAAAAGGCTTCTTTTGATAAGCACCTACTTTCTAAGTTAGTATTAAAACATATTTTCTTTCATCTTGAAACAAATTGTGTTAAAAAAAAAAACTTTACGGACCAAGCTATTTATCCCTTTCATCGTAGAAAATGAAGATTCAGGAGGGGCAGAATCCAGTCAGATTCATGTTACTTAAAGACCACTCTAGCTGCTATGTGGAGAATTGTCTACAGATTGAAAGAGCAAGAGCTGGGAAGCCTCTTTAAGTACCTACACTATGAGGTGCTCAGCATCTGTGTATTATCAGCGGCATTACTTACAATCTGCAGCGCTAGTCAACAATAAATAATTATCTGTCAAAGAAGATTAATAAAGTTTTAAGACTGTTTTTACAACTTTGCCACTGTAACGAAGATTTACCAGTGCGCTATCAAAATCATTAAGAATATCATATACTAAGTCCATAGGAGACAGAAGTAAATGGGCAAAAATCAGAGACGAAGCTCCGTTTAACAGACACAATACCTTCTGCCAAGGCTGGGAAGTGAGCTTAAGGTCTTAAGAAGTGAATACCTGGAGCGTGTGGCGAGATTTTTAAAAGCACAGGCTACTAATTACGAACTAGGGCTATACAGAATGACAACAGTAACTGTGCGCCCACAACGTTTGGTGCAGAATTCCCACTAAAAGAACTTTTAAGACCGCAGTTCACGTACTTCTCGTCTACTATTTACTCACTTTCAGAAAATGATTGGGACCAGAAAGGGCTCAGTGACAACCACCCCGAGAAAAGCTCCAGGGAGTTGGGGACCGGGAAGGCGGCCGGGACTGCGGTCCAAGGGTGCGCAGGCTGCAGTTCCTGCGGGAAAACCCTCGAAGACTGGGGCGCGCGGGCGGACTCTCACCTCGGGATTCCGATGCTGCGGCTCCTCCCCGCACTCCGACCCCAGCGACCCGCGTCGCGCGGGAGCCAGGGCCTCGCCGCCGGGCTGGTGGCTCTGCTCATCCTCCATGCTGCGTGTCACCTAAGAAGACAGCTGCTGGCGTAGGCCACTCGCTCACTCTCACTCGGCCAAGCCCGAAAGCCTCGCCTTTCTCTGTTGAAAAATTACCGGGCTCGCGTTCCCGCGGCGGCGGCCACACAAACTCCAGCGGACACCTCCCACTTCCGGGAGCGTAAGGCGACCAGACGCCGCGCAGGCGCAGTTAGCCAGCTGGCGGAACGAGAGCGCTGAAGCTGACGGGAGAGGGAGGGGGAGAAGGAGGGAAGGAAGGGGAGGGACCGGAGGAAGGCGCGCGCGGGAGAAAGTGGCGGTGTGCGCTTCTGGTGCGGAGTTGAAGCTAGGCCAGAGTTCGGACCTTTGACCTTAGACGATACCGGTAGAGGAAATGACCCGTCACCGTCTCCTAAGAAGAAAATGACGGGTGCTCTGGAGAGAGATGAATTTTAACCATAGCAAATAACGTTATTAAACAGTCTGCTTTTTCCGTAAGGCATTTAAGACATCCAACTCTGGACAAGAAGAAATGGGTCTGGACTTAAGAAACTGAACAAAGTATGTGAAACAACTGTTTTCGGGAATAGGCAGTACAAGATGGGCCCTGTATCACCCTGGCCATCTGTCGGGAGGTAGTTTCTAGTTTGCAAATACAAGTCTCACAAGACTGAGGGTTTACTAAGTTGAGAAGGCAGGGGTTGGATTTGGGAATTTGAAGAGACCAAGTTGTTGGGATTTAAGAGGCAGAGTTCATAGAGAAAGCTTCAGAAATCTATGTAGGGGCACCCTTGCATCTTTAACTGAATAAAAATCGGTGAATATTTCATGTGAAGCTCCACAAGTCCAGGAAAGAACAATTATTGGGGAGCAGTAAGCCAAACGATTCTCAGAGCTCACGCAGGATTTGGGAATCATTCGAATTCTCTGGAGCAGGAGTGGAGAGACTTTGAACTCATGGAATGTGCTATAGAGACCCCCAAACTGTCCTGCCTTCATAGTGAGGTTAACTTAGCCCTAGACTGTGGTGTCTACAGGAAAACTATTGTAAATCCTTCAAAAGCTTAAAGACAAGCCTTGGTAGAAGCAAGCTGCTCAGTATGTAACTTAAGTGCCTGCTGAAGCAAAGTCTAATACTCTCTATGATAAAATCCAAGGTTCAACAATACTAAATTCAAAATACCATGCATCCAATCAAAAATTAATAGACATACCAAGTAGGAAAATATACAGTCAATAAAAATATATCCAGAAATGGGAAAAGTGATGGCACTAACAGAGAAGGCCTTTATAGAAATGTACTCAAGATGTTCAAGGACATAAGCAAAATATGATGGGAGAGAAACTGAAGAGTTTTTTTGTTTGTTTTTTAAGTAAGAAGCAAATAGAATTTCTGGTGATGGAAAATATAATATCTGAAATTTCTACATCTCTACATGGAATGAATAGCACTTTAGGCACTATAGGAAAAAAAGTTATTAAGCTGAAGACAGCAGTAGAAACAATCCAGAATGACACGCAGAAAATAGACTTTAAAAAAAGAAAAGAATTTCACTGACTTATGGGGCAATATAAAGAGGTCTAAAATATATCTATAATAAATATTAAAAATATATTTTGAAATATATTTTTAAAATATACATATATATAAAAGGTCAGCCCAAGAAATGATATGGGGGTGAAAAAAATTTGAAGAGATAATAGACAAAAGTGTCCCAAGTTTAATTTTTAACATTTGATCCAAGAAGTTCAAAGAAACCTAAAGAAGGTAAATATAAAGAAAACTACACCAGGCCACATCATAATCACACTGGTGAAAAAGTATTAAAGAGAAAATCTTAAAAGCAATTAGTAATAAAAAAAAGGTACATTACATGGAGAAACAATAAGAGTTTTCACAGACTTAATCATTAGAAACTATGCAAGCCAAAAGAATATGAAATGACAACTTTAAAGTGCAAAAATAGAACTGTCAACTTGGAATTCTGTATTCAGCAGGATGAAGCAAAGACTTTGTAAGAAAGACAAATCCAGGAAAGACACATCCTAAAGCAGAGCCATCCCAGTTGACTTGCAGACCTGGGAGGAAGAAAAATAAATGCTTATTGCAAACCGCTGGAGTGGTTTGTTATTCTGCATTATTATAAAAATAATGCATATAGGACCTCTTCAAGTCACAAGGTAATTACTGAGGACATATAATTCCCTAATAGCAAAAGGAATAGAATTGGAAATCTACCACAGATGTTTTACTTCTGAAATCACCTGCTTTTTCCTAAGTGGAGTATATTTTTTCTTTCATAACTACAGACTTACCTTTATGTTTATAAACTAAGGTTTATAGGCTACGAAATTATAAAGATTTCTAAGGCACACTCTGACCTTCTCTTTTTGCTAGGATTTATTCATTTTCTCTTCAGATAATGATTTTGAGTCCTTACACACAACTGCAGAGAAAATAATGAGATTTGGTAATTGTATCTCTGTCTCTCAAAGAGAAAAAAATGACCCAGTAAACACTATCAGGATTCACACTATATGAACATTAGTAATCGCTAACTACTAATTGTTCCACTTGAACTTTTTGATTTGATATATATGTCTCAGCTGTTAAGTAAAGAAGATTCACTAGTAGGGATTGATTGATCATTTATCTATATTTCAAATGATGGGCTTATACATTAGTACTGTTGCCAGTATCTGTGAGAATACTAAGACACAATAACTGTTCAGTCATTGAACATATATTTATTGAGCACCTTCTATGTACCAGTAATTAGCATTGGACAAAATGACTAAAACTCTTGGCCCTGTTGAATGAATTTTCATTTAAGAAGTGGAATAAAGACAATAAACAGAAGAAATAAGTACAACTTTTACAGTATGGAGGAAAATTATGCAGGTAAGGGGAATGGGGGGATGCTCCCTGGTAAGATGGAGGTAACAGTTATAAGTAGAGTGGTCTTAGGAGATCTTTCTGATGATGTGCTCTTTGAGCAAAGACCTGAGGGAAATGAGGGTGCAAAGTGTGAGGCTATCTGGCGTAAGAGAATTTCAGGCAGAACAATCAACAAGTGAAAAAGCCCTGAGCTGAGAACATGCCTGCAATGCTCAATACCACCATGTCCCATACTTTCTTTCCTTTGATTGTATGGTATCAGCATGCGAGAGACCCACCCACATTTTGTAAATGTTCACTATGCTGATACTCCCCGCATACAGTGAGGGAGAAGTCCAATGATGCTAGTCCCTTCTGCCTAAGAAAGTAAGTGCCCTCGTTGGACAGCACAAGGACAAAGCCTCCCTAAGTGTTTCAGGTGTGGAACATGCCTAAAACAGATTCTTGAATCAGTTATTATTTTAACAACCCCAGTGAAAAAAGTACCTACCTTTTATTTAGCATTAATGTCCTTGGATTAATCCACTGTCCATTGTAGATCTGTGTATTGAATACCAGGTATTGTAAATTGTTCTAGCCTGAACTAAACATGTGTAGAGTAGAATGTCATTTGTTTCTAGGTCATTCACCCATGCTGCCTGGTGCCAGTTACATTTAGTTCTGTATGTTTAGGTTTGTATCAGAGCACCCTGCTCTGTTCTGTTGGTCCCTGTTGTCCTTCCCTCGCTTTTGTATTGCTTAGGTCTGCAATGTGTTTTAATATCTTGTAAAACAAGTTTCCCCTCCTTACTCTCCTTTTTCAAGATTGGCTTAGGTATTTGTGGATTTTTGGTCTTTCACATACATTTGAGAACAAACTTATTTGTCCTTGAAAGTCCAGCAAAAATTATCATCGAAATTGAATTCACTAGATTTATTTGAACAGAACTGACATATTAAGTTATCCTACTGAAAAATATAACTGTTTGTTCAGATCATGTTTTATAAAATTTTACAGTTTTCAGAGTTCCCATCATGGCACAACGGAAACGTCCAGCTAGGAACCATGAGGTTGCAGGTTCAATCTCTGGCCTCGCTCAGTGGGTTAAGGATCCTGCTTTGCCGTGAGCTGTGCTGTAGGTCACAGGCGTGACTCGGATCTGGCGTTGCTGTGGCTGTGGCATAGGCTGGCAGCTGTAGCTCCGATTGGACCCCTAGCCAGGCAACCTCCATATGTTGCACGTGTAGCCCTAAAAAGCAAAACTGATGATTATCAAAAGTTGTAGAGCCACACACAAAAAAAGAAAATTTACAGTTTTCTCCA
The DNA here is from genome assembly GCA_004024745.2 of Catagonus wagneri. NCBI lineage: Eukaryota > Metazoa > Chordata > Mammalia > Artiodactyla > Tayassuidae > Catagonus > Catagonus wagneri. The sequence goes on from PVHT020000141.1 coordinate 3,290,425, forward strand.
TAGAGGTCTTGTCTGTTCTTGGTTAATTTCCTAGCTACATTGTAGTTTTTGTTGCTGTTATAAATGGTATATTCTTTGATACTATATTTAAATTTTAGGTTGGGTATTTGTGGTGAGAAAAAAATTAATTCTTTTTTTATAATGCCTAAGCTCCCTTATAAATTTTAATAGTTTTTTATTCTGTTGTTTTTTTCTAAGATGGACAATCATATTTCTATAAATGTTTTATCTTCACTTTTCCTACCTTTATACCCCTTTATCTTTTTCTTTTCTTACTGAATTGCCCACAAGCCTTGGTAGTTTGTAAATAGTAATGGTACCAGTGATGAACTCATGGGAGTTGCATATAAAAATCTCTATTTAATTTAACGTTTTTTGCAAGTTTCAAGGTCTTTTCCTTTAGTATTGTAAAAGTATTACTTTATTTTCTTCTTGTATTTGATGTTGCTTTGCAAGTCTATCAGCATGACTTTTGATATTTTTAAAATGACCTGTTCCCTTTCTCTGAGAATTCTGCATACTTTATTTTTGTTATCAATGTTCTTAAAATTCACTATAATGGATCCAGGTAGAGATCTTTTTTAGTCTGTTTTGTCAATCTGAAATCCTTCATTTTTCTTTAATTTAGGAAAATTTACCATTTTCTCCAGTTTTTCCCCACTCTCTATTTTAACCTCATAAAATCTAGATGTTGGCATTATGCTTCTGTCTTCCATACCCTTCATATCACTTGTCTTTCCTTTTATGGTTTTCATGTCTTTTTTTTTTTTTTTCTGCAGTCGCCTGGGGAAGTTCCTCAATCTGATTTTACAGATCTCTAACTTAGTCTTTAGCTATGTTCTCTGTGCCATTTTTTTCTATTTATTGCACTTTGCCTCCAACTATTTTATTTAGTCAAAAAATAACTCAGAGACCTTTAGTTAATTTGCTTCAGCAATTTAGTCACACGAGGAAGGTAGTCACTACAGGCAAAAACAGGATTTAAAAAACAAAAGAGAGAGGAAAAAGGCCACAGTCTGGAAATAGTGATTGGTGTGCACATATTTGGGGTATACTGGTTAGCCAGCAGCTTGAATAAGCCGATAGCAGTATCAAAGAAAACAATTTCAGTAGTTTGTGGATTTTTGGAAAACCTTAGGAATTTAATGAGGCAGCCCCATATTTCCACTTTTTAAAGATTTTTGTTCAGATTGCTAATATCTTTGTTACTATCTACTTAAGTATATTCATCATGCATCTTTGAAATTCTTGGTTCATCTGTTCTAATAATTCTGATTCAGTTAGTGTGTGTGATTCAATTTGTTGTTTGCATTTTGTGGTCGTTTTGCTCCTGCACAGGTGCCAGGTGCCAGGTTATTTTGGGTCCTGGGAGTGTCTGGTAATGTGGATTTAGAAGGAGGCATGTGTGACCCTTGAGATGAATTTAAGAAGGAAGCCAGTGAGCCCTGTCACCATCACCACAGAATTAGTGTTAATCACTCTCATTTGTTGTGACTCCATCTGGCAGCTCTGTTTAGGGTTACACCTTTGATCTCTAAGGAAGAAGTCACTTCGAGGGACACCCCCCCACCCCCCCCCGCCCAGGGCATAATACATCCACTCTGAAATCTGGAGGGGGAGGGGCAAAGAAGTAGGTGTCATAGGCTGGTCAACTATTCTTGTTTTCATTAACCCTTCTCCCTAGCCAAGTTCCCTAATGCTCTACCCTGATACAGGTCATGGGAAGGCTGCAAATGTTGCTACTGGTTTCTGCTTTTTTCCAAGCCTTCTCAAGGCTGCTTCTGGTTACCACCACCCCAGGCAGAGCCTTCATCCCCCTCAGATAAAACATATACCTCCCGTACTTCAAAACTACCTTCAGACTGCCAAGGAGTTTCCTGTTTTGTAGGTGATGTTTTTATTCATTTCTCAAGTCCATGTTTTTTTTCTTAATTTTTCCAGGAGTCATGGGAGAGAAAGTTTAATATGTTATGAAGCTACATTGTTATGTCTAATATTAAGATAAATGGTGTATTATTTTCCCAGGACTGCCATAACAAAGTACACCAAACTGGGTGGCTTAAACAATAGGAATTTATTTTCTTGTAATTCTGAAAGCTAGAAGTCATAGATCAAGGTGTCTGCAAAACTGGTTTCTTTGGAGCCTTCCTCCTTGGCTTGTGTGTGGCCATCTTCTCCCTGTCTTTTCACATTTTCTTCCTTCTGTAACTGTCCATATTTCCTTATTTTTACAAGGACATCAATTATATTGGTGCACTCTAATGACCTCATTTTAACGTATTTACCTCTTTAAAGAACCCTGTCTCCAAGTACTTTTGAAGTACTGGACATTAGGACTTCAGCATATGAATTTAGGTTATAAACATCTCAGACCATGACCTGTGGTATTACATTCTCTTATAGAGCTGTAATCACAGTTGATATAGCCTGTTTCTCCTTTATTTTTTCATTCGTCTCATAGTTTTAAAATTTATTTTTGGAATTAGTATCAAAATAGCACTCTTTAAATTGACATTAGTGGCTATAACTAAGCCTCTTTGTTTCATGTTTTAAAGTTTTATTGAAGTATAGCTGATTAACAAGGTTGTGATAATTTCTGCTATACAGCAAAGTGATTCAGTTATGCGTGTACACACACTCATTCTCTCTCTCTCTTTTTTTTTTTTTTTGTCTTTTTGCCTTATCTAGGGTCACCCCTGTGGCATGTGGAGCTTCCCAGGCTAGGGGTCTAACAGGAGCTGTAGGTGCCGGCCTATGCCACAGCCACAGCAACGCGGGATCTGAGCCGCGTCTGCAACCTACACCATAGCTCATGGCAACGCCGGATCCTTAACCCACTGAGCCAGGCCAGGGATCGAACCTGCAACCTCAGTGGTTCCCAGTCGGATTCGTTAACCACTGAGCCACGACGGGAACTCCCACACTCATTCTCTTTAGATTCTTTTCCCATATAGATTATCACAGAATGCTGGGTAGAGTTCTCTGTGCTATACAGCAGGTCCCTGTTGGTCAATCATTCCATATACCTCAGTGTGCATATTCCAATCCCAAAAGCCTATTTTATTAAAACAATTTTTTATTGAGGTGTAGTTGATGTACATTATATAAGTTACAGGTGTACAATCTAGTGAGTCACAATTTTTAAAGGTTACATGCCATTTATATTTATATAATGTTGGCTTTATTCCCTGTGTTATACAGTATATCTTTGTAGCTTTTTTTTTTTTTTGTCTTTTATATTTTTAGGGCCACACCCGTGACATACAGAGGTTCCCAGGCTAAGGGTCGAATCAGACCTGTAGCCGCTGGTCTATGCCACAGCCACAGCAATGTGGGATCCCAGCCGCATCTGCAACCTATACCACAGCTCACGGCAACGCCTAATCTTTAACCCACTGAGCGAGGCCAGGGATCGAACCCACGTCCTCATGAATACAGGTCAGGTTCATTAACCACTGAGCCACGCTGGAAAACTCCACATAGCTTATTTTATACATAATAGTTTGTACCCCTTAATCTCCTTCCCCCATATTGCCCCTCGCCTTTCCCTCACCCCACTGATAACCACTAGTTTGTTCTCTATGAGTCTGTTTCTTTTTTATTATATTCACTGGCTTATTGTATTTTTTTAGATTCCATGTGTAAGTGATATTATAAAGTATTCATTTTTCTCTTCCTGACTTATTTCACTTAGCATAATATCCTCCAAGTCCAGCCATGTCCTTGCAAGTGTCAAGATTTTATTCTTTTTAAAGAAAGAATATATGGAGATATATATAAAACATATATCACTTTTTCTACTCTATGGATATATATGTGTGTGTGTATATATCACATTTTGATATATATCTGTATCACATTTTCTTTATTCGTTTATCTGTTAATGGACATTTACATTGCTTCCATATCTTGGCAATTGTAAATAATGCTGCTATGAACATTGGGGTACATATATCTTTTGGAATTTGTTTTTGTTTCTTTTGGATATATACCGTGTAGTACAATGGCTGGGTCATATAGTAGTTCTATTAGTTTTTTGAGGAACCTCCATACTATTTTCCACAGTGGCTACACCAATTTACATTCCCATCAACAGTGTACGAGTTCTCTTTTTTTCCACGTCCCCACCAACATTTGTTATTTGTCTTCTTTTTAATGATAACCATTCTGATAGGCATGAAATTATATCTCGTGGTTTTGATTTGCATCTCCCTGGTGATTAGTGACGTTGAGCATTCTTTCATGTGCCTGTTGGCCATCTGCATGTCCTCTGGAGAAATGTCTATTCGGATCTTTTGCCCATTTTTTCATTGCATTGTTTTTTTGATGTTGAGTTATATGAGCTGTTTATATATTTTCGATGGTAACCCCTTATCAGGCATATCATTGCAAATATTTTCTCCCATTCAGTAGGTTCTTAAAAGCTACAGCATAGCAAAGGAAACCATAGCTTTTTTCTCTCATTTTGACTTCCTCTCTCACCAGCTAAGGTCCTACTCCATTTTCATAACTAAATCTCTTGGCAATATCCTAAATTTCTTTCCCTGACTAAACCCCCCATTATGATAAGTCTATCTGCCTTCTTCCTGTGCTTGCCCAGAGTTCTGAGAGATAATGGCTGGAGGAATCACAGAACAGGCAGATCAATGCCATGATAAATAAACAGTCACCAGCTTCCCTAGCAACTCTATCGCTTCTTGCCTCATCTTGCTTTCCCTCTCCACAACAACTTCAAGCCTCTACTCTCACCTCCAACTTCTCGTCTACTTCCCCACTTACTTTCTCTCACCAGACAACCAACCAGCCTCACCTCCTGCTTCACAAAGACAATAAAAACTTTCTGAAGAAAACTATTTTAGCTTTCCACCACCAAATCTTCACATACCCATGTGTGATTCTGTTCTTTTTAAAAATTTCAATATTTGTGCATCATACTTTTTTTGCATTACTTTTGATCTATTTAGAGATTGTACTAAGATAATATTTACCTTAATTACTAAAGGGCTTTTTTTTTTGGTGCCTCAAGTTTTGTGCCCAAGGTGAGTGCCTCCTTTGCTTCACCCTAGTCTCAGCCCTGCTCCATCCCTCCTTCCTTCCTTCATTTTCTGTTGACTATCACCATATTTTCTGAAATCTGCAACCCCCACCTTCTCAGGAACTTTGACTTTTGTGCTGTCTACTCTCTTCTGTATTTTCAATCTTTTTCTTGCAAATGGAGCTTTCCTTTCTGTATATAAATTTTCCAACTTAAAAAGCCAAACCAATGTGTACATGTATAACTGAGTCACTTTGTTGTGCAGCAGAAATTATCACAACCTTGTAAATCAACTATACTTCAATAAAAATTTAAAAAATGAAAGAAAAAAAAATCAGACTTCTCCTTCAACCTTAGAACGCCTGCAGCTGCTGCTCGCTTACTCTCTTTTCCCCTTCAGAGCTAACCCTCTAGAAAGTAACGTCTCTATTCCCACACATCTGTTGCCCATAGAGCCTACCCTTATTTGGGATTCCACCCCCACAGTCCAAGGCCCTTACTTCTCTATTGAGGTCATAAGTTATCTCCATGTTGTTAAGCTCAGCAGCTCTTATTAAAGCTCATCCTACATAACCCTGCAACGACGCACAACATTGTTGGCCATAATGTATTTACTAAATACTTTCTTACTTTGGTCTTCATAACAACAAACCTGCCTGGCTTCCTCACTCCTGGCTATTTCTTCTCAGTCTGTCTGGTCAGTTCCCACCTTTTTTTTTTTTTTTTTTCTGGTGCAAGCATGGCATGCAGAAGTTCCCAGGCCAGGGATATAACCCGATCTACATCAGTGACAATACCAGATTCTTAGCCCACTGAGCCATTGGAGAACTCCAGGTCAGTGCCCACTCTTATATTCAATCATTTAATGTGGGAATTTGGGGAGGCTGAATTTTAGACCTTCTCTTATGTTCTTTTTTTTTGTTTTTTGTTTTATTTTTTTTGTCTTTTTGCCTTTATCTAGAGCCGCACCCGCAGCATACGGAGGTTCCCAGGCTAGGGGTCTAACAGGAGCTGTAGCTGCCGGCCTACACCACTGCCACAGCAACACGGGACCCGAGCCACGTCTGCAACCTTCACCACAGCTCACGGCAACGCCGGATCCTTAACCCACTGAGCAAGGCCAGGGATCGAACCCGCAACCTCACGGTTCTCAGTCGGATTCGTTAACCACTGAGCCGCTAAGGGAACTCCCTTCTCTTACGTTCTTTTCTCAGTGTAGACTTTCTTAGGTGTTCCTATCTATTCCTAGATGTTCTTATCCATTTCTCAAGCTCCATTTACCATCTGCTTGCTAATAACTCCAAAAACTTATATTTCCATTCAAGGTCTTAACTCTGAGCACCAGATTCACATAACTAATTGCCTACTCATGAATACCTCAAAGTCCACACATCCCAAAGTGAACTCATCATCTTCCCACCAAAACCAACCACTACTCTGTCATTTCTTTTCCCAGTAAATGCTTCTAAAAACTGCATGGTTGATTAGGCCAGAAATAATTTGAGATTCACTTTTGACTTTTCATCTTCTTTTCCTTCATTTTTCAAGAGGCTACAAGGATCATAATGATCTGGGTTGTGCTGACCTCTGCAGGTTTAACAGAAAATGCCTTCTATCTCTTTCCATACTTTTTTTCAGTACCTCAACATCTCCTGGTTATTCTTTACTCAAAGTTTTTCTAGCCTCATGGCATAGCAGGTTAAGGATCCAGCATTGTCTCTGGAGGGGTATGGGTTCAATCCCTGGCCCAGTGCAGTGGGCTAAGGATCCAGCATTGCCTCAGCTATGGCATAGGTCACAGCAGCTGCTCAGATACGATTCCTACCCTGTTTTTCTAGCCTAATTACTCTCATTCTTTAGATAAGAGAATGTTTCCCTCAAACCCCTGGATTTGGTTAGATTCTGCTCTTTAAGGACTCTACTTCCTTCGTTGGCTTTTTTTTTTTTTGAATAAAGATTTGACTGTGTAAGAAAAAGACTTTAAATAGATTCTGCTCTTTAAGAACTCTACTTCCTTCGTTGGCTTAAATGACATAGAAGATTTCCTAGGAAGTTAAAGCTTGGTTCTGAAATGCAAAGATGTCCACGGCCCAGTGTCCTTATAGCTCATTGCTCCACCATTTCTAGTATGCTACCCTCATCCCCATGTTCTAGAAACGGGGGATTCTGTGTGCATTCTAGCACACAGTGGAAAGAGGGAAGAATTGAAAGAGAGAATGTGCATTTCCTTTTAAGGTCACACCCAGACGTCAAGCTCATTATTTATGCTTATATCCTGTCTGTTGAAACTTAATCACGTAACAACACACTAGCTGTGGAAGAGGCTGAGGAAAATGTTGTTCTGGTTTTAGGGGTAGTTAACTATGAAGAGTTGAAAGTCTGTTATTGTTGAAAAAGAGGAAGTCAACTCTTCATACAACTGACAGTTTCTGCCACAATCCTGGTAAAACACACATATACATGCACAGCCTTCTCCCTGAACAGAAAGCACGCTCATCCCTCCCCCAAAGGAGATCACCCCCAGATCCTATTCAGCTGGTGCATCCAGCCCAATGTCTATGATCTCTGGGTTACGTGCCATCCTCTCCATCAGGCTCAGATGGGGCTCTTCTTGGTCCAGCCACTTACTAACCAAAAGACAATTAACTGCTCTGACCAGAGCCAATATAGAATAGTGACAGCAGGATAACTGGGATTAAAAAAATGTTTATTTGGAGAAAAAAGGGGGAGGAGAAAAAGGAGGAAGAGAAAGGTGGGGAAAACATAGACAGTCACTGGGCCACAGAAATGACCAATTTCTGCTGACCAGGAACTGGAAAGACTCCATAACTGGTTGAACACTGTTTCTGCTCTCAGAGGATGGGGAAGGGAGAGAGTGTCTTATGTGGTTCTCATCTGGTAGTATCCGTTTCTCTTACATTTGCTTGGCATGAACTTCTTTGCTATGTGAAACATTTGAAAACTTAAATAACTTTATTCAGTTTAGATATAGGTATTACGTGTGCCATATATATGATTTGTGAGTTAAATAATGCCTTGTTCTAATATTTGTCTTGTGTGGTATCATGCAATTGCTTAAAACACTTGTGAGAACTGGTACAAATCATGTCCTATCTCATCTTGAACACAAACAAACAAGGTCTCCTGTTCTGCCCACAGCATTCCCATGTATAGCCTGCTGACAAGCACTGGCCAGCGTGACAACTCAGTATCAGGGGAGTATGTACAAATTTTGATGCTCTCATTAAATACATCATCCAAGAAAGTTTGTTTTGCACATTTCTTTATGTCTTTGTTTAAATAAACATGATTAAACCCACATATTAAGGATTTATTTTGAATTTGAGCAGAAGAAACTCAATTTGGATTTTTTGGTATATAAAATAAAATGGATTTCCTGTTATAAAGAACTTCAGATGTTTATTTACAGTTTGAATTATAAGTTACTCACTTGAAGGTTTTTTGTAATTCGGCTGGGTCTGATTAAGAGATAAGAAAAAGTAAACATTAGAAATTGATTGTATTTTTAAAACACATCTAGGAGTTCCCTAGTAGTTCAGTGGATTAAGGATTCAGTGTTGCCACTACTGTGGCTCCTGGTTACAGCTGTGGCATGGGTTCTGTCCTTGACTGGAGGATTTCAGCATGCTTGAAGCATGGCCAAAAGCGTTTTAAAAAACACATATAATTTATATTTGTATTTTTGTTCAGCTTCCTAATGTTCCTATATCAGAAACCCATCATCAAACGATTAAATTTTAATTATAGCTTTTCTCTGACTTCCAAAAGTCATTAATGTTGAAGTGGAAAAATTTTAAGGACAGAGAGATGCATTCCATTGAGAATTTAATAGCAGTAGTGCCAGTTACTCTCTCTTTAAAGGCCACTCCCCGGCTGTAGAAGAAGTTAGTTTCTTGAAATGCCGCTAGAGGGCGATCAATTCAAAAAATTGATTTATAAACGGGCTTCTATGTTGTGGAGCTGCTAACAGGTTTTCAGTTTTAATTTGAGAAAACAGCAAAAAAAAGAACTAAAAACTTTTATTTGGTAGAAAATATATCCAAATAAGTGTTCAGTTTTTTAAAAGATTCATCACTACACTTTTGTAAACTTAATTATTATATAATCCTGAATTTAGCAAACACTTAGGTGGTGTAGATAAAACTTGGTCCTAAAATTTTAGGATTAATATTTTCTCCAGGAAAAGAAACATACATAACAAACGGATTAGGATCCAGTTTTTTGTGTACCACACTAGAAAGATCTTCAAATGCTATGAAGGACAGGATTAATTCTGCTAAAGGCAAATAGGTTGGAAGAATGCTTCACAGATGGACAGAACCTTGCAGAATAAGTGGACTCTTTTGAACTTTAGATTAAGGTGGTAAATTGAACATGGGCATTTACTTTTCCTCCCTCTTGAGAAAACATAAAAATAAGTGTTTTTAGGACCTAAACACACATAATTTAGAATAGGAGATGAGACAACAAACAGCAACAAAATTCTGGAAGCTGAAAAACTTATGGTTAAGTGGTAAGTGATTTAACAGACCTGAGAAAGCAAAACTCCAAGCTGTCAATAGGAAAGATGAGAAACCAACAATCATACAGCAAAATCTTCAAAGGGCATGATTGTAGGCCTTTTTTTTTTGTTTTATTATTTTAATGATTATTTTTTTCCATTATATTTGGTTTACAGTGTTCTGTCAGTTTTGTACTATACAGCAAAGTGACCCAGTCACACACACACACACACACATACACACACACACACACACATTCTTTTTCTCACATTATCCTCCATCATGTTCTATCACAAGTGACTAGATATATTTCCCTGTGCTATACAGCAGGATCTCATTGCTTATCCACTCCAAATGCAGTACTTAGCATCTATTAACCCCAAGCTCCCAATCCTTCCCACTCCCTCCCCCTCTGCTTTGGCAACCACAAGTCTCTTCTCCAAGTCCATGCATTTCTTTTCTGTGGAAAAGTTCATTTGTGCCATATGTTAGATTCCAGATATAGGTGATATCATACAGTATTTGCCTTTCTGACTTATTTCACTTAGTATGAGAGTGTCTAGTTCCATCCATGTTGCTGCAAATGGCATTATTTTGTTCTTTTTTATGGCTGAGTAGTATTCCATTGTGTATATATACCACATCTTTTTTTTTTTAGGCCCGCATGCGCAGCTTATGGAGGTTTCCAGGCTAGGGGTCTAATCGTAGCTACAGCTGCCGGCCTACGCTATGGCCACAGCAATGTGGGATCCAAGCTGCATCTGTGACCTACACCACAGCTCATGGCAACACCAGATCCTTAACCTACTGAGTGAGGCCAGGGATCAAACCCGCAACCTCATGGTTCCTAGTCGGATTCGTTTCCTCTGCACTGCAACGGGAACTCCTATACCACATCTTCTTAATCCATTCATCTGTCAATAGGCATTTAGATTGTTTTTATGTCTTGGCTATTGTGAATAGTGATGCATGTATTTTTTCAAGGAAAGTTTTGTCCAGATATATGCCCAGGAGTAGGATTGCTATGTCATATGGTAGTTCTATATTTAATTTTTAGAGGTACCTCCATACTGTTTTCCATAGTGGCTGTACCAATTTACATTCCTACCAACAGTGTAGGAGGGTACCCTTTTCTCCACACCCTCTCCAGCAATTGTTATTTGTTGACTTGTTAATGATGGCCATTTTGACAGGTGTGAGGTGGTACCTCATTGTAGTTTTGATTTGCATTTCTTTAGTAATTAGTGATGTTGAGCATTTTTTCATGTGCCTGCTGGCCATCTGTATATCTTCTTTGCAGAAATGTCTATTCAGGTCGCAGCATGATAGCTATGCACCATCGAGGGGGACACCAGTCAGGGTCAGAGCAGTGCACCTCAAGAGACCTGTCATCACCACCACCCTGGATGCTATCGCACACTCTCCTTAACAAGTGAACTGAAAGTCCAGTGAACCTGGCCAGATTTTTATCTGTATCTGCTTTGGCTTGATGTAGAGCTGATGAGTCTCCTGCTCTCTCCACCAAGTCCTACTGCCATGCTAGTTTAAGATACTCATTTCACTCTACAGAAATGTTCTGCTTTGAACTCTTGAGAGCTTGAAGTAGAACACAGTGGAGGAAATACAGTGCAACTCTCCAATCTTATTTAAGTTTAAATCTTTGCAGAATCTATCACTTGTTATCTTTATTGAGTAGAAGTGGGCTTCTCAGGATAACCCATAGGATATCTAACTATTAAAAACAGGGTAGTGGAGAAACCACCTTCAGGTGGTGGAGCAGGGGGGTGGGGCCAGATAGACGAGCAATGTCAAGTTCCCAAAGGCTATGGCAGTAATACCTGCAGCAGCGCCCACCATCTCGTGCCAGCGTCAGTGGTGGGCAAGCTGTGTGTGTGTGGGGGGGGGGGGTGGGAGATCTTGTGTCAGCGACAGCAGCAGTAGTATCCTCACTGGACTGAATTGTGGTTCTGCTGGAAGCCCAGCCTCCTTTGACTCCATCACTAAGGCTGCTTCTCCAGCATCCTCACTTGAGTGGTAGCTCCCCAATAGCCTTTGAATAATGTTCTTCTTTCCTAAGTTATTGGAGTTGAATTATTTTACTTGCAAATAAGACACTTGGCAGATACAATTTGGGGGTCTAGGGCGCTCTGATCTAGCTCTCAGGAGGGAGTGTATTCCTTTTCCTTGGATTTGCCTCATTACATTGGGCTGCTCTGGAGGCTTTGACTTGGGTTTAGAAGAGGGGATGGTCCCTAATGGCTGCTCATCCCACTTTTAGGATGCACCACATTAAGGTGCAGCTCCTTGGATTTGCCTTTAGCCTCTGCCAATCCAATCGTTCACATCACTTAGCTCAGCTCACCCCTCTAAAAAGTTGGAGCAAATGCTTCTCTCTCTCCTCTTTCTCTTCCTGGTGGTAGGAAAGAACTGAAGTAAGAAACCAACTCTCTCACCCTGTTCTTTCAGTTTCATTATCACAGATCATCTTAGCCCCTTATACCAACCTGGTCGACCACATGTTATACATGTTGCTAGTCCATTTTACACATATAATCTTACTCTAAGCCTCACACCTGTGTAAGGCAGGGGCTATAATTAACCTCCTTAGACATGTGACATTGAGTCTGAGATAAATTAACCAGCCCAAGATCATACTGCTAAATTAATATTCCAGAATGAGTGCAGCATCATGGCCCAAACCTCCTTTGTGGAAGCATTCGTATGTATTTAATTACTTTGTGGGTTTTTTTTTTTTCTTTTGCCCAATTTTATTGGGTCGTTTCTTTTTTTCCCATTACTTAATGAATTTTATTACAATCATATGTGTACAAAAATCATCCAACTCAATTTTTATAGCACTTCCTTCCCAAATCCTTAGTGCATCCACCCACTCCCCCAACTTGTCTAATTTGGAAACCATAGGTTTTCCAAAGTCTGTGAGTCAGTATCTGTTCTGCAAAGAAGTTCATTGTGTCCTTTTTTTAGGTTCCACATGTAAGTGGTAGCAGTTGATGTTGGTGTCTCATTGTCTGACTGCTTTCATTTTGCATGATAATTTCTAGGTCCATCCATGTTGCTATAAATCTTGTTATTTCATTCTTTTTAATGGCTAAGTAATATTCCATTGTGTATATGTACCAGATCTTCCCTATCCACTCCTCTGTTGATGAGCATTTAGGTTGTTTCCATGACCTGGCTATTGTATAGAGTGCTGCAGTGAACACTGGAGTACATGTGCCTTTTCAAGTCATGGTTTCCTTTGGATAGATGCCCAGGAATGGGCTTGCTGGATCAAATGGTAATTCTATTTTTAATTTTCTAAGGAATCTCCATATTGTTTTCCACAGTGGTTGCACCAATTTGCATTCCCACCAAGAGTGTAATGGGGATCCTTTTTCTCCACACCCTCTCCAGCACTTATTGTTTGTAGACTTTGTGATGATGGCCATTCTGGCTGGTGTAAGATGGTACCTCATAGTGGTTTTGATTTGCATTTCTCTAATAACGAATCATGTTGAATATCTTTTCATGTGTTTTTTGGCCATGTGCATGTCTTCTTTGGAGAACTGTCTGCCTAGATCCTCTGCCATTTTTTGATGGGGTTGTTTGTTTTTTTGGTATTGAGCTGTAGGAGCTGTTTGTAAATTTTGGAGATTAATCCCTTGTCGGTCAATTCATTTGCAAATATTTTCTCCCATTCTGTGGGTTGTTTTTTCATTTTGTTTAAGGTTTCCTTTGCTGTGCAGAAACTTTGAAGTTTAATTAAGTCCCATTTGTTTATTTTTCTTTTTATTGTCATTACTTAGGTGGATCTGAGAAGATGTTGCTGTCATTTACGTTGGAGTGTGTTTGGCCTATGTTTTCCTCTAAGAGTTTTATAGTATCTGGTCTTATATCTACATATTTAATCCATTTTGAGTTTCTTTTTGTGCATGGTGTTAGGAAGTGTTCTAATTTCATTTTTTTACATGTGGCTGTCCAGTTTTCCCAGCACCACGTATTGAACAGGCTGTCTTTTCTCCATTGTATAGTCTTGCCTCCTTTGTCATAGAATAGTTGACTGTAGGTGCGTGGGTTTAATTCTGGGCTTTCTATCCTGTTCCACTGATCTATATTTGTGTCTTTGTGCCAGTACCCTATGGTTTTGATGACTGTAGCTTTGTAGGAGAGTCTGAAGTCAGGGAGCCTGATTCTTCCAGCTCCATTTTTCTTTCTCAGTATTGCTTTGGCTATTCTGGGTCTTTTGTGCTTCCAAACAAATTTTATAATATTTTGTTCTAGTTCTTTGAAAAATGTCATTGGTAATTTGATAGGGATTGCATTGAATGTGTAGATTGCCTTGGGTAGTATAGTCATTTTGATAACATTGACTCTTCCAATCCAAGAGCATGGTATGTCTTTCCATCTGTTCATGTTATCCTTGATTTTTTTCATCAGCGTCTTATAGTTTTCAGAGTACAGGTCTTTTGTCTCTTTAGGTAGGTTTATTCCTAAGTGTTTGATTCTTTTTGATGCGATGGTAAATGGGATTGCTTCCCTAATTTCTCTTTCTTATCTTTCATTGTTAGCATATAGAAATGAAGTTGATTTATGTGTATTAATTTTGTATCCTGCAACTTTGCCAAATTCATTGATGAGCTCTAAGTTTTCTGGTAGAATCTTTAGGATTCTCTAGGTATAGTATCATGTCATCTGCAAATAGTGATCGTTTTACTTCTTCTTTCCCAATTAGGATTCCTTTTATTTCTTTTACTTCTCTGATTGCTGTGGCTAGGCCTTCCAAAGCTATGTTGAATAGCAGTGGCAAGAGTGGACATCCCTGTCTTGTTCCTGATCTCAGCGGGAATTCTTTCAGCTTTTCACCATTGAGAATGATGTGAGCTCTGGGTTTGTCATAGATGGCCTTTATTATGTTGAGGTAGGTTCCCCCTGTGCTCACTTTCTGAAGCGTTTTTATCAGAAATGGGTGTTGGATTTTGTCAAAGGCTTTTTCTGCATCTATTGAGAGGATCATATTGTTTTTGTTCTTCAGTTTGTTAACGTGGTGTACCACACTGATTGATTTGCAGATATTGAAGAATCCTTGCATCCCTGGGATAAATCCCACTTGATCATGATGTACAGTCCTTTTAATGTATTGCTGGATTTGGCTGGCTAGTACTTTGTTGAGGATTTTTGCATCTATGTTCATCAGTGAGATTGGCCTGTAGTTTTCTTTTTTTGTGGTATCTTTGTCTGGTTTTGGTATTAGGGTGATGGTTGCCTCATAGAATGAGTTTGGGAGTGTCCCTTCCTCTGCAATTTTTTGGAAGAGTTTCAGAAGGATAGGTGTTAGCTCTTCTCTAAATGTTCAATAGAATTCGCCTGTGAAGCCATCTGGTCCTGGACTTTTGTTTGTTGGAAGATTTTAATCACAGTTTCAATTTCAGAACTTGTAATCGGTCTTTTCATATTTTCTATTTCATCTTGGTTTAGTCTTGGAAGATTGTACTTTTCTAGGAATTTGTCCTTTTCCTCTAGGTTTTCCATTTTATTGCCATAGTAGTCTCTTATGATCCTTTGTATTTCTGTGATGTCCGTTGTTACTGCTCCTTTTTCATTTCTAATTTTATTGATTTGTGTCCTTTTTCTTTTTTTCTTGATAAGTCTGGCTGGGGGGTTAACAATTCTGTTGATCTTTTCAAAGAACCAGCTTTTAGTTTCATTGATCTTTTCTATGGCTTTCTTCATTTCTATTTCATTGATTTCTGCTCTGATCTTTATGATTTATTTTCTTCTACTAACTTTATTATTATTATTATTATTTGCCTTATCTAGGGCTTCACCCATGGCATATGGAGGTTCCCAGGCTATGGGTCTAACAGGAGCTGTAGCCGCCAGCCTTCGCCACAGCCACAGCAACGCAGGATCCGAGCCGCGTCTGTGACCTACACCACAGTTCACGACAATGCCAGATCCTTAACCCACCGAGCAAGGCCAGGGATCGAACCCACAACCTCATGGTTCCTAGTCGGATTTGTTAAGCACTGAGCCATGATGGGAACTCCTCTTCTACTAACTTTAGATCTTGTCTGTTCTTCCCTCTCTAGCTGCTTTAGATGTAAAGTTAGGTTGTTTACTTGAGCTTTTTCTTGTTTCCTGAGGTAGATTGGTATTGCTATAAACTTTCCTCTTAGAACTGCTTTTGCTGAATCCCAGAGGTTTTGGAGTGTCGTATCTTTGTTGTCATTTGCTTCTAGGTATTTTTTTAATTTCCTCTTTGATTTCTTCAGTCATCCATTGGTTGTTTAGTAGCATGTTGTTTGGTCTCCACGTGTTTGTATTTTTTGCCGTTTTTTCCTTGTTGTTGATTTCCAGCCATATAGCATTGTGGTCAGAGAAGATGCTTGATATGATTTCAATTTTCTTAGTTACTGAGGCTTGATTTGTAACCCGGGATGTGATCAATCTTAGAGAATGTTCCATGTGCACTTGAGAAAAATGCGTATTCTGTTACTTTTGGATGGAATGTCCTATAAATATCTATTAAGTCCATCTATTCTAATGCTTCGTTCAAGACCTGTGTTTCCTTATTGATTTTCTGTGTGGATGATCTATCCATTGCTGTAAGTGGGGTGTTAAAATCCTCCGCTATGACTGTGTTATTGTTGATTTCTCCCTTTAAGGTTGTTAGCAGTTGCCTTATACATTGTGGTGATCCTATGTTGGGTGAATAGATATTTAAAATTGTTATGTCTTCTTCTTGGATTGATCCTTTGATCATCATGTAGTGCCCTTCCTTGTCTCTTAAAATGTTCTTCATTTTAAAGTCTATTTTGTCTGATAGGAGTATCGCTACTCCAGCTTTCTTTTGATTCCCATTTGCGTGGAATATTTTCTTCCATCCTCTCACTTTCAATTTGTATGTGTCTCTAGAAGTGAAGTTGGTCTTTTGAAAACAGCATATTTATGGGTCTTGCTTTTGTATCCATTCATCTAGTCTATGTCTTTTGGTTGGGGTATTCAGTCCATTAACATTTAAGGTAATCATTGATAAGTATGTTCTTATTGCCATTTTATTAACTGTTTTAGATTTTTGTTGCTCTTTTTCTTCCTCTCTTATTCTCTTGTTGTCTCCTCTTGTGGTTTGATGACTATCATTAATGTTGTATTTGAGTTGATTTTTCTTATTTGTTTGTGTATCAATTGTAGACTTTTGGTTTGTAGTTACCCTGAAGTTTGATATAGGAGTCTATATATAAATGAGATTGTTTTAAGTTGTTGGTTTCTTAATTGCACATGCATCTCCAGTGTCCTGCATTTGTGCTTTCTTCTCGTGACTTCTGATTTTGGTAGCACAATTGTGCATGGATGATTTAGTATCTTTACTGTATATATGACTTTATTGGTGAGCCTTGTCATTTGTGGTGTTTTTGTTTCTGGTTCTAGCCTTTTTTTTTTTTTTGGCCTAGAGAAGTTCCTTTAGTATTTGTTATAAAGCTGGTTTAGTGTTGCAGAAATCTCTTAGCTTCTGCTTACCTATAAATGTTTTGATTTCTCCTTCAAATCTGAATGAGAGCCTTGCTGAGTAATCTTGGTTGGAGGTTTTTTCCTTTCATCACATTTAGTATATCATGCCACTCCCTTCTGACCTTCAGAGTTTCAGCTGAAAAATCTGCTGACAACCTTATCAGGGTTCCCTTGTATGTTATTTCTTTTCCGTAGCTGCTTTCAATATTTTCTCTTTGTCTTTAATTTTGGTCATTTTGATTAATATGTGTCTCGGGGTGTTCCTCCTTGGGTTTATTTTGTACGGTACTCATTGAGCTTCCTGGATTTGAGTGAGTGGTTCCTTTCCCATGTTAGAGAAGTTTTCAGCTATTATCTCTTCGAATATTTTTTCTGTCCCCTTCTCTCTCTCTCTTCTGCTTCCGGCACCCTTATAATATGGACATTGGTGTGTTTAACATTATCCCAGAGTTCTCTGAGACTCTCCTCATTTCCCTTCAATCTTTTTTCTCTTTTCTCTTCCGCATTAGTGATTTCCACTAATCTGTCCTCCACCTCGCTGATTTGTTCTTCGGCCTCCTGTATTCTACTGTTGGCTGCTTCTAATGAATTTTTTATTTCAGCTATTGTATTTTGCATCTGTTCTTGCTCAATTTTTACATCTTGTATTTCTTTGCTCAGTGTTTCCTGTAAATTATCAATCTTTGCCTCCAGTTTATTTCCAATGTCTTGCATCATCTTCAGCATCAAGAGTCTAAAGTCTCTTTCTGGGAGGCTGATAATCTCCTCATCACTGAGCTGTTTTTCTGGGCTTTTTCTTTCTCCCTTATCTGATATAGTTTTCTGCCTTTTTATTTTTATAGGTTTTTGGTGTGGTGTCCTTTTTGCAGACAATAGAGTTGTAGCCTCTCTTACTTCTGTTGTTTGCCTCACCTATGGCTGAAGTTGGTATTGGGGTGGGGGGTGGGCTTGCTGTAGGCTTCCTGATGGGAGGGACTGATGCCTGCCCACTGGTAGGTGGGGCTGATTCCTATC
The DNA here is from genome assembly GCA_004024745.2 of Catagonus wagneri. NCBI lineage: Eukaryota > Metazoa > Chordata > Mammalia > Artiodactyla > Tayassuidae > Catagonus > Catagonus wagneri. Next base: position 3,308,506 of record PVHT020000141.1, read on the forward strand.
ACTCTGGTGGATGGGGCTTTGTTTCTGGGTGAGATTAGAGTCTGGCTGTGTGTCTGAGGGGCCTTTAGGCAGTCTGTTTACTGATGGGTGGGGCTGTGACCCCACCTGGATTATTGTTTGGCCTGGGGCTTCTCAGCGCTGATGTGAGGAGCCAGCATTTCCCAAAATAGCCACCTCCAGAAAAATGCAGGCTGTTGAATATTCCCAAGAGCTTTGCCTCCAATGCCCTTCCCCCACAACAAGCCACAATCACCCCTGTTTTCCCAGGAGATCCTCCTAGAATTGCAGTCAGGTTCCACCGGGATTCCTATGGAGACTTTGCTTTGCCCTGGGACCCAGTGCACATGAAAATCTGTGTGTGCCTTTCAAGAATGGGGTCTCCATTTCCCCCCAGTCCTGTGGAGCTCCTGCACACAAGCCCCACTGGCCTTCAATGCCGGATGCTCTGGGGGCTCTTTCTCCCTATGCCAGATCCCCAGGCATGGGGATTTGATGTGGGGCTCAGAACTCTCAGTCCTTTAGGTGAGTCTCTGTGATACAGTTACTTTCTAGTCTGTGGGGCTTCCCACCCAGGGTTATGGGGTTGCTTATATTGCATAATCACCCCTCTTACCTCCTGATGTGGTCTCCTCTTTGTCTTCTGGAGTAGAATGTCTTTTTGAAAGTTTCCAGTCCATTTGGTTGAAGATTGCTCAGCATTTGGTTGTAATTTTGTTGTTTTTATGAGAGAAGTTGTGTTCCGGTCCTTCTAGTCTGCCATCTTAATCCAGTGTCCATATGTATTTAATTACTTTGTAAAAGCTCTGGACTTGCAAAAGGGACAAATATTCACTCTTTTGTTTCCAGTTGCCAAATTAGTGTTCTCTGCCTTGACTGCACACTAGAATCACCCGATGAGCTTGTAAAATTGCTGCCAGGATCCTACCTCTATCAATGAACTCAGGATGCTATGGCTAGATATCAGTTTAGAACAAGTTAAGCTAACTGCATGGATTGAGATGGGAAAAGATTTGTTGGCTGGAAAAAAAAAATGCATACAACCTGAATTTCTCATTGTGGCTCAGCAGCTTAAGAACCCGACTAGAATCCATGAAGAGGTGGGTTCAATTCCTGGCCATGCTCAGTGGGTTAAGGACCCAGCGTTGCCTCGAGCTGTGGTGTAGGTCACAGATGCAGCTTAGCTCTGGCATTGCTGTGGCTTTGGTGTAGGCTAGCGGCTGCAGCTCTCATTCAACCCCTAGCCTGGGAACTTCCATATGCGCCACATGCGGCCCTAAAAGAAAACACACACACACACACACACACACACACACACACACACACACAAAACCTAAAAGTTGTAAGTTGTGTTTTATTCGGTGACCCTTACAGAGGACTATAGCCTCTCTGGTAGCTCTGAGGCACTGTTCCAAAGAGGTAAAGGAGGAGCCATCACACACACACACGCGCGCACACACACACACACACACACATATATACAGAGAGAGAGAGAGAGAGGGAGCGAGAGACTTATTGCTTGGAAAAAAGCCAAGTAGCCAAATATCAAAATATTACTGCTAGTCACACAGACATCTCCAATTAATGATTTCAGTGTTTTTTTATGTATGGAAAGATGCAAGAGTCTGGGGTGGTCAAAAAATATTTCCTTGATATGCAGCTTAGCTATCTAAAGCCAGTATCCTGTTTTTCTCCACTCTGAATTCCCCTCAAGAGGGTACTGTGTGTGGAGGAAGGGAGGTTGCAATGGCTGATGGCTTGATGGAGTGTGTAATTCAGTGTCTACCAGAATGGCAGACAACACTCTTTGTTTATTGAAATGGTAGGCACCGTTTTTTTGTTTGCATTGAAAATGTGATGGTACGTTTATGGTTAGGAGAATATGAATTGGAGAGAGAAGGGGATAGGACTATATAGACAGTTTTTAGCTTCAGTGATTGAGAAGTTAAATGGGAAAGGCACTAGAAAATGAAACAAATGTAGGGTCACTGGTTTTCTATTTCATAACAAGATGTGTTATAAGTATCTTGAACCCTGAATTTAAAGGGAGAAAACTATTGAAATGTACAGGTTAATTCTCAAAACTAATCTTGCTGGGGACAGATAGTATATAAAATATGGACATAAAACGGAATAATTAGCTAAGACTTCTTGGGGAAAAGTGAATACCAAAGGGATTGGCCTAGCCATCCATATTTTTTTTTTTGTCTTTTTGCCTTTTTATGTAGAGCCGCACCCGCGGCATATGGAGGTTCCTAGGCTAGGGGTCTAAAAGGAGCTGTAGCTGCCAGCCTTCGCCACAGCCACAGCAACGTGGGATCCGAGCCGCGTCTGCAATCTACACCACAGCTCATGGCAACGCCGGATCCTTAACCCACTGAGCAAGGCCAGGGATCGAACCCGCAACCTCATGGTTCCTAGTCAGATTCGTTAACCACTGAGCCACGAAGGGAACTCCTAGTCATCCGTATTTTTAAAAGTCTTCCTAACACTATCTCAGTGTGCAGTCAGGGTTGAGAATTCTTACTTTGCCTCCTTCCTCTTAATTCAGTCTCCCTGCCTCTCACAGTTCCATGTCACTATTTGGTAGATTGCATATAGAATCTGCTTTGTGATTTATGCTATTTCTGGACAAGCAAATGGCATTTAGCCCTGAAGAAGTGATGCTGTGCTCACGCTGGCTTGATATGGTTGCTACAGACAGGCAGCTCTTTGGAGATACAGATGAAGAGAATACTACATCTCATGCCCCTGTTTTGTTCAGCTCATCTCTGGCCTCATTGCTAACGTGTTATCCCCCGTGACTGAGCTAATAAGGCATCACCTGGCTTTGGGACCAGCTGCATTTATAAAGTGCTTAGAAAAGCTTTTGGAAACATAGCCTTTTTGTTTGTGAATAAACAAGTTATTTCACCCCTCTCTCAAAGTGGCAAGGTCTAAGAAGTTACTCCTTTCATTATGTTCAATTTGATTTTAAGACAGTCTGGTTTTCAGAAATTTCTCCTTCCATTCTTTGATTCACATCTCAAGGCACTGAATGAAATATATTAACATTATGATCCTGTTGGAGTCAGAGTTCTGTCTTTAGAACAGGGGTAGGGTGGTTTGGAATTACCCCAGGGGATGTTTTGGAAATCTGTGTGGGAGGGGGGATTAGTTGTCACAATATTGGGGTAATGGTGTTGGCATGGAACAGTTCTATAAACTTTTGAATATCCCATCAGCCATTTGTGTAGGAAAATCATGCAAACTGAAAACCCTATTTATGATTCTCTGAGCCTAGAACCCAATTCGTGCTACCTATAAAGACAGAATATCTTTTGCATGGTTTTGATATACACTGAGTTTCATGAATGCAACTACAATGTATAAAGAGGAATATTACACTTTGTTTTGCTTGCTTTACCAAGAGTTGTTCATCATTTTGGAAAATCTCATCACCAATTTGGGATATTTTGCTTGCCAATATGGAGACACCTGTGTCAGCCTTAATTTGTGGCTGTCATTTTCATATATGACTTTACATGTCAGACTCTACATACTGTCCCTGTACCGTATTCTTATTGATCACTTCTTTTTATTTCACCTTTATATTTTAGTTAGAGCATTGTATTGATTTTTTTAAATTATGGTGTATGTAAATGATATTAACTGTGAATTGCATTTTAGGATAGTTAAGAAAGTGTTACAAAATACTCATTATAAAAAATGAGCACACGGTCTAATACGGTTAAGAACTCTTCTTTTAGAAGGAAATGAAGTCCTACTTTTCAGGCTGGATCCAGAGGGATCTTGGAACCTCAGCTCTGTATATAATATATGAACTTAAGATAAACTTCAAAATATAAAGTGTTGCAAGTGTTTTCCAAACAATGTCTTCTCAGAATTACAAAGCTTCAAAATGAATGGAACATTATTTAATTATATGGAACAATTATGTATTATATGTGCATTATATCTTATGATTTATCTCTATATGTACCCATATCTCTCTATATATTTCATATCTCTATCTATCTATCCATAATATCAAGGACAGTGCATGCAGTTGTATAAATATAAGCTAAAATGTAACACTTTCCTCTCATGTAAGTGTTTGAAATAAGCATTAACTCTTAATCCCAACATTTACTTCTAACCCAAAGGGAAGGGCTCACTTTAAAAATTTTTTTCAGCTGAGTTAGCACCATGCTAGACTTCATCATGAAAACATCCTTGTCATGCTGGTCTTTCTTCACTCCTGCTCACCAGGCCCTAAAAGGGAGATCCACAGCCATGGAAGAAAGCACCTGGCTTTCTTGGGAGGTTTTCTTTCCCCTGCCCGCGGTAGAAGCCTGATCTTGTTTGTGACGGTTACCATAGGAGTAGCCCTCGTTGCAAGGGTGACTCCATCTCTAAAACAAATACATGCAAAGAGCTGAGAAGCAGCTTTCAGCTTCCAATGCTTCAAACCCTGAGGAATGAAAACAATCTGTGCAATTTAAATAGAATAAATCCCAATGCCCCCAAGGGAAGTGGGAGTTTATTTTTGGGCTGCAAACACTGTCATCCAGGCTTTAGGAATGACAGACTGAACGTTCAGAGCTAAGCGGTGCCAGTTTGCAGCCCTAAACTGGGCGGGGGAGGCAAAAAACAAATCAGTCCCATGCAGTGGCTTCATTCCCAGACACCTCAGCTGCCTGCTCCTGCAACCTGTTAGCCTCAGCCACCATTTGCAGAGGGGGGCTCAGAGCAAACCCAGTTGTTCAGCCTCTTTGCCATCCCTGGTGCCGGAGCTTGGGGTGGTGGTGACAGGCCAGGCTAGGCAGCAGGCGGAGCCAGTGCTGTAGGATGCAGTGGCCGGGCAGCATGGTAGCAATGATCACCAACCCAATAGAAGAGGCGCTTGCCAGCATGCTGGAGCTTCCCCTGGTGGGAAGCAGAGTGATCCTGGAGGTGGAGGGTACCCAAGGTGAGCTCTTGCCAAGGTTGTACCAGTGGATGAATGCTCACCAGGTCCACGCCAGCTCCACAAGAGGCAGGACCTGCCCCAATCCCCAGACGGCTGTACAGACCAGATAGGAGAGAAGAGTATTCAGTGCCTTACCTTATGAAACATTATCAGAGCATCGTAGTCCTGACTTGGTTTTGAAATGCTAGTTTTCAATTATATTATTATTGACCTTTTATTCTTACATATAAATATTAAAATCCAGCATTAAGTTATTTAAAAATTCCTGATACTGATGTGGCAGGTTAAAGATCCAGCATTGTCTCTGGGTGACATCAGTCTGATCCCCAGCTGGCACAGTGAGCTAAAGATCCTGCGTTGTTGCAGCTGTGGCAAAGGTCATAGCTGGGTCTGGGATTTGATACCTAGCCCAAGGAACTTCCATATGCCACCGGTGCCATTAAATAAATAAATAACTGTTAATAGATTTTTTAAAAAGGGCAACTTTAGGAGTTCCCATCGTGGCTCAGTGGAAACAAATCTGACTAGTATCTATGAGGACACAGGTTCAATCCGGCCTCGCTCAGTGGATTAAGGATCTGGAGTTGCCATGAGCTGTGGTGTAGGTCCCAGACACTGCTCGGATCTGGCATTGCTGTGTCTGTGGCAACAGTTCCAATTCGAGCCCTAGCCTGGGAAACTCCATATGCCACGGGTGAGGTCCTGAAAAAAAGAAAAAAAGGGCAGCTTCAGTTTTACCAAAAAACTGAGCAGAAAGGCTGGAGACAGCATATATATTGGTTTTGTTTTTGTGTCATTCAGCCAGTCTATGACTTTTGGTTGGGGCCTTTAGTCCATTAACATTTAAGGTAATCATTGATAAGTATGTTCTTATTGCCATTTTGTGTTCCCTAAAAAGATATGTTTAAGGCCCAACCTCTGGTACATGTGAATGTGACCTTCTTTGGAGATAGGGTCTTTGCAGGTATAATCAATTTAAGATGAGATCATAGTGGATTACGGGAGCCCTAAATCCAATGACTGGTGTCTTTATAAGAGAAAGGAGAGGGAAGTTTGGATACAGGGACTGATGTGCAGAGAAGGCAGCCATATGATGACAGGTAGAATTTGGAGTGAGGCAGCTACAAGCTAAGGACTTCCAGCAGCCACCAGAAGCTAGGAGAGAGGTATGGAACAGACTTTCCTTCAGAGCCCTCACAAGAGAAACAGCTCTGCCCAGATGTTGATTTTCTAAACCATGAAAGAACATTTCTGTTCTAAGGCCCCCTCCCCGGTTTGTGGTAATTTGTTATCGGCAACCCTAGGAAACTGATACAAGACTTACGGGAGAAGGTTTTCTCAGAACGACTTTCTAGGAAAAGCTTTGCTTTGGTTTGCTATTATCTTATGAACAATGTGAGTTTAGTAACTAACCAAATTTTCTTTTTTGCTTGGGCCACCAGAAAGTTCTGCATAGACTTCGTGACCCAGTTGTAAGACATTAAGGAATAAAATGTGCTTTCATCTCTTTTTCTTTGTCTCATTTAAAAATCTCGGTATATTTTTCTGTATTATTATATTAATTTATTTTTGCTCCTACAAGCTCTTTCTTTTGGACTGAGGAGAGGAAAAATAACAGTAACTGGATAAACCTATCTTTCTCTTCCTTTCCCAGAGAAAAGAGCTGAAATATTATTAGCCTAGATTATTAGCTCTGGTAGAGCTAGATTACTCTTTGAACTGAAGTGACCTTCTCATTTCAGAGGTCAGAGTTCAGTCTTCTCATTTCAGACATAAGAAAATGGAAGCCAGAGGTTATACGATTAGATACCAGTTGATAACACCATCTGTGTCCTTGATTATTCGAAACACTTTCACCAGTTGGGTATCAGGTGTCCAGAAAGGGAGGCAGCTATAGCTGGAGTTTCATACAGTGTTACAGACTAATAATGCCAATTGAAATTATTTATGTTGTTAGTCATTAATAATAAACATTATATTGTATCATAAACATTTTGTCCTTTAGTTAAATCAGGCTGCCACTCATCTACATTTTTACTGTAAGATTCCCAAAGCAAAAAAACTCTGAGTTATTCTACTTTTTGTTAATTACAATGTTAAATTTTTTTAGCAGAAGACTTCTTATTTCTTGAAATAGAGGGTTAAGTTATTTAGATCACCTTATAAAATTGAAAAGTTGAAAAGAACTGACATGTGGGAACTCTCCAGCTAGTTTTTTGGATAAAAGGCTGTTTCAGAATAACATTTGGAAGGAGTGGTGGTGGGAGGGGGATTCAAAACTGCATGTGCGAGGGAATTGACAACACCCAGCTGACCAAGGTTGTTAGTCCCTGGGATAAGGGAAGACGGAGTTCAAGTCCAGCAGAGAGGGCAATTCTAGAAAACTGTGTCTATATAGTGCTTAACTTCAAAGCACAGCAGCGTTAGTGTGAGTTAAGTGGAACTAAACATGCTCTTCTGCCTCACAGCCACAAGAAACTAGAAAACGCCACTTGGAACTGAGCAGAACAGGAGCAAAAAGAAAAAAAAATCTCATAGAAAATTGGCCACAGACCAGTCCTTGCATGCATTTGCATTCTGGGTACATATAATCTGAGAGAGCCAAACAACATCACACCTTAAATTTGGTTTGATGTGGTTCCCAAGTGATGGAGTTTCTAAGAATCTGACAGCAGCAAGTGCAAAACCCCCGAGGAGGAAGCATATTCATTTCAGGCTGCAGGAAAACCTCACAGGAGTTTGCAAGGTCAATGGCAAATGTGCAGTTACAGGTAACCATGCTCATAAGAAAGCAGGACAACAGAAGGGAGATCAGCAAAAAAACAGAGGAAAACAGAAGAAAGGCTGTACAGACTTCTAGTATCTGAATTCTCAGGCTCAGATTATAGAACTGCTTTGCTTACTGTGTTTAAAAAAATAAATGGCAATATTGAAAATACTTGCAGGAAACAGAAAATTATAAAAAATAACAAAGATTGGTTAAGGAACCAAAATGATTTATATTTATTTTAAAGTCTGTATATATTTGCTATAAATTATATATATGTGGACATCTTTGGCAGCAGGTTGGATGCTAGAATACAGCAGAGGATTAGTGAACTAAAAATAGCTTGGAATATATTGTCAAGCATTTAGACCAGGGAGTCAAAAACATGAACAGAGGAAAGAAACCTGGAAGAGACAGAGAAAAGGTCTGACATGTTTTAAAAAATAGACATTCTTTACCGATAAGAACTCTTAAAAGAAAATAAGACTTCAATATCATCAAACCTAAATATTTAGAATAATTCCTTAATACTTTCAAATATGTAATCCATCAAACATACATTTGATCAAAATCCCAGAAAGAGAGGAAAGAGATAATAGGGAAGATGCAATATTTAAAGAAATAATGACAAACTTTTCCAGCACTAATGAAAAATACTACTCCCTGACTCACTGGTGAGTTAATACCAAGAAGGATAATTTTGAAATCCATACCTAGATGTAGCAGAGTAAAACTGCAGAAAGCTAATGATAAGGGGATGTGGTAGAGAGGAAATTAGCCAGAGAAAAATCAGATTATCTTTGAAGAAAGGACAGTTGGATTTGCTTTCTGAACAGTCATGGTGGTAGCCAGAAACCAGTGGTATGATCTCTTCAATATGCTAATAGAAAATAACTGCCAGTGAAAAATCTGGCATCCATCAAAAGTGATCTCTGGGTTGCAAAGTTTTCATGTGCATTTTGTCATCCTAAAGGTTGGATTTTATAAAATCCTGTAAGGGCCGTGACCCACACAATTATGGACAAAAGCATGTGACTTGAATCACTGCCCAATAAGTCTTCAGTTCTTGTACTCTTTCATTTCTACCTTCCTCTCTATCAAATTATCACCACCATCAATTATCTGGTATTTCTCCAATGTTACAATTTCCTCTATGATTTAAAAAATTAGCTTTGCTTATATTTATCATCAGCAGGGCATAGAATTAAGATAAAAGGATACTTTGGATGATATGGCCCCATTCATCCTTGTGCTTTTTAAAAACAGAAAATAACTAGAGTTTGTGTCTACAGGAGTGTTGTGAAAGATATGCTCTCAAATACACCAGTTGCTAGAGCTTTTTGGGAAAGCAGTTTGGCAGTCTGTCTTGTTTTTTGTTTGTTTGTTTGTTTTTTTGCCACCCTGTGTCATGTGGAAGTTCTGGGGCTAGGGATCCAGCCCAAGCCACCTCAGCAACCTGATCTGCTGCAGTGACAAGGCCAGATCCTTAACCCACTGAGCTACCAGGGAACTTCTGGCAGTATGTCTTGAGAACTTTAAAGTATTCATTTCCTTCAGCCTGATGATTCCATAAGGGGGGAATCTATCCACAGGAAGATGGAATATGCAGTACACACCCAGTGCACATAGCCTCACAGTACAAAAAGGTCATTATGCAAAAGATATGCATCAAAATATATTTATAATAATGAAAAATTGCAAGTCCAACAATTTAGGGGACAGTTTAGGAGACAGTTTAAAAGTTATGATTCAGTCAGACATTGGAATATTTCATAGCTTTTTTTTGATTGTTGAAAACTTTTATTGCAGTATAGTAAATTTACAATGTTATGTTAGTTTCAAGTGCATAGCAAAGTGATTCGGTTATACATGTACACATTTATATTCTTTTTCAGATTCTTTTCTATTGTAGGTTATTATAAGATATTGAATATAATTCCCTGTTGTACAGTAGATCTCTATTGTCTACCTATTTTATATATAGCAGCATGCATATATTAATCCTAAACCCTTAATTTATCTTTTTATCTATAGCTTTTTATAAATGACATCTATAACATTGCAGTAGAAGAAAATACTTATAATCTAATATTTAAAGGAAAAAGTGAAATACATCAGTGAAGTCCTACGTTCAAGGAACTTAAATTCTAATAGGAATAAATAACTCAAAGACACACTTGGATGTCCTAAGTTCTGACCTCTCGTGCCTTCCTCCATCCTACCTGGATGTGAGCCTGCACCCACAGATGCTGGCATTTCTGTCTGTTATGTTCAGCCTTCTGGTTCAACTTAGACATCATTTCCACCTGAAAACCTTTGTGAGCTTCATGCTGGGCTAAGTGGTCCTTTCCTGTACATCATAGCAGCATATATGTAACTTTATCACAGAACTTCCCACATTTTATTAACATTAAATGTGTGTTTTGTCTCCTTCATGAGGTTGTAAGTGCTCTGAGGAAGGAAATTTTTACTTAATCAGTGGTCAGTGTAAATGAAGGTAGAAAAGATGGGAAGCAGGATTAGTAGGTTAAAAAAAGTTGGTGTGATATTGGTTTAATGTATCTAGTCTGACAAGGCAAGTATAGCACAGGAAGCTGCCTTGGGTGAGACAGTAAAATGTTTTGACAAAGAAAGACTGGGGCAAAAAGAAGAGATCTTGCTCATGGTCATATTTGGCTCTTCCTCAACATTGGTTTGTTTATACGTGTGGGTAAGACATGCATGTGGTCTTTGCTATTAATACAGGGGACAGCTTGTTCTAAATAGTTCTTGGCAAAGGACGAAATAAAACCACTTTTTGTTCCTTTGACCCTTATCGTTTGTCTCCCAGGTCTTTTGGTCTCTGTGAAAGTCATGGGAAAAAGGAATGTGGATACTCTGATTTGGTCATAAAGAACTATAACCCCCATGAACGCAAGGATGAGATGCTCCTGTCCAAGTTTATATCTTTTCTTGCCTTGTGCTATTTGTTAAACTCTTTGGCAGCTAGACTCCTTAGTAAGCAATTAGGAAGCATTAAGTAATTAACCAGGCACAGTATAGATCCAATAGTGATTATTCTCAATCCCTAAATGGAGAGCAAATTGCAGGGGAAAAAAAAAGTTATTTTAGGGAATGGAGAAAATAGGCAGAGCATTTAACCACAATCACTAGTTAAACCATTAACCAAATAAGATCTCTCTTGCTAGGCAGGGTGACATTGATGCCAGAAATGAACTGAATCACAACCCAAAAGCCACAATACAATCCTAAGATGGGGTGCCTCTGTATCAGTTATTCTGTCCTAAGTAGTAACAGAGGAACCCAAGCTGAACATGTTTAATCAATAGGAAGGATTTATGGAACCATGAAAATGGTGGTTCAGAGGTAAGAAGTAAACGAGTCAGGAAAGATTATCACTGTAACTGATAACTTCAAAACGTTGGTGATTTCATACAATATAAATTTTTTTCTCCATGAAGTTCAGTCCAGTGTTCCTGGTCGAGCAAAAGTCCTGGGAAGCTTCCTTCAAGTGGTCACCCAGGCTGCCTCCACTGTGTGGTTCTCCATTCAGCCAGCAAACAGGGGAAGAAAAAGGAATTTCCCTAGAGAGGGGGCAGGCTTGAAAGGTCAGACATCGATGTGGCCCACATTCCACGTGGCCAGACTTAATTGTAAAGGAGGCTGGGAAATGTAGTGAACTGTGTGCTCCAGAGAAAAAAAGAGACATTGGCAAATATTGAACTAATTTTGGCCAACTCAATGGCAGCTAAATGCTTTCTGGCTTATTTACAACAAGAATAGACTACCTCAGTCCCTGTATTCTATGCAAGACACTGAGATTCACCTTGATTGGACTGATGGAGTCACAGGCACATTCCTAAACAGACGAACTGACTAGGGCCCTGCAATGGGCTGATGACCTGAAGCCCACCAGAGTCCGTCTCTTGAGCTGGGCGTGGGGTCAGTTTCCCCTGAAATGTCTGGACTGCATGAGAAAGAGATAAATATTAGAAAGACAATGTAAGTACTCTTAGGGAGTAGGAGAAGGTGATGGTTAGTGAACTAACAGTGTCCACTGAGGGCTGTAGAAAAATGTCACATCAGAAAGAGATGCCAGGATACCTCAAGGATCTGGAGAAAATTAAGGGAGAAACATATGAAGCCTGTGCTTACCAGCCACTCAGGCACAAGGGATGAAGCAAGTTCCTGGCAAACCTGTGTAAAGCTGAGAATGTAGCAAGGAACAACTCTGTCCTTAGTACAGAGCACCTTCCTTTGGGTGGCTTAGATTCTCCTCAACCTGGGGGCATCACTAAACCCGTAGAGAAGAGAGGTCCCAGTTTAGTTTAGAAGGCTCGGAGGCTAGAAATAAGAGAACTTGCTAGGCCTAATATTCCACTGTGAATGATGTAGAGATTTTTTTTGAGGAAATGAGCATACACATTTTCTCATTATAAGCATCAAAACTCTATTCATTACTCTGGGATGATAGGTTTTTAACCTATTGTTTCTTCTGCGTTCAGGCTGCATATTATTTCTAGAGAACATCTCTAATCACGAATGAATTATGCCTTTTGGCTCAGCTAAATTCAATATAGTTACCACATAAGAATATAAAGAGAATTTTATTTCTAGAGTCCCATACTCCTTGATCTTGGAAATTTTTCTTCATTTTTAATATTCTTTGTTTTTCAGATTCACAATAGCCAAATGTACTCAGGACTCTCTGATTGCCACCGTCTTTCAAGTTGCATGTTTGGGACTCTGCTGTCATAGATCGAGGGAAAGAAAGTTCAGGAAACTTTCCCCAAAAAAGGTTAGAAGTGCTTTGAAATCTAGAGCATTTTCTTGAAACACCTTGTTTCCTGACCAAACCTGTTCTGTGAGGTTTCCTACCCTTCACTGAGTATTGACAGCCCAGGAAAAGCGAGAGGAAGGAAGGATGTGCAAGAGAGGGACAAGCATCTGGGAACAACACACTGGTGCTCGGTTCACCATCTTTTAACCCTGTCAAGCCTAGCTCAGAGCAAGGCACCAATTTGACAAAAGCTATATTTAGGGCTTATCATATTCCAGACTCTGTTGTTATGGAAAGCCTCCCTCAGTGAGAGGATCAACATGTGGAAATAATTTTAGTATCATTCGATACATACATCATGAACATTAAGAAAACCACAGAAGTATTTTAAAAGATGAGCTAGAATCATACGTATTGACAGAAAAGTGTACCAAGACATAGTTAAAGGGAAAAAGTTTACTGACAGTATCTATAGTGTGGTCCTTGTTTGTTTTTTGTTTTTTGGGGTTTTTTTTGTGTCTGTCTTTTTAGGCATATGGAGGTTCCCAGGCTAGGGTTTGAATCGGAGCTGTAGCCACCGTCCTACACCACAGTCACAGCAACGCCAGATCCAAGCCGCATCTGCAACCTACACCACAGCTCACGGCAACTCTGGATCATTAACCCACTGAGCGATGCCAGGGATGGAACCCCCAACCTCATGGTTCCTAGTCAGATTCAATTCTGCTGCGCCACAACAGGAACTCCTGGTCCTTGTTTTGATTGTTTTTAAAGTACAAATAAATGACCAGAATTGGATTTACAGCAAAGCTAAAGCTCAGAAACTCTCACTTGCAGAGATCTTGTTCAAGACCCTGAACGTAATTTTATATTTTTCATAAAAGTGGGTCTCCAAAAAAGCATAGGTGTGAGGTCAAAATCTGAATCATTCCCTGATATTTATATACCCCCCAATATTATGACCTTGGTATCTTGGCAGTTGGAGTGGAGAGATTTTTTTTTTTATCATCCCAAAGAATGCCTCCTGCAGTTCCTATAAGCCACCCTTCTCTTACCCGTAGTTCCTGGCAACCCTCCTTGTGATGTTTCTACACCTGTATCTCTCAGTGAGATAATTCATGGGCTTTGTAAACAGAAATCCATCATTCAGATGATAGGTCTTATCTCTGTCCTTTGTCCCAGCCATCCCATAAGACACATCTTCCTCCAAGTTCTGCTTTTCCCTGTTTCCCCACTGAGCAGGATTATGGCCTTCCACTTCATTCCCCTTGCCCTGTAGTCCCTTAATTTCACGTTGTCTCTATTTCTCTCCCACTCTGTTCCTTCTCTGATAAAAAGCAAAGACCAAAAATTATGTATATGTGTTTTTAGCACAGAGACTATTTCTTACTAGTGATGAAAATTCTCAAGCACAATAAATGTGCTTAAAATCTATTTAAAACTTAAGGCAAAAATAGTAAAACCCGTAAGACCAACAACAATGCTTTTGTTTTAACTAGATTAGGGTACTTTTTTGCACATGTTTTCCTTAAGTGGTAATATTTGCTGCCCAGAGAGGCTTAGGGCTATTTATTGCTGCCTAAAATTGGCTTTTTGGATCCGCTACACTTCCTTAAGCATCTGAAGATCCTTTATTTTTGCATTACAAATCGAAATGCTACATTTAGCCTGCAGTTCAGTGCAATTAGACTGTAAACTATTTGATCATCACGGAGTCAGTGCGATAATTATCTGTGATTAAACCTCATTCATGTGAATTGAATATGAAAGAAGCATAATTTAACTATACTGTGTATTAGTTCAAATTAAGTTTAGCTGCCCATAATGGCCTCTTTCTCTTGTAAAGGGGTTTTGCAAGTAATACGCAGTTTGGGTTTTAGTGTGTTCAGGTGTCCCAATTTCTTTAATGACTCAATCTCCTTCTGGCTATCAGTTCTACAATATGTAAAGTGTGGACCTGGTACGTATGGTCCAAGAAAGTAATTGGTGCTCCAGCCATCTCATCCATGTTCCAGGCTGGCAACAGATGAGGAAGAATAAACACATAATACTTTCTTTATAAAGACTTCCCCTAGTACTACACAGTACTTTCACATCTCTATGACAAATACCCCAACATATGACCCAGGCAGCTGCACATGGCAATAGGAAATGTTATCTTTTAACTGGACTTCAATGCACCAACCAAAAATTGGGGGTCTGTTACTAAAGGAAAAGGGGAGATTAGATTGGGTGAAGAAATTTGCATTCCCTGCCACTGTCTTAACATAAATAATACCATGATGATTTAAAGATGTTATGTTTCTTTTCATAATAAAGTCTGTTAAAAGAGCAGATAAAAACCTAAACCTGCAGAGAGTAAAACCTGATTCAGTCAGTATAGGATATCATCAGAATTTAAATAGATTCACTGTGTCAGCAATGCACGAGTGGGTTGCATTTGAACCAAGGTTACTTGGAGGGATGCAGAAGATACAGGGAGAAACCAGTGCTTCCCATCTGAAGTGGCTGTGAAGATCTGGCAAGTACATTTCAGATCTACTTATCTGACTGTGGAACTCAGTGCTGGAGGATGGAAAGCAGCAGAAGATAAGGCTTCTGTCTCCAGAGGCATTTCCATTAAGGCTGGGAAATAAGTTCAGCAAATCCTTCAACTTTTCATGTATTCAGTATATAAGAGCTCTCAATATAGTGATAGAAGACAATCCACAGTTAGTGTGTGACTTTGTGTGTGTGCACCAATCAAATGGTATAGACCATCAGTGCTGTAAGTGATTGCATGTGTTCCAGGAATGAGGCAGTAAGAGCATAACTAAAGGAAAAAAACATTTGAAAAAGAATGGGCAAGGAAATCTAGCTTGCAGATTGGAGCATTAAAATTTATTGAGCAGGAATTCCCATCATGGTGCAGCGGAAATGAATCTGACTAGGAACCATGAGGATGTGGGTTCCATCCCTGGCTCCGCTCACTGGGTTGAGGATCCATTGTTGCCATGAGCTGTGGTGTAGGTCAAGATACAGCTTGGATCCTGCATTGCTATGGTTGTAGTGTAGGCCCGCAGCTGTAGCTCCAATTTGATTCCTAGCCTGGGAACCTCCATATGCCATTGGGTGCGGCCCTAAAAAAAAGAAAAAAAAATTTATCGAGTGCTGTTTTGCGTCAGGCACTTTACTAGGTGCTTTGTGTAATCTATGGGATAATTACTGTTATTATCAATAATAATTATTGTTGAGGAATCTGAGGCTCACATAGGTAATTTCTTATGGTTGAACAGCGAGCTCAAGAGAGGGAGCAGAATTTGAATGCAGGTCTATTCCCAAATCTCTGCTCTTTCCAGAGCAGGCAGAATTACAGAAGAGAGTCAGGATGGAGGGTGGAGTGGTGGTGATTATATAAATGCATTGTTATCCAATCTTCACCAGATGAGGGATTCTGAAATCACACTTATATGACTAACTCACGAACTCAAAATCCCTATTCACTTTAGAATTCTAATTTTCACCCAATGAATCAGTCTGCAGTGCTTTTTGCGCTGGCCTCTTCTCGCTGGGAGAACGTGCCCTCACTGACCTTGACTGCTCCATGCAGAACGCAGTTCCCCTCCTCCCTGCAACATAACTCTCTCAGTCCTGACAGTTTAGCAATCTCTTTCACTATCAGAAGCCACAAATTTGGTGACAAAGCAGGGTTGATTGGTACCTGTGTTTGACTCACCTGAATATTTATCAAGAACTATGTGAGAGGGAGAAGTGAGCCAGACCTCTGAACCTGGCTCTTACACAGGCACAGTTGTTGGTTTAGCAAAAGGCGGCAGACAATAAGCACAATAATTGCTAATTGTGGTGAATCTATTAAGAAATAAACAGAGCACCTTATAGGAAATAATGACAGTGAATGGAGGGTGTTAGGTTTTCTAAGAAAACAGCTATTTCTTTTCTCAAAGGCAGCTTTTTTTTTTTTAACACCTCAGAGCAATCATTCTTATTGCTAGGCCAATATAAAATAGAGCAGTGGTTATGATGCCTTTCCTGGAGCCACCATTCCCCTCTAAATCCTATACTCAGTGCAGAATCCTACCATCCTCCTTCATCCCTACAGAGCAGTGGTTCTGAAACTTAGCTGGTTATCAGAATTTCTGGGAGAGCTTTCAACTACCTGGGCCCTGCCTTTCAAGACTAGAATTAGTTGGTTTGGGATGGGTCTCAAGCATGAATCATAAAGTTCCCAGGCAATTCTAGTATGTAGGCTGGAGTGCCAATCACTGGTCTAGGGCAGTGGTTCTCCAACTTGAGCATGCATCAGAATTGTCTGAAGGGACTAGTCATTGCCCTGCTGGCTGATTTCCATTGTGTTGCCAAGGTCGTGACCTGGGTGCCTTACAGTAGCTACTGATTTTGTGATCTATGGTCCTCCTACTTAGGGCAGTGATTCTCAACCTTTAATGGGCATATGAATCAGCTGGGGAGCTTGCTGAAATGCAGTTTTGAGCGGCTGCCAGTGGCTGGGGCGTGGGGGGAGGAGGAAATGGGGAGTTTTAATGGGTACAGAGTTTCAGTTTTGCAAGATGAAAAGAATTCTGGAGATTGGTTGCATAATGTGAATATACTTAACACTACTGAACTGTGCATTTAAAAACAGTCAGGATGGTAAATTCTGTGTTATGTATATTTTAGCACAATTATTTAAAAGTGCAGATTCAGTAGGTCTGGGGCAGGGCCTGAGCGTCTGCATTTCTTATAAGTTCCCAAGTGTTGCCAATGGGACCGCACTGCAGAAGCAAGGATGCAGCAGGACTACCAGGGGGATTTGATTTATTGTAGGCTCTTCATCCCCATCTCAGAGATCTTGATTCAACCTGTCTGAGATGGGGCTCAGGTGTAACTGCTCTGAACACCCCACTTTAAGAAATAATCTTCCTGGGCTTCACTTCCAAAGATAAGATAGATTATTTACAGATGCAAAAGTGATTCTGGCATTTTATTTCTCATCTGAATTAAAAGTTTCTGGGTGTTTCACAGCTTTATAAAGTGCAGGGGCCTTTCCTCGTTCAGTGGGCTAGGAATGGAAAAGATTGTCAGCTGCAAGAGAGACTGGCCCCCAGAATCTAGGGCCTTTGATAGGCTGTGGGTTGATGATTATTCTGGAGCTCCTGGAATAGCATTTCCCAGTGTGCCATACCTGGCCAGGTATCTATGAAACCTCCTGCCCTGTCACTTAACCACCCCCCTATCCCAGCCCATCTCCAGTTCAGAGCAAGACCCAATAACTGACCAACCCAAACCTGTTCCTGGCAAGTCTAGGGAGCCCCAGAGCCAAGTACAGCTACTTATGTACACTTGCTCTGTGGCAGGACCTTAGCCCCATCATCTTGTTTAATCCTCTCAACAACCTGTGAAGTATTTAGTGTTATTATCACTATTTCATATGTGATAAAATAGAGGCTCTGATAAGTTGGGTAATTTGCCCAGAGTCATAGAGCCAGTATGTGACAGAGCCAGGATATGAAACTAGCTTTGTCTGGCAAGGATGCCTAGGCTCTTTACATTGTGGAGATTGGCTTTCCACTGGCCAAGAATTTGGGCCAAGAGTGGATTGCAACTCAGGAGTGCTAATTAGCATTAGAGCTGTGAACTCTGTGCCTGGAAAGAGCCCTCCAATCACTGCTTCTCTATGCAGTGATTATTTTGTACTGTACAAAAATAGCAAATCACCATGTTGAATACCTGAAACTGATATAACATCGTAAGTTGATTATACTTCAATAAACAAACGAAAAACAAAGCAGCTCACTGTCCCCAGCACATGGCTCTCCACAGCAGAATTTCTATTTAGAGTAGTTTACAAAGGGATAAATAAGGTTTAGCTTTCCTAGAAGATAATGAAATTTTGAAAAGAGTAACTTAACCTAAGTAAATCCATGGTTGATAGAGAGTATAAGAGGAATTCATGGGGAAGTATGTTGGGGATTGGGTGTGTAGATAAGATCTTTGAAACTGAAAGGGACCCTAGGTCATCTGGTCTCATTTTTCTTTGTTTAAAGATGACTTTCCATAAAGCTAATTGAAGTTTGAATGTGGTTTATTATAAATTCCCGCATGGCACTTTACACAAATTTTTTTTCAGGTAAACCCCTCCCCTCACCCTGTTCTTAACAGGAAAGCAGGTGAGATGATTAGAATATAGGTCTAAATTCAGACTGAGCACTTACTGAGCAGCTGTTTGCCAGATTCTGTCGTGGAAATACAAAAAAAGTAAATAAATAAAATGCACGGTTCCAGGAAACTCATGCTGTCCTGTATGTATATGTAAGTGTCTTGGATGCCAAGGCAGCTCGGAGGAGGAAGCAATACAGTACCTGGAAGAAACATTTACCTAAGTCTTGAAGGATGGCAGGTTTAAGAGTTTACTAGACCAATAAGCAGAGGCAAGAAGCCTCTAGGCAGAGGGCCAGGGGTGGGCACCTGAAAACCCACAGCAGATCGTTTTCCATAGAGCTAAGGAAGGGATGTGTGAAGAAGCAGCAGGGTGTAGCATTAGACCAGCTGGTAGGGACAGAGAGGTTTTAGGGAGAAACGTAAGTATGGCTGGAGGAGCATTAGCAGACATGTGCAGGCTGGGAAGACTGGAAGCTGCTGGGAAGGCAACGGAGCACCGCAGGCCTGGAACCACTGCAGGCCACCACCCAGAGGAAGGGAAGGCGGACTCATCTTCTCTTAGTGCTCGTAGTAGCACTTTGTAGGACCAGATCCTCTAACCTGAGGTGTTAGCTTCAATAGTGATGCCAGAGAAATACTCCAAAAAGAGAAATATACATCTGTAGGAATTTGGATTGGAAAGGAATAATAATCTTAACAACAGTAGTAGAACTATTATAGTTTCTTTTTTAAAAGTATTAATGCACCTAAAGTGAGGTTGGAATGAATTAAGGGTTTTCCCCCCTCCCTAGATAACTCTCTGGGCTATTTCTGCAAGAGCTACTGATGATGATCAGGCAGGTGTTAATGCAGCATGTAGTAAGTGCAGCACATTGCCAGTACCTGCTCACCTCTTTACAGGCATTAACTCTCTCCACTGCTCCTTACAGCTTCCTCTCAGCCTAATGTGCTGTCTGGGCAGCACTGGATGAACTCTCCAGGCTTCCTGGCAATCTCTGTGCAACCATGAGATCAGGGTGGCCTGACTCCTGTTTGCCCAAACATAGGAGTGTTTTTTTCCAGCCTGTTTTTCAATTACTGATATGTAGAGAAGTAGGAAGCTTTCTTCCCACCCAGCGCTCCACCAGCACACACACACATACACACAAACAAATGCAATGAACAACAATAGCACGGTATTTAGAAAAAGACTTTAGTATGCTATTTGACTCTCTGAATGGCCTTTGCTCCATATAGAATAACAGTGTTGGTCAAATTCAACTTTGTAGTTGAAGAAACTGAAGCCCAAATAGGTTCAGGAACTTGGACTGGTTGTCTGACTAGGTAGTGACAAAGTTGAAACTATTCACATCTGTCTCTTGGCCAGCACTTTTTTCTTCTACCTCTTCCTAACTCCCTCTCAAGCCATTTAAAAAATATCTGGAGAAGCAAACTGAGCCATGTAGAACTAATCATTCAATAATTGATTACACTGGTCCCTTGATTAAGAAATATAAATAAAATTTCCCCAAACATCTTAGAGGGAGAATTTCTACTGAAACATATTTGTTTGGTCAGATATTTCTTCTTTGATTTCTGCAGCCATCCCTAATGAAATGGCCCAGAGGAAAAGAAAATTTCAATCAAAAAAAGAAATCTTTTCAGAAGAGATAACTCCTGCCATTGGAGCATTTAAGACTTTAGTACCAGATAATTGATGTTAAGAGCATGTATAGCTCAGGAGCCTAGGAGTCTGCACAGACTTATAAGTATTAAGATGATATTGCCAGGAAGTTCCTGTTGTGGCTTAGCAGGTTATGTACCCAACTAGTATCCATGAGATTACAGGTTCTATCCCTGGCCTTGCTCAGTAGGTTAAGGATGCAGTGTTGCCATGAGCTATGGTATAGGTCTCAGACGTGGCTCGGAACTGGCGTTGCTGAGGCTGTGGTACAGGCTGATAGCTGTAGCTCTGATTCAACCCCTAGCCTGGGAACGTCCATATACCCCAGATGCGGCCCTAAAAAGAAAAAAAAAATATATGCTATTTCCAGAAACCAGATCATGAAGAATATGTCGTTCTATTTTGTATACATGCAGCATAAAATTCATGTCCCTGACTTTAACCTAAAATCTTTGTGTCAAACCATCCTTTCACCAAAATTACTTTGCTCTCAATCTAATCCATCTGAGAAGACGGTGCCTGAAACTTAGATGGGAAGACATTTATCCTTTGAAAACGTGGTCTCTTATAAAGACAGGATGCTAAAACTGGAAAAGGTTTCCAGGTCACTATCTGTGCATCTCATTCTCTTGCCACACTTCAAAAAGAGGATTTGTGTGTGTGTGTGTGTGTGTGTGTGTGTGTGTGTGTGTGTGTGTCTTTTTAGGGCCGCACCCACTGCATAAGGAAGTTCCCAGGTTAGGGGTCGAATTGCAGCTGCATCTGGCAGCGTACGCCACAGCAACCCACTGAACAAGGTCAGGGATCTAACCTGCGTCCTCGTGGATGCTAGTCAGGTTCATTTCCACTGAGCCATGATGGGAGCTCCTCAAAAAGAGGATTTTTTTTTTTTTGTGATTGGGAAATATGTTCCAGGATCAGAGAAAATATAACTATTTGCCTTTTGGAAATTATGATGATATGGTTTTATATATCCTGATTTTCTACCACCACCAGAATTAGATTTAGTTGTTTAATTTATCTTAATTATGGTACATCATAATTCACATGTTTTGGGTTTGGGGGTGGGGGTTTGTACTAATAAGGTGTCTGTCACCTAAAGAAGAATGTCCCAGCTACTATTTGGACCCAGCTATTCTACTTCCAGTAATTCATTCTAAGGAAATATTTCAGAAGGGAAAAATGCTAATCATGAAGAGATGTTTATAATCAGCTTTATTTATGACAGCAGAGAGCAGGAATGAGCAATTAGACAATAGTTAAATAAACAATGATAGCAATTTGAATAATTTGTAACCATTGAAAATGATACAGAGAAAAGCAGATAAGAAACAATCACATGTGAGTTTTATATCCCATAATTTTACACTTCGGAGTTTACAAATTGTGTTTCTATTATGTTATCTCATTTGTGCCTGATAATATTCTTGTGAAATAGAAGAAGTCCTCTCCATTTGCTGATGGAAAAACAGACTATTACAGCTAAGGTGGTTTCTCTGGTATCACTCATGAAATATTCAATACATTGACCACAATGATTTAAAAACCGTAGGTATATAGATCAATATTGGAAAGGCCAGATAAACTGCAAATAATTGTTCTGTTAAAGCTTTTTTCTCTATGTGTATATGTGTAAGTGTGTCTGTGGTTGTTGTTTTTGTAAAACTCCTTTAAATTGAATATGTCTAACATATTTATCCTATCATCAATACTAAGTTTTTCAGCTTCCTTATTAGACATCAAAGTCTTGAGATTACCTTTGCTTTTTGCAGATACACACTAAATCATATTTATGGCCTTCATTCCCATATAGACAGGAAGATTCTCTGGGATCACCAAACAAGCGGCTTTTACATTTGGCCTGCCTTCTAGTTCCCAGCTCCAAATCTGCCATGACTGCAAAGAAGTCTGTTCCTACTGAATCTTGCTTGAGACATTCACTTATACATCCACTAAAGTAATTCCTCTCTGAAAAGCAAGTCCTCGAATCCCTCAGGGTTGGAAATTCCCAGCGTTGCTTTCCAGAAAGGTGTCCTGTGGTAGCCAGAGTGATTTGGTAGATAGATGTGATCAAAATTTCAGCTTGTGTTCCTGTTTTAATGAAACCAGGCTCAAATTTCTTATCCCCAATATTTTGTTTCCTCTATTTCTCTTTGTTCTCTTTGAGTCTCAATGTCTTTTCTAGGACATACGAGTTCTCCTTTGGGAATATTCATTCTAATTCAAACATCTCCAGATCTGGAACAAGCAGCACATAAGACAGGATCAGGATTCTCTGATTGTCAATACAGAAACAGATGTTCACTCTCAAGGAGATCATCCTTTCTCTGGTATAGCAGGAACAATTCCTCTTGAAAAGTCATCTTTAAAGGATTACTCTGTGGCTGCAACTTGATTATAAACACAAATATGACCAGAGGAACTGAAATCCCCAAATAGTTTTCAGTCATGTGTGTCTACATACAGTGTGTGTGTGTTTTAAAAGTCTTAAGTCTTCCAGGCTGAAAGTACTTTTAAAGATTCCAGTGTTTTGTTTGTTTGTTTTTTGCTTTTTAGGGCCACATCCACGGCATATGGAAGTTCCCAGGTTAGGGGTCAGATTGGAGCTACAACTGCCAGCCTATGCCACAGCCATAGCAACACCAGATCCGAGCCCCTTCTGCGGCCTATACCACAGCTCTCAGGATCCTTAACTCACTGAGTGAGGCCAGGGATCAAACCCATATCCTCTTGGATCCTAGTCTGTTTCATTACTGCTGAGCCATGACGGGAACTCCTAAAGATTCTAGTTTGAAAAATACTGCTCTAGGATTTCCCAGGTGGCACAGCTGGGTGGGTTAAGGATCTGACGTTGTTACTGGCGTGGGTTCAATCCCTGGTGCTGGAACTTCTGTATGCTGCAAGCATGGCCAAAAAGAAAGAAAGAAAGAAAGAAAAACATTGCTCTAACCCCACAACCTTTTGGTCTCTCCTCCTTCTTTTCTCCATTTCAGAATCTAACTTTCTGAAAGAATTGTCCATACACATTATCTCCACTTCTTTCTCTGAAGCGTTCTGGCTCCAACTCCTGCCACTCCACTGACACTGTCCTTCCAGCAGCCCTGTGGAGAAATCGCTGGGCACAGCTCTTACGTTGTCATGTACATTATCCCTTGTCATCCCCCATCAGTGACAGGTGGAAATTGGTGATAAATGCTCCAATTCCCACCCTTCACGTGGGATAGCTCTGAGGTACATATCCTTCACTGTTTCTAGGATTCCTCCCCACCTTCCCTGGAGAAATTAAACTTCATTTGTCTGCAGGATGACTTCCTTGAGGGTATACCCTCTTGTTTATTTTCTTGTCTTTCCCATTTTTCTTTCTCATTTCCCTACCCCTGTTTCTTGGGATCTTCCTCCAAAATAAACTACTTGCCTTCAAATCTTTATTTCAGATCTGCTTTTGGATGAAACCCGAATAAGACGTGATATATCTGCTAGGAAGTAATTACTTCTTTGGGATCCATGGAGGTGGGGCTACCAGGCCTCCATTGACTGAACCCAAGCAGAAGGCAGGAAACCTGGCCTCTGAGAGGACAGAGCAGCACAGAGGAAGTTGGGGGGATGCCTTTGAGGAAATGGGGTGCGATGACTAGAACATAATCAGCACAGCACAGATTAGCCTACAGGCCAGCCTGCCATACGTCTTTGATGGAATTGTGTGTGGCCATTAGATTATGTGGGGCCCTAGGACTTATCAGGCTTACGTGCATTTCCTGATTTTTCTGTAATGCACACACTTTACTTTTGCAATAGGAATAAAAATTAAAGACAATATATATCAAGATAAAAATCGTGTATTGATTGGTTGATTGATTGATTTTTGCTTTTTAGGGCACAGCCACAGCATATGGAAGTTCCCACGGTAGGGGTCAGATCGGAGCTACAGCTGCCAGCCTAGGCCACAGCCACAGCAATGCTGGATCCTAGCCACATCTGTGACCTACACCACAGCTCATGGCAACACTGGATCCTTAACTCACTGAGTGAGGCCAGGGAGTGAACCCACATCCTCTACTAGTTGGATTTGTTTCTGCTGTGCCAGAGCAGGAACTCCCAAGATCACGTATTTAAATGAAATTAGCCTTTTTAATAAAAATTACATATAAACATGTGACTCAAAAGAGCCTAAAACTAAACTGGTCTTCATTTGGGGTCTATAGTGTTTGATCCATGGCACTGTCATTACGATAGCAGTATCTCTATGTAACAGTTATCTCAGCGTTTTAGTTTAGAGCCCGGATGAGAAAACAAGCAAATCTAGTAATATTCTGATTACATAGCTCAACAGGATCAATTAAAAAAGCCCTGTATAGTTTATGAAAGTTCTGCTTAGGGGAAGCAATAGCAAAATATAATTTCAAGTTTAGTTCACTTTGAAATATATTTTAATTCTTCAGGATAGACAAATTTAAATGTCTGACTGTTGAAGGAAAGAGCCAAGGAGAAAACACCACAATGGATAATTGTTAGACAATATATTGTTAGCCCCTTCTTCTCTCAAAAGTGTCATTCTTTTATATCAAAAAATTTTTTTCGGTTTAACCGATGTCAGAATTCCTAGAGAGAATCAGGTAGGATTTTGCTCTTTTGAATAATGTGGTTTATTCCTCTGTTCATTATACACTCCCTACTGTATATGTTTCTCCCCCTGTAGTTATGTCCTATTAGGACACTGGAGCACAAGGAAAAAAAATCAGGGTATTGTTAACATTAGGTCTGGACTACATAAATGCTTTTGGCATTTTTTATTGTGGTAAAATTTAAAGTGAAATTTACCATTTAAAATTTAGCTGCACAGTTGATTAGCATTAGGTGCACTGATAATGTTGTGCAACGATCACCACTATCCATTTCCAGAAATTTTTCATCTTCTCCAGCTGAAACTGTGCATCCATCAAACAATAACTCCCCGTTCCCTGACCCCACTCCCACCCCAGCCCCTGGAAACCACCATTCTGCTCTCTGTTCCTATGAATTTGACAACTCTAGGTACCTAATATAAGAGAAATCATACAGTATTTATCCTTTTGTGTCTGGCACTTAGCATCAGGTTTTCAAGTTTCATCCATTTTGAAAGGTGTCAGAATTTCATTCTTTTTCAGGGCCGAGTACTATTTTTTTAAATAATGTGCCTCATTTTGTTTACCTATTCATTTGTTGGTGGGCACAGGTTTTTCTACTTTATGACTATTTTGAATAATGCTGCTGTGAACATTATTGTGTACAAATATCTATCCGTGCATACAAAATCTGAGTCACTGTAGATTTTTCTAACCTATACAGTATGTGTGGTGTGGATTTAAATCTTATCAAGAGGTTTTCCTTTTGAGAGATTAGGTTCCAAAGACTTTACAAAGAAATAATACAGATGAAATATTTTCCTAGTTTTGAAAAATCTAGATAGAAAATAGGTGTAAACAAAGAGAGGCTAAACACAAAAAAGAAATATTCAGCTTAATGACAGGATGTAAATATTAGAAACCACCACCACTGAGAATATCTTCTGCATTTCTCTTTTTATAGATGTTTCTCTTAATTTCTTAGAACTGAACATAAATAGATGAAAACTTGGGGGAAGGAGTGGCTGGGTTGGTAGAGTGCCCTTAGAGTGATACTTAACTTTAGTGAAAATTAACTCTAATTTAAACAATCTGATCTTACACTGTGGGTTTGAGAAAACTCTTAATTTTCTTATTTAAAAGTGAACTTAAAAAAAATCTATTTGTGGGAGTTCCCATTGTGGCTCAGTGATGAACGAATCTGACTAGCATCCATGAGGATGCAGGTTCGACCCTGGCCTTGCTCAGTGGGTTGGTGATCTGGCGCCATCGTGAGCTCTGGTGTAGTTCCCAGATGTGGCTCGGATCCTGTGTTGCTGTGGCTCGGATCCTGTGTTGTTGTGGCCGTGGCGTAGACCAGCAGCTACAACTCTGATTCGACCCCTAGCCTGGTAACCTTCATATGCCATGGGTGTGGCCCTAAAAAGCAAAAGAAGAAAAAAAAAATCTGTTTGTGAATTCACATAGCTGCTATCCCTGGCATCTAGGAACTTTGGGAGAGATTTTGTTTTGGCTTCAAATACCATCAGATTTTTTTTTTTTCACAACCTGATTGGTTTACTGTAAACAACAAGCACATTTTCCCCCAGCAGAGTGTGAAATAAGACAAATAAAACAGATGGTCCATTGCACATCAGCCCACGTGACCCCGAAAGGTGGTTCATATTTTGAAACTATGCAGAGGAGATGTTTATTGGATCAAGTGTGTAGCTCAAGCAACCTTTTTAACTGGAAGCTGCTGGCACTAGTCCTTGTAGCTACAAGCTCAGACTGTTGCTAGGGAACCATTTTGAAATGGACACCTAGCAACTATTAAATGCCATCCTCTTTTTCAGCTCCATTATTCTATGAAGAGACTTGTAATTCCTAAATTCAGTGTAACATCAAAAGTCCAGGGTGGGGAGTGGGGGAGAGAGAGATTTTATTTTTTTAATTAATGAATTTTATTACATTTATAGCTTAACAAAAATCATCACAACCAAATTTTATAGCATTTCCATCCCAAACCCTCAGTGCATTCCCCCCAGCCCCCAACCTGTCTCATTTGGAGACCGTAAGTTTTTCAAAGTCTGTGAGTGGGTATCTGTTCTGCAAAGTTCAGTGTCCTTTTTTGAGGTTCCACATATAAGTGATACCATTCGATGTTGGTGTCTTATTGTCTGACTGGTTTCACTTTGCGTGGTAATTTCTAGGTCCATCCATGTTGTTATAACTGCTGTTATTTCTTTCCTTTTAATGGCTGAGTAATATTCCACTGTGTATATGCACAACATCTTCTTTATCTACTCCTTTGTTGATGGACATTTAGGTTGTTTCCATATCTTGGCTATTGTATAGAGTGCTGCAATGAACATTGGAGTCCATGTATCTTTTCGAGTCATGGTTTTCTCTGGATAGATGCCCGGGAATGGGATTGCTGGATCAAATGATAATTCTATTTTTAGTTTTCTGAGGACTCTCCATACTGTTTTCCACAGTGGTTGCACCAATTTACATTCCTACCAGCAGTGTAATAGGGTTCCTTTTTCTCCACACCCTCTCCGGCACTTATTGTTTGTAGACTTTGTGATGATGGCCATTCTGGCTGGTGTAAGTTGGTACCTCATAGTGGTTTTGATTTGCATTTCTCTAATAACGAGTGATGCTGAACATCTTTTCATGTGTTTTTTTCTTTTTTTGACCATCTGTTATGTCTTCTTTGGAGAATTTTCTGTTTAGATCTTCTGTCCATTTTTTTTTATGGGGTTTGTTTTTTTGGTATTGAGCTGTAGGAGGTGTTTGTAAATTTTGGAGATGAATCCCTTGTCAGTCGATTCATTTGCAAATATATTCTCCCATCCTGTGGGTTGTCTTTTTGTTTTTTGTTTAGGATTTCCTTTGCTGTTTAATTAAGTTTAATTAAGTTTAATTAATTTGTTTTAAGTTTAATTAAGTCTCATTTGTTTATTTTTCTTTTTATTGTCATTACTCTAACAGGCAGAGCTGAGAAGATGTTGCTGTCATTTATATTGGAGTGTGTTTGGCCTATGTTTTCCTCTAAGAGTTTTATAGTATCTGGTCTTATATCTAGGTCTTTAATCCATTTTGAGTTTATTTGTGTGCATGATTTTAGGAATTGTTCTAATTTCATTTTTTTACATGTGGCTGTCCAGTTTTCACAGCACCACTTATTGAACAGGCTCTTTTCTCCATTGTACATTCTTGCCTCCTTTGTCATAGATTAGTTGACCCTAGGTGTGTGGGTTTAATTCTGGGATTTCTATCTGTTCCACTGATCTCTGTTTCTGTCTTTGCACCAGTACCCTATGGTTTTGATGACTGAAGCTTTGTAGTAGAGTCTGGCCTAGATTGGATTAAGATGGCAGAATAGAAGGACTGGAGCTCAACTTCTCTCCCAAAAAACAACAAAACCACAACCAAATGCTGAGCAACCTTCAACCAGATGGACTGTAAACTTCCAAAAAAGATATTCTACTCCAGAAGACAAAGAGGAGAACACATCAAGAGGTAGGAGGGGGTGATTACATGATAGAAGCAACCCCATACCTCCCGGATGGGAAGCCCCACAGACTAGAAAGTAACTGTATCACAGAGACTCACCTAAAGGACTGAGAGTTCTGAGCCCCACGTCAAATCCCCATGCCTGGGGATCTGGCATAGGGAGAAAGAGCCCCTGGAGCATCTGGCATTGAAGGCCAGTGGGGCTTGTGTGCAGGAGCTCCATAGGACTGGGGGAAACAGAGACCCCATTCTTGAAAGGCACACACAGATTTTCACATGCACTGGGTCCCAGGGCAAAGCAAAGTCTCCATAGGAATCCAGGTGGAACCTGACTGCAATTCTAGAAGGATCTCCTGGGAAAACAGGGGTGATTGTGGCTTGTTTTGGGGAAGGGCATTGGAGGCAAAGCTCTTGGGAACATTCATCAGCCTGCATTTCTCTGGAGGGGGCCATTTCTGGGAAAATCTGGTCCCTTCCATCAATGTCGAGAAGCCCCAGGCCAAACAATAATCCAGGTGGGACCACAGCCCCACCCATCAGTAAACAAGCTGCCTAAAGACCCCTCAGGCACACAGCCAGCCTCTAATCTCACCCAGAGACCCTCTAATCTCATCCAGAGACAAAGTTCCACCCATCAGAGGGATAGAAATCAACCCCAACTACCAGTGGGTAGGCATCAGTCCCTCCCATCAGGAAGCCTACAGCAAGCCCCCTCCATACCAACTTTAGCCATAGGGGAGGCAAACACCGGAAGTAAGAGAGGCTACAACTCTATTGTCTGCAAAAAGGACACCACACCAAAAACCTATGAAAATAAAAAGGCAGAAAACTATATCAGATAATGGAGAAAGAAAAAAGCCCAGAAAAACAGCTCAGTGATGAGGAGATTATCAGCCTCCCAGAAAGAGACTTTAGACTCTTGATGCTGAAGATGATGCAAGACATTGGAAATAAACTGGAAGCAAAGATTGATAATTTACAGGAAACACTGAGCAAAGAAATACAAGATGTAAAAATTAAGCAAGAACAGATGCAAAATACAATTACTGAAATAAAGAATTCATTAGAAGCAGCCAACAGTAGAATACAGGAGGCCGAAGAACAAATCAGCGAGGTGGAGGACAGATTAATGGAAATCACTAATGCGGAAGAGAAAGGAGAAAAAAGATTGAAGGGAAATGAGGAGAGTCTCAGAGAACTCTGGGATAATGTTAAACACACCAATGTCCATATTATAAGGGTGCCGGAAGCAGAAGAGAGAGAGAAGGGGACAGAAAAAATATTCAAAGAGATAATAGCTGAAAACTTCCCTAATATGGGAAAGGAGCCACTCACTCAAATCCAGAAAGCTCAATGAGTACCATATAAAATAAACCCAAGGAGGAACACCCGAGACACATATTAATCAAAATGACCAAAATTAAAGACAAAGGGAAAATTTTGAAAGCAGCTAGGGAAAAGAAACAAATGGCATACAAGGAAACCCCGATAAGGTTATCAGCAGATTTTTCAGCTGAAACTCTGCAGGCCAGAAGGGAGTGGCATGATATACTTAATGTGATGAAAGGAAAAAAACTTCCAACCAAGATTACTTTATCCAGCAAGGCTCTCATTCAGATTTGAAGGAGAAATCAAAACCTTTACAGATAAGCAGAAGTTAAGAGATTTCTGCAACACTAAACCAGCTTTACAGCAAACACTAAAGGAACTTCTCTGGGCAGAAAAGAAAAGGCCACAACCAGAAACAAAAACACAACAAATGACAATGCCCACCAGTAAAGTCATATATACAGTAAAGATACTAAATCATCCATGCACAGTTATGCTACCAAAATCAGAAATCGTGAGAAGAGAGCACAAATGCAGGACACTGGTGACTCATGTGCAATTAAGAAACCAACAACTTAAAACAATCTCATTTATATATAGACTCTTATATCAAAACTTCAGGGTAACTGCAAACTAAAAATCTACAATTGATACACAAACACATAAGAAAAATCAACTCAAATACAACATTAAAGATAGCCATCTTGTGAGAGGAGACAACAAGAGAATAAGGGAAGAAAAAAGAGCAACAAAAACCCCAAACAGTTAATACAATGGCAATTAGAACATACATATCAATAATTACCTTAAATGTTAATGGACTGAATGCCCCAACCAAAAGACATAGACTAGCCTCGTGGATACAAAAACAAGACCCATATATATGCTGTCTTCAAGAGACCCACTTCACTTCTAGGGACACATACAGATTGAAAGTGAGAGGATGGAAGAAAATATTCCATGCAAATGGGAATCAAAAGAAAGCTGGAGTAGCAATACTCCTATCAGACAAAATAGACTTTAAAATGAACAACATTTTAAGAGACAAGGAAGGGCACTACATAATGATCAAAGGATCAATCCAAGAAGATTATATAATAATTTTAAATATCTATGCACCCAACATAGGATCACCACAATATATAAGGCAACTGCTTTGTAGTATAGTCTGAAATCAGGGAGCCTGATTCCTCCAACTCCATTTTTCTTTCTCAGTATTGCTTTGGCTATTCTGGGTCTTTTGTGCTTCCAAACAAACTTTATAATATTTTGTCTAGTACTGTGGAAAATGTTCTTGGTAATTTGACAGGGATTGCATTGAATCTGTAGATTGCCTTGGGTAGTATAGTCATTTTGATAACACTGACCCTTCCAGTCCAAGACCATGGTATTTCTTTCCATCTGTTCATGTCATCCTTGACTTTTTTCATCAGTGTCTTATAGTTTTCAGAGTACAGGTCTTTTGTCTGTTTAGGTAGGTTTATTCCTAAGTATTTTATTCTTTTTGATGTGATGGTAAACGGGATTGCTTCCCTAATTTCTCTTTCTGATCTTTCATTGTTAGTATATAGAAATGAAGTTGATTTATGTGTATTAATTTTGTATCCTATGACTTTCCCAAATTCATTGATGAGTTCTAACAGTTTTCTGGTAGAGTCTTTAGGATTCTGAGAGAGAGATTTTAGACCGCTAGAACCTATTTATGAAATACTTAAAAACAATATGCCAGTCATGAATGACTATTTTCTTAATATTTCTAGTGTTTTAGACTACAGACTTTCTACCACCTTCCAAACCCACATGGTAGTGTTTTGATTTTGTGTTGCTTTGCTTTTTAATTTACTTTTATGTATTTATCTTTGCCTTTTTATCTAATTATTTTTTTAAAAAAACTTTTAGCTTTACTGAGATATAGCTGACAAAAGCTGTATATTTAAAGTGTGCAGTGTGGGAGTTCCCACTGTGGCACAGTGGAAACGAATCCAACTAGTATCCATGAAGATGCAGATTCTATCCCTGGCCTTGGTCAGTGGGTCAGGAATTCAGCGTTGCTATGAGTTCTAATGTAGGTCTCAGACATGGCTCGGATCCTGCATTGCTGTGGCTGTGGTATAGACCAGCGGCTACAGCTCTGATTTGACCCCTAGCCTGGGAACCTCCATATGCCATGCATGTGGCTCTAAAAAAGCAAAAATAAATGAATAAATAAATAAAGTATACAGTGTGATGTTTCATATAAATATACATTGTGAAATAATTACTACAGTCAAGTAATTACCTCATATTGTTACCTTTTTTTTTCTCCATTTTTCACACCTCCTTCTCCCCACCTACCACCTGGCAACCACCTGTTTATTCTTTGTTTCTGAGTCTATTTCTGTTACCAAACCAAACTTGGGTCTGCTTGCCCAAGGGCAGTAAAGCCAATCTATTTGCACTGGGTTGTGGTGAAGGAAAGTGTAGCGTTCATGGCAGGGCATCAAGCAAGGAATCTAGGCAGCAAAAGACCCAAATTCCCCCAAAGGCTTCCAGGGAAAGATTTATAAAGACAGGGTGAGGGAAGAGGTTTATGGGCTGTGTGATCAGCTTGTGGACATTCTTCTGCTTGGTTGGTGGTGAGTCAACATCCTTCTGATTGGTTGGTTGGAAGTCATCATCCTCAACCTTCTGGCTCTCAGTCACCCTGGGATCTGTGTGCTTCTTCCACGTGGTGGGGATTTTAGTATCTGCAAGACAGGTCAAAAACATGGCTCAGAATAAATATTATTTATAATATTATCTATTTATCTATAATATTATCTATAATGTTACAGATAATGTTATATAATATATAATAGTATATAATATGTATTATAATATCTATAATATCAGTCCTTGAGGGAGAAATAAATGTCCTTGACTTTGTTTAATGACTAAAGTATTATTACTTTGTCTTTCTTGACTCTTTCCTTTTCTGCATTTTCTTCTCTGATTGAATCTATTCTTTGACTAAAGTTTTTCTACAGACAAAAGGCAGGCTGAGGACATGGGTGGCGGTCTGTTGGGAAGGTTTCATAGGGTTCTGCTTGGTTACAATTCTGTTTAGTTATGTTTGTTCATTTGCTTTGTTTTTTAGATTATACTTATAAGTGAAATCATATGGTATTTGTCTTTCTCTGACTTAGTTCATTTAGCATAATACGCTCTAGGTCAATCCATGTTGTCACGAATGGCAAGATTTCATTCTTTTTTATGGCTAAATAATGGTTCAGTCGAAGATATATACCACATCTTCTTTATCC
The DNA here is from genome assembly GCA_004024745.2 of Catagonus wagneri. Classification (NCBI taxonomy): domain Eukaryota; kingdom Metazoa; phylum Chordata; class Mammalia; order Artiodactyla; family Tayassuidae; genus Catagonus; species Catagonus wagneri. The sequence goes on from PVHT020000141.1 coordinate 3,341,532, forward strand.
ATTTATCTACAATGGGCATTTGGATTGCTTCCATATCTTGCCTATTATAAATAATACGCAGTGAACATAGGCATGCATATTATCTTTTTTAATTACTCTTTTTTCCCCCCTTAGAATAACATCCAGAAGTGGGATTGCTGGATCATATGGCAGTTCTATTTTTAGCTTTTTGAGGAACTTCCATACTATTTTCCATAGTGGCTGCACCAAATTTACATTCTCACATGTGGCTTTAATCTTTAAAGTTTATACTTCTTAACATTTCTCCCCAAATCCAGTAATATAAAGGAAACACAAGCTAAATTCATACTGTCATTCAGCTTATTTTTACTTATTTATTTATTTATTTATTTATTTATTTATTTATTTATTTATTGCTTTTTAGGACCACACCCATAGCATATGGAAGTTCCCAGGCTAGGGGTTGAATTGAAGCTACAGCTGCCAGCCTATAGCACAGCCAAAGCAACACAGGATCCAAGCCGCGTCTGTACCCTACACCACAGCTCACAGCAATGCTGGATCTTTAACTCACTGATTGAGGCCAGGGATTGAACCCACAACCTCGTGGGTCCTAGTCGGGTTCGTTAACTGCTGAGTCATGAAGGGAACTCCCCAGCATATTTTTAAAACTCTTTTATGAGAAAAATGAATTCATTCAAATTATGCTTCTGATCAATTATTATTCCATGCAAGGGCATAATCTTTTTGTGAGCAAAAGTCCCCTTTAGGCCCCCTTTCATGGCTAAAATGAAATGCTTAAGGAAACCTCAATGTGTCTTAGAAGGAGAGTTATATATTGAAAAGTTATTTACTCTCACTTTGTGAGGGATTTAAGAATTGGTGGAAGAGTGAAAGACAGGGAGGAAAAGATATAGTAACATCTTTTATTACTTGAGATTAGATTCCTTTGTGACAGGAAATTCAACATAAGAGTGGGTTAAGCAAGGCAGAAGTTCCTTTTTCCTTCCGTGTAAATTCAGCTGGTATGGTGACTCCACAATCACGAGGAGATGTGTTTCTTCTGTCCTTTTGTTCCCATTGTTCTCAACCTTTGTCTTCGGCCTCGTGGTCCAAGACGGGTATGCCCTATTCTACCCAGAACAAAAGAAGAAAAGTGAGAAGGGAAGTTTCACGTCCCACTTCCAGCTAGACCCCAGAGTTCGTTAACAGTTTCTTTTGCCTGTAGTCTGACAGACTCCACTTATTTCCAAAGTTACTTAGATTAACATTTGATCCACCCCACTCCCTCCAGTGTGGTTGCTTTATACATTTATGGTACAGATAAAGTGTTTTTGCCACATACTGCATTCCATCTCTGGATCTCTCACCCTCCTAAACGATTTATATAAATTTGTGTACATTAAGATTCATTCCTTTTAGAATGGATAAACAGTGAGGTTCTGCTGTATAGCACAGGGAACTGTATCCAATCAATTGTGACAGAACATGATAGAAGATAATATGAACAAAAGAATGTGTGTGTGTGTGTGTGTGTGTGTGTGTGTATACATATATATACACACATATATATATGAGACTGGGTCACTTTGTGCAGAAATTGATAGAACTCTGTAAATCAACTATATTTTAATAAAAAAAATTTTTTAGGAATTCCCGTCTTGGCTCAGTGGAAGCGAATCTGACTAGTATCCATAAGGATGCAGGTTTAATTCCCCGGCCTCGCTCAGTGGGTTAAGGATCTGGCGTTGCCATAAGCTGTGGTGTAGGTCGCAGACACGGCTCAGATCCCATGTTGCTATGACTGTGGTATAGGCCAGTAGTTGTAGCTCTGATTCAACCCTTAGCCTGGGAACCTCCACATGCCACCTGTGTGGCCCTAAAAAGACAAAAGACAAAAAAAAATTTTTTTAAAGAGTTATTCTTCATGCTATAAAATTCTGTGGGTTTTGTTACATCATTTTAATATATTATACTCAATAATTTAGTATATAAATATCAGTATAAACAGCAGCAAATAATTTGCTTAGAGTTGCACAGCTAAATAACTAGAGTCATCTGAGCTTGGATTCAAACCCAGATGAGTGATTCTACAAAGCCCCCTTTCCTCCTACCATGTCATTTTCTTTTTTCAAGAATCTTAACTCTAAATTGTTTCATATGTTAGGAAGAACTTTAGATTTCCCTGTGCAGAGTTGCTTGCTCTCTCCTGTATACTGGCATAACACTTCCTAGATATCAGGTCAGGTCTAGAGAGTGGCTATGGAAAGTTTGTTTTTAGAATTGCCAAGTGCCATTGGATTAAAATAGCACACTGAAAACCGATTTGATAACAGATCAAGGAAAGGGTGCAGACCAAAGCTGTGGATAGGACCTCATTAATGGTCAACCATAAAATCTCATTCCATGGCCATTGTTCTATTAATACTTTGAATCTGTCAGTACCTATTTGCAATCCCTGCTGCCTTAAGCTGCCCAACAACTAGCTGATACTTGGATTTGTCCTCACTGCCTCATTACCCTACTGTGTCCTCTCATCTTGCAGTTTGTAATGTGCTCAGTAAACTTGCTCCTGTTCTCTTAGGCATGGCTGATGGCTGCAGAGTCTGAAAAAAGGTGGAACTGGTTCAGTGGCAAAGGAAGGAAATGAGCATTATGTCGAAAGTCTGCAGTCTAAGGAAGAAAACAATTGTCCTTTTCACAAAAACTAGGCTAAAATTCAAAATAAAGGCACTGTATTTTTCTCTTCTTTGACCTGCCACTCCAGTGCATTCTGTGGTGGAGACCATTACTTTTCTGCCTTTATTGATTTCCCCTTCCTCCTTGGTAGAGAATTGCTGAATGATACCAGACTCATGGCCATTCAGAATAATGTTTTCCAGACTCTCTGGAAAACTGCTCTAGCTGATAAAGTTGCCTCCCACAGGGATGGAGGTTAACAACAATTCTGAAACTGCTATCCATGTATACTGGAATTGAACAAGTAAGTAAATAGATGTGGATGAGGAGTTCCCGTCGTGGCTCAGTGGTTAACGAATCTGACTAGGAACCATGAAGTTGAGGGTTTGATCCCTGGCCTTGCTCAGTGGGTTAAGGATCTGGCATTGCTGTGATCTGTGGTGTAGGTTGCAGATGCAGCTCAGATCCCACGTTGCTGTGGCTGTGGCGTAGGCTGGTGGCTACAGTTCCGATTAGACCCCTAGCCTGGGAACCTCCATATGCCGCAAGTACAGTCCTAGAAAAGGCAAAAAGACAAAAAAAAATAGATGTGGATGACAGGGACCAGTTTTCTCACTGCAGAAGCAAGGGAAGTCAGCTGAAATCCATGTGGTAGCAGATTTGAGTTGAAGATAGCTATATGAATTCACGTGTAGATTAATATAGAAACAAATGGTTATATATAGAAATATTTATGGATATGTGCAAATGCATGGGCTGGTATATGTATATATAGTTCCTCAGCTGAGAAGCAAAAACACCCCAGTAATGATGAACATATTTATCACCCAGATCTTGATTTCTAATACTTTTCTCCGATAAAAAGAACTGGGGCTTCTCAAGAAAAGGCTAATTCTAGGACTGTGGCAGAAAATACACAAGATGAGCTTGGAGCTTAAAAAAAAATCCGTAATGAGGGACTAGGTCAAAGGGACAAGGAGACACCTAGAAGCGCTCCCAGCAACCAAAGCCAGAAAAATCTGAGCAAGAGAAGAAATAAAGAAGTATTGGATTATAACCTAAAGTATAAAAAAAAAAAAACCCTTGAGTCCGTATTGATATAAATAAAGGACTCAATAAATAAGAACTTTGAATAATTTATACAGTTTGCCCTCAGGGAGGGGGATCACAACTCCCTACTCCTTAAGTATGAGCTGTGCACAGTGACCTACTTCTGAAACCTATAGAAGGGAAAAGGGGAAAAGAGGACAAAATGATGTAAAGTTACAGTAAGGAAATATGACAATTATTACTTCAGCCAGGTGATCAAAGTTAACATCAACAATGACAACTTATGCTGACAATATATCCCCTGGATACGTGATGAAAGGGGAACTCTACCTCTGTGCTTCTTCTCAAGAACTCAACCCCAGTCTAATGAAAAAAAAGGAATAGACAAATTTCAGTGGAAGGACATTCTACAAAATATTTACCAGTATTCCTCGAAACTGTCAAGTTCATCAGAAAGAAAGTCTGAGACTCTGTCACAGTCAACAGAAGCCTGAGATGTGATGACTAAATAGAATGTTGTATCAGCGGTAGGATCTTGGAAAAGAAAAAAGACAGTAGGTAAAGAATAAGGAAATATGGGAAAAAAGGATGTTAGTTAATAATGATGTATCAATATTGTAGAGTTCCTGACGTGACTCAGCAGTTAACAAATCTGATTAGCATCCATAAGGACGCAGATTCGATCCTTGGCCTCGCTCAGTGGGTTAAGGATACGGCGTTGCAGTGAGCTGTGGTGTAGGTCGCAGATGCGACTCGGATCCCGAATTGTTGTGGCTGTGGTGTAGGCCGGCGGCTATAGCTCCAATTAGACCCCTAGCCTGGTAACCTCTATATGCCTCAGGTACAGCCCCAAAAAGCAAATAATAATAATAATAATGATGATGTATCAGTATCATAATGATAGTGTATCATTACATTAATTGTAACAAATGTATCATACTAATGTAAGATAATAACAGAAGACTGGATGTGGGATATATGATAACTGTACTATTTTGCAATTTTCTGTAAATCTAAAACTTCTCTGAAATAAACTATTGTTAAAATAATGATATATGGAAAATACTTGACATGTTGTAAACATTCAGTATGTGTGTGTTGACTTGAGCTAGTTGAATTATTGGTAACAATTCCCCAAACAAGGAACAAATGTCTTCCCTGCACTAGGAATTCTGCAGAGTGAGCTAGCATTATGGGAATTTCTCCAAATTCCTGTGGAGTTAGTTCTTCTCCTGAGAGGGTGTATAGAACATGTTTGTATTAAAAAAAAAAAAAACAGCCTTTTTCTTTCTTTAAGCATCTAGAGTCTGGAACAAATACAAACTTGGACACCAGAGAGTAGGGAGTGACATAAGAGCACAAAGCTTATGTTGAAACTGACTCACTTCGCAGAAGATAACAGAATTGCAGGGAGCTGACTGATTAGTCACACCCCCTGCTCTAATGGTGATTACAAAAGCCAGACTGTTTTTATGGGAGACACCCAATGAGCCAGACTAAACAGGAGGCATTAAGGGAGTGTTTGAATAGAAGTGCTGAATGATGACACCAGCCTTGTTGCTTCAGAGGACTTAAACCAAATGCAAGCCCAGCAGCCTGGAGCAAAGTAGGGAACAACAAACTCTTTCAAAAAGCTTGAGTAATCAAGTGACAAGAAACACAAGATCCGGGAGTGGGACTCAGACGCACAGGACTGTGGAAGCACCCATCAGGATGCCAAGGGTGAGCCATGGGTAGACAGGATTTCTAGTTCTAACTCTTAGCTAAGCTCCTATGTGTTTTCTTGCTGAGTTTTTACAAAGCATTTCTTTTTCAGTAATTCTTTCCATATTTTTATCTGTTTTTCTACATTCCCTTTGTTACCATTCACAATTAAGCAACTGAGCAAACTAAGTAAGTACCGAGTGTGGGAAGTTGAGAGAAAAGAAATGAAAACCACCATATATGGGTGTGACCTCTCTCTCTCTCTCTCTTTCTCTCTTTTTTGGTCTTTTTAGGGACGCACTGGCAGCATATGGAGGTTCCCAGGCTAGGGGTTGAATCAGAGCTATAGCTGCCGGCCTACACAACAGCCACAGCAACTTGGGCTTTGAGCCACATCTGCAACCTACAGCACAGCTCACAGCAATGCCAGATCCTTAACCCACTGAGCAAGGCCAGAGATTGAACCTGTGTCCTCATAGATGCTAGTCAGATTTGTTAACTGCTGAACCACAATGGGAACTCCTGGGTATGATTTTTCACAATGACTTTGGGATGGAGAAATTGGCATTGTTAAATGTAATATAGTAAATGTAAGAACGAGTGTGTTACCGTAGGGTTCTGTTTTACTTGAAGCTGTAGGTATCAGCATGGATGGAACATTCAAGCATGAAAAACTCAACTGACTTTTCTGCCAGTGAGAGTGATTGATGATGAAGGCACAACATATCCAAAATAAAAATGGACACATTTTGACTGAATTTTGTTTACCACGAAGAGTTATTTTGGAGGCAGTTTATGTCATACAAATGGCCACTTTGGTCCTGTGCCACTTTGGTCCTGTGTGGCTCATGTAGCCTGTCAAAATTTTGATTACTACTCATTGTCTCTCACATTTTTTGTAGCTTGTTACAATTTTAAGGAGTTTTTCATACACTTTAGTCAGTTGTTGTCACCTTGACATCTGTTTCATCTTGGCTCAATGTAACTTAAATCTTAGATGAGTAAAACAAGATCACTTCTAAGAAATAACCTCTGGCTTTGCCTCCTTCCTGGGAGTCCATTCTCAGGTCAGGTCAGGAGATCCATGAACTGAGGCTCTTCTACAAAAGTCTCCATCTTGGCTGCACTTCAGAAGCTTCTGTAAGAAAGCACAAAGCTAGGCCACACCTCAGATCAAATAAATCAGTGTAACTGGGGTGGGATCCAGGTATAAGCATTTGTAAGCTTTCCAGGTGACTCCAAGATGTAGCCAGATTTGAGAACCACTGTTCCTATATAAAAAGAGACTTTCTGGAATTCCTTTGGGGCACAGTGGGCTAAGGATCCTGTGTAACCGCTGCAGTGGTTCCAGTTGCTGCTGTGGCATGGGATCGATCCCTGGCCCAGGAACTTCCATGTGCAGTGGGTGTGGCCAAAAAAAAATAATAATAATAATGATAAATAATAGGAGTACTTCCTGATGAAAAATTAGGTAATGTGATCCTGCTGCCTAGTGGAATTTGGGGGTCCTATCATTTCTACCACAAAAAATCAAAAGTCAAATTAGACTTTGAGAGAATCTTTTGCAGACACCAGGTCAAGTGTTTCCCTCATGTTTGCAATAGAGCTGAGGAGATGGACGAATTTTAAAATTAAATGAGGGATGGGCATAATGAAACTGGTAATTACTTACAGACCATATATCTCTGCTAAGACAGCAACTTGCTTTGTTGGCATTACTGACTATAGATTAGGAACAAGATCTTGAAAAAACATTTACCATAACTGAGTCACCTGCTCTCACAACAAACCAATTTCTTACTTGAGAGGCTTTCAAATTCAAGAATAGTAAATGCTTTTAAATGAGTTGTAACAAGCACAAGATGTAGATAAATGACTTTGGTGAGTCAGTTGCTCAAGACTAAATATACAAAATTCTTCTCTAAATCTAGCTCTGACAATGACTCACTCATTGATCTTTTGGAATTTTTTATTTTATTTTTTTGTGCTTTCATTTTCCCATTTATAAAATTTAGTATTAGTATCTATTTTGTGGAGGTATTAAAAGAATTATGTATTACTTTGAAGATGAAATTAAATTCCATGAGAGTTCCCATGGAAGTTGAAGATATGGCTGAAGCCCATTGTTCAAGCCGAAAGTTAGACTCTCTTAAATGTGTGCCATTTCAACTCTTTGTCCATTCATTGATTCAACAAATATTCAGTTGTGACCCACCATGTGCCAAGGCTTAGGTTACTCAGTGGTGAAAAAAAATCCCCCTTCTTCAGGAAGTTATAGTCCTGTATGGGGAAACAGGCAACAAACAAACATGTCCGGGTAATGAAAAGTACTCAAGGAAGGGATAGGAGGAGATGGGTAAAGAGATAGAGTTAAACAGGATGGAAATGTGGGTCAGATTTAGTTAGGGTGGTTAGAGAAGGTCTCTAGGGAAGGTTACAAGAAAAAGTAGGGGAAGGTATTTCATGCAAACATCCTAGGAGAGAGATTTCCAGAGGGGTTCATAAGTAAACAGTGTTCTGGCTCTTCAAGAGTAATACAAAGTCCATCACAACTGGGATGGAGTAAGGAGATTTATTTGAAGTTAGTATCAATCCATGAATCATCAGAATCAAAGTAATACTAGACTTCTTTTCCAAGTATATAACAATGGTTTACAGATCAGCATAGGAATTCCAAAAACAGAGTCCCAGACATTGCTCTCCTTTCCTTTCCTTTCCTTTCTCTTTTTTCTTCCAGGTTTACTAAGATATAATTGATATTCAGCACTATGTAAGTTTAACGTATATGGCATAAGGATTTGACCTACCTATATCACGAAGTGTTTACCACAATAGGTCTAGTAAACAACTATCATCTCATGTAGATACAAAATGAAAGAAAAAGAAAAAAACTGTTTTTCCTTGTGATGATAACTCTCAAGATTTGCTCCCTTTAACAACTTTTATATATAACGCACAGCAGTGTTCATTACCTCTATTATTTTGTACATTATATCCCTAGTACATACTTATAACTGGACATCTTTTCTCAGTCAAATATTGATCAGTACCCATTATTTTCTAGGCTAAAAAAAACAAATTTTATTCTCAATAAGTACACAATTTAGAGACTTAGATATCTAAGTTCGTTCTCAGATGAAACTAAGTTAAATTAGTATTAAGTCTGTGTGTTTAGGCAGATTCTGTGGCGATGCTATGCTTTTTTATTTTTTTCCCCCTAGCAAAATTGCATAATAAGAAGAAAGTGATTCCTAAAAGATAATGGCACTGGATTTAGGTTCCAAAGAAATAATTTTTATTTTCTCTATAATCTCAAATAAGTCACTGTATTTTTTGATTAGGCTGAAAGATCATTCAGAAAAACAGATGAATGCTACCTAGAAGTCTGGATCTTGTAGCATATATTACTGGCAAAAGAAAACATATTAGGATGTTTATAATAAAAATAATAAGAAAACATTTGAAAAAGACTGACATTTTAGGCAAACCAAAAGGTGCTAACACATTTTGGTTAAAAATAATCTATAATCTATATTTAATTTCATTTATGTCAGATTAACCGCAATACATGCCTATATAGCCTTGGTCTTTCTCTCTCTTTCTCTCTTTTTAAATTTAATTAACTCATGGCCCAAACTGTATCCTCTATACTCAAATGAGAGATAGCATATCATTTTATCTGTAAACATTTTATTATATACATCCAAAATATAGTCTTTATTTTTTTATTTTATTTTAATTTTTGCTTTTTAGGGCCACACCCGCAGCATATAGAGGTTCCCAGGCTAGGGGTCCAATCAGAGTTCCAACTGCTGGCCTACACCAGAGCCACAGCAATGCCAGATTCGAGCCACATCTGCGACCTACACCATAGCTCACGGCAATGCCAGATCCTTAACCCACTGAACAGGGCCAGGGATCGAACCCGCAACCTCATGGTTCCTAGTCAGATTTGTTTCCACTGCGTCACAACGGGAACTCTTTAAAAAAAAACTGAACAATTCTTCCTTTATATCATGCATATCCAGTGTTCAGATTTCCCTTAAATTGTCTTGTAATTTTAAAAAATTCAATGGATTTTTAAAATTTGTGGTAAAACATACATAACATAAAATGTACCATTTTAATCATTTTCAGTGTACAGTCCAGTGGTATTAGTACATTCATACTATTGTGCAATCTATCTTCAGAACTTTCTCATTTTCCCAAACTGAAATTACATACCCATTAAACAATAACCTCCAACTGCTCCTCCTTCCTCCCTCAGTAGTAATATGACAAACACTACTCTACTTTCTGTCTCTAGGAGTCTGACTACTCTAGGTACCTCAGATTATTGGAATCATACAGTATTTGTCCTTTTGTGACTGGCTTATTTCACTGAGCACAGTTTCTTCAAAGTTCAACTGTACTGTAGGTTCATCTGTGTCAGAATTTCCTTTTAAGGCTAATATTTAACATTTCATTGTGTGTATAGACCACATTTTGTTTATTTGGTTGTCTCGTAATTCTTCTTCTTTTTTTTTTTAATGGCTGCCCCACAGCATATGGAGTTCCTGGGCCAGGGATCAGATCTGAGCCACAGTTGAGGCCTATGCCTCAGCTGCAGCAATGCTGGATCCTTTAAGCCACTGTGCCAGGTGGGGGATCAAATCTGCATCCTGGTGCTGCAGAGACAACACTGATCCCATTGTGTCACAGTGGAAACTCCTCATAATTCTTTTTATTTTTTATTTATTTTTAATTTTTTGTCTTTTTGCCTTTTCTAGGACAGCACTGGAGGCATATGGAGGTTCCCAGGCTAGGGGTCTAATTGGAGCTGTAGCTGCCGGCCTACGCCACAGCCACAGCAACACGGGATCCGAGTTGCTTCTGCAGACTACACCACAGATCACGGCAATGCCGGATCCTTAACCCACGGAGCAAGGCCAGGGATCGAACCTGCAACCTCATGGTTCCTAGTTGGATTCGTTAACCACTGAGCCACGACAGGAATGCCTCATAATTCTTTTTAACAATTTTATTTTTCCATCTTTATTTACAAATTCACTGAATTTTTTAGTGTGGGGGGGGGCAAAAAGGCAAATAGAACATACGGTAGTGATATTTTTCAAAACCCTAAGAGATGAGGAATCTAAGAATCAAATGACAGAATGAGCACTTTGTAAGACCTTTCTAGGAGTTCCAATAATCCAAAGTCAAATCCAAAGTCAACCATTTCAAAAATAAAAACAAATTGCTCTCCACTGCTGTAGGGCCAGGCCATTCCTTTGTGGATATGCTATCTGCCCCCCTAGTAATACATCATTTCAGAGTGCTCTGAACCTGTAAGGCTGGCTCTGTGTGCCCAGCTTGGCTAGTCAGGAAAAAGGACTGTGCTCTGGCATGTTGATTCCATGCTCCTGGCAAAGACACTGCCAGTGTTTGTTCCCAGAACAGGATTTCCCAGTACATCTGAAGTCAGCTTCTAGAACAGCAAGATGCTATGAGTCTGCATTGTCATTAAGTCACTTCTAATGCCGTCCCTTGAAAGACTATGTAAGTGTCAGAAAGTCTGATGGGAATAGATATTTTGCATTATTGATGTCAAGCAAGGATTGAAAATCTGAAGATTCTGATTTCATTGTAGTTAATTATATATTGATGGGGTTCAGATCTTAGAATTACAGTTCTATGACTTCCCAACCTATGCTTTAAAAATATTATACAAGGAGTTCCCATTGCAGCATAGCAGAAACAAATCCAACTAGTATCCACAAAGATGCGGGTTTGATTCCTGGCCTCACTTAGTGGGTTAAGGATCTGGCATTACGTGAGCTGTGGTGTAGGTCGCAGATGTGGCACAGATCCTGTGTTGCTGTGGCTGTGGCTGTGGCTGTGGCTGGTAGCTGTAACTCTGATTGGACCCCTAGCCTGGGAACCTCCATATGCAGCGAGTGCAGGCCTAAAAAGAAAAAAAGAAAAAGAAAAAAAGAAAGAAAGAAAGAAAAAAGAAAAGAAAGAAAGAAAGAACATTATACTCTAGGAATTCCCGTTGTGGCTCATCAGGTTAAGGATCCTGTGTTGCTGCAGGCTGCGGCTCAGATCTGGTGTTGCCATGGTTGTAACCTCAGCTGCAGCTCCAATTCAACCCCTAGCCCAGTAACTTCCATATGCCATAGGTGTGGCTGTAAAAAATTTAAAAATTAAAAACTAAATGTATCATACTAAAGTCAACATCAGGATCGTATAGAGATAACACTGTGTAAAATTCTTAACATATATTATTTTTTTAAATATTTTAATCAGAGCCACTAAATTAGAAAATTGTATAATATTAAAATTTGTATCATTTATGTGAAATATAATTGATGGGTAACTATTTTAATAAGCTTTCTGCATTTTGTAGCTCTCATGAATACACACATATACAGACCCTTCTTATAGCAAAATACCTTATAAATGAGAGGAAATAATAATATTGACTTTGTAAACCAGTATTATTACTGGAGGAAATAAGAATATTTACCAATTTGATGTTTAAGTAAATCAAGTGTGGTATATAATGAAGTTCTCTAATCAAGTCAAAGTGTTATCCAAAATATGCATAAATGGAAGTTCCTGTTGTGGCACAGTGGAAATGTACCCAACTAGTATTCATGAGCATGCGGGTTTGGTCCCTGCATCGCTCAGTGTGTTGAGGATCTGGTGTTGCAGTGAGCTGTGACGTAGGTCTGCATCTATAGCTCCAATTGGACCCCTAGCCTGGGAACCTCCATATGCCACTGGTGCAGCCCTAAAAAGTCAAAAAGCAAAAAAAAAAAAAAAAAAAAAAAACCCTGCCTGGAGAAGGTTTCCAGAGGATGACAGGGGTCACTAGTCTAGCCTCTCTTTCTCTCATGCTGAATTCTCCTTTGGGACTCTTTGTCTCCTTATCTGCTCTTAACCTTTATGCCTTTATGGGGTTGCCTACTTTTCCAATGACCAGCTCTACAGAATGCGCAGGGGGAGATAGAGAAATCTGGTGTCAAAAAAAAAAAAAAAGGATGGGAGAGTGACACAAAAACCCTCTTTACTGGGATTAAAGTTAAGCAAAGGCAGAACTTCAATTGATTCAAGTTTTGGTTTTTTTTTTTTGAGCTAGAAATGAGAGTTCTGGAAATGTTTTGTATTTTATTATACTAGGCAACATATTCTCAACATTGTTGGAATGTATTTAAAAATCCCCAGTTTTATGAGTCTCGTGCAATTAACTTGGAGAAACTACACATGCTGAATAAGGGTTTCATTAAGGCTAAGAAGGAAGCTTAGATCCATATTCCAGGAAAAGGGGGGATTTCCTTGTGAACATATTTGCCCTCAAACAAATCACAAAATATAAAAATATAACATTAACTATAACAAGCACTTTTTATGACTGCTTGAGAAAAATACATATACTTTTTTTTGCGTGACCTTCTTTTGAATACAACTTACTTTACTGACAAGAATTCTACCTATTATAGAATATTTAGAAAACAAAAAAGAAAGTAAAATTGTTAATTCTAGCAAGTACAGATAACACCTACCGATCATGCATTTTATGTGATATTTTCAGGCTTTTTTCTGTGAAGGTCCATTGGTACACCCCCACCCCCACAGAACACACACAAACAAATGTGCATATAGGTATTGTAACTGAGCAAGACCCACCTACCATCTTCTTGTTCTCCACCTGCTTCTTGTTTGCAGAAAATCTTTAGTCTCCTAGGCCTTTCCGAGTTCCAAAGAATAAATTTGAGCTGAGAAGTGAGAAGATGCAGAAACCAAGGAAAACAGTCAAGCAAGACAAAATAATTATATTTTAGCCATTAAACAAAGTCAAGGACTTTTACTTCCTCCTCAAGGACTATAGACAACATTCCGAGCCAAATCCTTTGAGCTGTTTTGCAGAGACTAAAACCCCCACCAGGTGGAAGAGGTTAACTGAGTGTTTACCACAAGCACTGACCCTAGACCAGTTGGAACCAGAAGGTTGATGAAATTGACTCCTGATCACCTCAGAAGAATGTCCATGAGCTGATCACATACCACACAGCAGTCTCCCTCATCCAGTCTTAAAAAACCTTTCCCTGAAAGTCATTGGGGAATTGAGGCCTTTTGAGCACTAGCCTTCTAGTGCTGGTCTCCTAGCTCAGTGCCCTCTAATAAACATTGTACTTTCCTTCACCACAACTCGATGTCTGTAGATTGGCTTTACTTGGGAGCAGACCCAAGTCCGGTTCAGTAGAAGTATGTGTGTAGGTATTTGCATCAACGTGAGGTTATGCTGTATATAAAGAACTATATATATTTTCAAAGAATGTTGTGACATAGGTTTTTTTGAAAGTTCTTAAATTTTCTGGGAAAACAATTTCTAATGGCTACATAGATTCTATTCTATTCTATGCCAGCATTTACTTTATTCTACTGTTGGAAATCTAGAATATTTTCAATTTTCCCAATGGAATATCTTTTGTTGTGGATCTTTGTCTATCTTTAGAACAATTCCCAGGAGAAGAACATTTCTTTAGGATTTTGCTACGTATTATTAAATGCCCCGCACAAAGTTGTGCTGTAATACCTGAGAGTTCCCTATTTCCTTATTCTTTTATTAATATTGTATGTTAAAACATTTTCTTGCTTTTTCTTTTTATTATATCTGTATGAGATAATGGATTCTAACTAAACCTGTGGTAATCATTCATAATAAATATAAGTCAAACCATTATGCTGTAGAGTTTAAACTTACACAGTGCTATATGTAAATTATATCTCAACAGAACTGGACAAAAATAATTATATATATATGTATTTATGCCTGTATTCTCTGCCAATTTTATAGGCTAAATATGGTGTCCTGTTTTAATTTGCATTACTTTTTTTGGCCACACCCATGGCATGTGGAAATTCCCGGGCTAGGGATCGAAACTGCATCACAGCAGTTGCCCAAGCCACTGCAGTGATGATGCTGGATCCTTAACCTGCTGCACCACAAGAGAACTCCAATTTGCATTACTTTGATTTCTCTGGAAATTAAACTATTTTGAAAATATATTTATTACGTATTTGTATTTCTTCTAATGTTAGCTCTTTCCTTTGCCTGTTTTTTTTTTTTCACGTTATTCATCATTGGCAAACTGATTTGTTGGAATCTCATATATCTTGACTATAAACCCTATTTTGTATGTATTGAAAATATTTCCCATTGTTTTCATTTTCTTTCGCTATGTTGGCACTTTTTTCCTATACTGTATCGTGCAATGTCATCTGTGGCCCCACATTGACTTGAACTGAACTGGTTTACGATGGAGAGAGGCCTCATCACATTTATCTATTGAGATGAGTGGGGAGGGGCCCCACAGAGAATTCAGGTAGTTAAAGCTGAAGTTTTGTGCTTGAAGTCCTCAGCATGTCTGTTTTTTCCCAGATAGTCCCATTCTTATTGCCAATATTATACATTTTGTCAATAACATACCAATTTGTTTTTAAAACAGTCACAGTACAGTATCTAATTATATATATAATATATATATATATATTTTTGTCTTGTCTTTTTTTAGGGCCACACCTACGGCATATGCAGGTTCCCAGGCAAGGGGTCCAAACGGAGCTACAGCTGCCGGCCTATGCCAGAGCCACAGCAATGCCAGATCCGAGCCGTGTCTGCGACCTACACCACAGCTCATGGCAACACCAGATCCTTAACCCACTGAGCGAAGCCAGGGATCAAACCTGCAACCTCATGGTTCCTACTCAGATTCGTTTCTGCTGCACCATCTGATTATATTGATCCGTGTCTTTTTTTTTCTTTTTAGGGCCACACGCGTGGCGTATGAAAGTTTCCAGGCTAGGGGTTGAATCGGAGCTGCAGCTGCAGGCCTATGCCACAGGCATAGCAATGTGGGATCTGAGCTGCATCTGAGACCTACACTATAGCTTGTGGCAACCCTAAATCCTTAATCGCCTGAGCAAGGGCAGGGATCAAACCTACATCCTCATGGACACTATGTCAGGTTGTTAACCCGCTAAACCACAATGAGAACTCACTGATTCATGTCATTTTAGATGCTTTTTAGCCTGACTTTGAGCAATTCAAGGCCAACTGCGATCAGAAAGGCTCCTGGTACATACTTGGACACTGATTCAGCTTTTCTGCCTGCTTTTGGTTGGGCATCCTTGGCCTTAAGCCTGTCTCTTGCTTGCTCTCAAGCTACTTCCTTGAAAGGCTGCAAGAACAGAACACATTTTATTATCCTCTCTTTTGTTTCCAGGACTACCCACTTCTCACCCCATCTGCTTTGACATAACCATTTTCTTAGATGGTCTGTAATTTGCAACTTTACTTCCAGAAAACAGTTTTCTATGCTGAAGTGTTTTGGTTTCAAGGAAGAAAAACCAATTCAAAGGGCTGTAGCTAAAGCAGGGAATTTATTATGTCTTTAGAGCAAGGGATGTAGCCGAGACTCAAGTATACCAGACAAGAAACCAAAGTGTTGGAAAACCAAGAAGTATGCTTTCTCGCTAATATTTGCGATCACTTCACATCTGCCTTTTTCTTTCTTGGTGAACTGGATTTCCTCTGTTCTCAAGTCTCTCTGATAGTCTAAGGCAGCTGCTCATGTTTTCCCATTGAACACCCGCATCCACAGAAAGAATAACTTTCCTACTTTTGGTTCTGAATGGTAGCAGAATATATCACACCAGGATATGCTGCTTGGGCATAAGGATTATGAAGGCAACTGAAAAGAAGCAGATTAAGAAAAGCTCCCTGTCTTCCCCCTATTTGCCTAAAGTAGGACCTGTATTTACAAAGGTGTCCCTCTCCCCTCTCTACCAGGAAGGACAAAGGTTAATCCCTGGAGACAACTTTAGACCCTTATCAACAGAAAAGGCGCTGACATAAGTGTTCATACCCACCACCCCCACCCCCAAGACAGGTCTCCCCCACACCTTTCTTATGTCTTCAGCTGGATATGCCATATAAATCAGACTTCCAAGCCACCAGTTTGAATGACTCATTTTTCCCTGGGTATCTCCCATGTATATATGAGGTATACATGTTAATAAACTTCTGTTTGCTTTTCTCTTATAAATCTGTCTTTTATTACAGAAGTCTTGGCTAAGAACTTAGGTAGAGGGGAAATGACCCCTGCCAAAGCTAAACCGGTAGGGTAAAGCTCCAGCAATCTTTTCAGTTTACTTTGGGGCACATTGTCATTTAATTTGTACATCATGTTCAACTTGTTTAAACAAAAAACTTATTTTAAAAAAGCCAAAGTAAGAAAAAAGAATAAATATAGTATTCTATAGTAGAACAAAACACAAACTCCTAATCCATAAGCTTAATACTCTTGGTTTTGAAAATGCAAATTGTGTTAATATAGTTGTATTCAAAAACTATAAGACCATGGAATAATATCACCTTACAGAGGAAGGGAAAGACTTTCTTAAATTCTTCTTTAGCAGCTAAAGAGCCATGGTGGTGAGGGAAGAAAGGAACAAAACTGAAGAGTCTGCTAGATTTTCATCAAATTTGCTCTGAGAATTTCGAAATAGGCAATATCTTTTTAACTGATGAGAGGTCCACAGTTTTCAAAGACTGTCTTAATTAACATAGACAGTGTTTATTTTTACACCTTGACAAAGACAACAGAGATAGAAGCCTTCTCAAATTATATTGTATCCAGGCACCTTGCACAGCTTACATAAATATATGTTGGGCTAATAATGAAGTTACGACCAACTGTGATGCTTGTATTATGAGGTACCATCATCCCTTATATTTGTACACTGTTATTCCAAGGCATCTCACCATTTCATGAGATGAAGTAGAACAGATACGAAGTCAGGTCAGGTTTTATTGTTCTGTTCTACATAAGAGTAGACAGAAATTTTATTTATTTATTTATTTATTTTACTATGAAAGTAATAGAGTATCAGGAAGAACATAAACGGTAACTTTGGCTTCTCTGTCTTTTAATAAATACATGGCTTTATTATAATAATCATCAAAATTATAGTTCTTTGGGGGGACATCACATGTGTGATGTGATGCTATGCTCTGTGATGTGTTATACTATGTCGTGGTAGACTTTGTTTCTATTTTAGAAATACAATATTCCTCAAGGAGCAGGCACTATCCCAGCTGTCATTTATTTAAAAGCTGGCAGTTAACCAAATTTGTTTTTTAAAGTAGGGAATATTTTGCAAAACTGTGTAGACAGAAGCAAGGTCTTAAACCATGTGTCTCACCATCACCGAATCTCATGAACAAACATTTCAGAGCAGTAGCTAAAACTCCACTGCCAAGGCTACATAGTTTGTGCACTGCACAAACCACCCTTGGAGAAAGGAACCAGAAGTTGAGATCACCTGATCCTAGGTCTGCCAGGGTGGTGCTTTGTTCTGTCTTTCACAAAGGCACACACGGCACTCTTGTATGAAGAGTCGTCATATGGTGGGGGCTCCCTGGCCATGGCATATCTTCAGCCTTAGGCAAAAAACTCTTAGGAACTAACTCTCCGCTCCGCTCCCCATTCTCCTTGTCCCCTCCTCCTGGACAGGCTGCATCTCAAAGTGCCAAGTGAGCTATAGTTAGCTTCATTTGTCATAACTACTTCACAGATGTTTTTCATTTATCTTTCACTGGAATGAGTTCCCTCTATTTTCTCATAAAGAGGATGTTGGCAGCAGGATTGAGACTGAGAGTGGTGGGGGGCAGTGTGGGGGCTGGAAGACACTGCTATTTACAGACCCTTGGGGCAAGATCTGGAATTCTAGGTGAATCGTGGCAAATCCTCTGGTTTTCAGTGAAATTGCTTAGATCCTGCAGAAGTACTGCAGAAGTACTTCCAACGGGTGCTAAAAATACACTGCAGTTTATTTTCCTCAGTAGGGAGTATATGTGCTCCCACTTGACCTGGAAACACAAAGAGATCCAATGTTAAATTTAATGCTGCCCATTCCAAGATAAATTTGTTTTCTGGAGAGCAAGGGAAAGAAAAAACAACAGACATATTGGTATGGTTTTGCCTTTGCTCTCAAGTGGAATCAGTACCTTGAACACATTTTTTTATGTTCGCTATTGGTAATGAAATGACCACTTTCAGACTTCTTAGCCAAGGCTGATATAAACTGGCTTGCATTCAAATCAGATGGTGAGTCCAGGGCGGATTTATTAAATTTGCGAAAAGGGGTGATTTTTTTTTTACCCAAACAAAATATCAGATTCTTTGTATTTAATCTTAGCGTGAAACTTTAGCCTTCTATATTTTTCTTTCTTTCTTTTTAATGTTCTTCTCAAAAGACAATCTGAAACGCCCTCTAATTGAAGTATAGCTTTTATGCGCATTTGTATTAAATCCTTTCTAAAACAAAAAGCAAACAAATCAAATACAATTTATCCACAGATGGCACAGAAATTCTGTTTCCTGCTGTAACATTTAATAACAGGTGTTCAACCCAGTTCTTATAGTTTGGGGATACTGTTTGTTGAGAGCCTTCCGTTGCTCAGTATGACATTCTTCAATATCGTAAGAGCAAAGTTCAATTTCTATTGAAGACAGGGTATCAGCCCCGCTGTCCAGCTGGTACTACTCTCTGCAGCTTAAAATTCAGAGTCTGCTGACGCTGAACTAAGAACCATTTCCCTCCACCCCCTGCCCAACCCCCCAAGAAACAGCACAGTGATTAAACATGAGCTTTGGACTCTGCCTTGTTTTGAGTCTGGATTCTGCCACTCATTAGTTCTCCCTTCGTTTTTCTCTTCCATCTGTAAAATGAGGGCAATGATGGGTTCTACTATTCAAGGCTGCTGTGGAGGTTAAATGAAATGATTCTTGAAAAGCATACAGCACTATGCCTGAGTATGTAGAAAACCTTGAATCCATATTAGCTATTATCACTGGTGCTAATTCTTAGATACCCAGGTTAGTCCAGCCCAGTATCAAGAGTTTAGCTGACACAACCTTCAAGATCCACTTCCTAAACTGTCAATCCTTTTTTTTTTTTTTTGCTTTTTGGCTTTTTAGGGCTGCACCCATGGCATATGGAGGTTCCCAGCCTAGGAGTCAAATCAGAGCTGTTGCTGCCGACCTACACCACAACCACAGCAATGCCAGATCCGAGCTGCAACTGCGACCTATACCACAGCTCACGGCAACACCGGCTCCTTAACTCACTGAGCAAGGCCAGGGATGGAACCCAAAACCTCATGGTTCCTAGTCGGATTCTTTTCCACTGCGCCACAACGGGAACTCCCTAAACTGTCAATTCTAAAGGCTTGACTTCTATCCTCTTCTTTGGGATAAGCCAAAATCCTTTTAGAGGGGCATCTTTTTCTTTTCCCCTTGATTGCCTCCTCTTATGCCTTCAACAAAACCAAGCCAAGAAGGGTGTGGTCTGATGAAAATCACAGAGGTAGATTTTCTCTTACTTAAATTAGAAAGGAGGAAGCATTTTTGTTGTTATTGTTTATTTAAAGCAAAATATTTACTGGATCTAAAATTACAAGAAAGGAGAAATGTGGGAAGCCTTTTCCCTCTTTTCATGATAAAGGCAGCATATACTGGGCCTCTCCAGACTTTAAGGAGACAACTAAGTAAATTTTTTCATGAACTGTTGTAGTCCACCCTTGGGTCTCATTTACAATGAGGGCTTAAATTAGCCAAATTTCAAGCTAATTTCAGGACTAGTTTTCATACTCCATAGTCAGTTAGACCCTCAGGCCGATGAATGTCCTCTCTGATAAATTAGTAAGCATTTACAGGCATACCTCAAAGATTCTGTGGGTTCAGTTCCAGACAATGGGAATAGAGTGAATATCACACATTTTTTGGTTTCCCAGCACATATAAAAATCATGTTTACACTGTGGTATATTCACTGTAACAGCATTCGGTCTAAAAAAAATGTGCATACCTTAATTAAAAAATACTTTAATTGCTAAGAAATGTTATCCATCATCTGACCCTTCAGTGAGTTGTAATCTTTTTGCTGATGGAGGGTCTTGCCTCGATGTTGATAGCCGCTGACAGATCAGAGTGGTTGCTAAAGGTTGGGATGGGGGTGACAATTTCTTTTTCTTTTTTTCCTTTTTTTTCCTTTTTAGGGCCAGAGCTTGGCATATGGAAGTTCCCAGGCTAGGGGTCGAATCGGAGCTGTAGCTGCCAGCCTGCACCACAGCCACAGCAACACCAGATCTGAGCTGCATCTGTAACCTACACCACAACTCACGGCAATGCCAGATCCTTAAGCCAGTGAGTGAGGCTAGGGATCAAACACACATCCTCATGGATAATAGTTGGGTTTGTTACCACTGAGCCACGATGGGAACTCTCTGTGACAATTTCTTAAAATAGGACAACAGTGAAGTTTGCTGCATAAGTTGACTCTTCCTTTCACTTAACACTTAGAGGCCATTGTAAGTTTAGTAATTTGCCAAATTTCAATATTACTGTGTTTCAGGGAGGCCTGAGGAGAGGGAGGGAGACAGGGGAAGAGCTGGTCACTGAAACAGTCAGAACACACAATTATTAAGTTTACCATCTTATATGGGCACAGTTCATACCCCTAAACAATTACAATAATAACATCAAAGATCACTGATCACAGATCATCATAACAAACATAATAATAATGAAAAAGTATGAAATAATGCAAGAATTACCAAAATATGACATGAAGACATGAAGTAGGAATTCCTGTTGTGGTGCAGTGGAAACAAATCCAATCAGGAAGCATGAGGTTGTGAGTTCGATCCCTGGCCTTGCTCAGTGGATCAGGGATCCAGTGTTATCGTGAGCTGTGGTGTAGGTGACAGATGTGGCTTGAATCCCACATTGCCGTGGTTGTGTCGTAAGCCGGCAGCTACAGCTCTGATTAGACCCCTGGCCTGGGAACCTCCATATGCCGCAGATGCGGTCCTAAAAAGACAAAAGACAAAAAAATAAATTAAAAAAAAAAAAGACATGAAGTAAAAAAATGCTGTCAGAAAAATGGCGCTGATAGACTTGCTTGGTGCTAGGTTGCCACAGACCTTCAATTTGTAAAAAAACAAAACAAACAAACAAACAAAAACCACAGTATCTGCAATGCATGATAAAACAAAGTGCAGTAAAACAAGGTATGTACTAAGTAAATAAATAATAACTATTTTGAAAGTCTAAAGCAGCTGAAGTAAGTAAAAGCCTGCATTTCTGGGACTTAAGTTATAGTTGATGAAATTAAAATTCAATGGAAAGGGTATATACATGATTTTCCAAATTATGCATCTTTAATATAAATAGAATAATACAAATATGAACAGAAAAAGTTATCCATATATAGACAAATCCTGGAAAATTGGCCATGCAGGTTATGGTGGTTCATTTGGTAGCACTTATTCTAATTGCAAACTTGGCTCCTGCAAGGAAATAATTAGCCTTTTTAGGGCTCTTTGGGAAATCCCAAAACTTAATGTGACACCAAATATCCTACAGGCTAAGAAAGGAGAAAGTTTCCAAAGGAAATTACTTAACATTTTCAATGATGGGAGGTCAAGGAAGGAAGAGGGTGAGCTGACCTTCCAGAGAGTAGTCCTGCTGGCATGAGAAATCCAGATTACTGGGCCCAAGGAGGGACCCAGCAGAGAGGCTCCAGATGGCCCTATGGTACTTCTCTAAGATATTTGACAGAAAAGAAGTAAAGCAATGAGCCACGTAGCTAGGTGAATAGCAAGGCTAAGAAAAAATCTGTAAGGATGGAGTAGAGTCTAGTGTGTTGAAGAAAGAATGAAAGAAACCAGGGGTGGAAGCTTGCTTGGAGCTTGTTGCTACCAAGAGCAGAGGACTCCGGTCGCCTGGGCCATTCAGACTGTTATTGACAAATATTTAAATGGAAGACTCTTGCGCACGTGTCTAGGGTCTTCACTTCTAGCCAGCCACATTTGTTAAGGTCTAGTTCAAGACCCAGCCTCTTCACTATGCTCTTCCACTCCTTTACATGACTTGTACCCTTGTAGAGGGCCTGGACTCTGGGAGCAAACTGAGTGCAATCATGTGGCAGCAACTAAGATGAAAACAGACTCAGAGTAAGAAAAATAGGATACATTTTAAAAGTTTATAGATTGGGTCCACAACATCGGGGAAACATACGAGGCAAGAAAACTTTTAATAATCAGTCTCTTTCTCCAAATTGAGATGGTTATCTTTGGCTTTTAGGAAAACCCCAACCTATGCAGGGCCACTCTTAACATCAGCAGGGCTTGGGATAAGACTACATGTGGAGGCCCATACACTGAATGCCTCATATTTAAATGTGCTACATCAGGCTAACAAATGTGGCACACCTACTTCCTGTCTCATCCTAACCTGGGCTCCAGCCAGCACAATGAGGAACCTGTGGGCTCACAGGGAGGGTCAAGTTCCATCTATACCCCAAAGGGCCAGGGATGTGCATACCAGCAAATCCTGAATGACTGAAAAACTGCCCACCTTCTCCAAGCAGGTGGAAATTCAGGATCCTTCATACCAAGTGTGTTCTAGAAGGCCAAGAGGGCATGCCAATCAACCCCCTGACCCATCATAAACCTTACCACAGGGATTAGGTTGGGGTATGGCAAGAGGAGGACTAGATTGGGTGCCGAGGCCAGGATCCTTCTTGTCTGCATTTAAGAGCAATGTCGTACATACTATCTTTTTCCGGAATTATATTTTATCACTGCATTCTCTTGATCTGACTTTCAAAGAACTCTTGGATATGACTTTTAACAATATGGCTTCGCAAAATATTGACTGTGGTAGCTCAAGCAGGCTGACCGGCCCAGAAAAAATGTTCTCACTGAGCAAATCCAGGCTTTGGTGCTCCAGTGAGTGGCCTCAAATGGGGTGTCCTCCTGTCCTATCCAGCTTTCTTTATTGGATAAAGCAAATTACAGATTAGGTCCTGACAAAGGAAAAGCAGAGTTTTTAAAGACATTTGAGAGGGAAGTATAATCTTCTGATGGCTTCTAAAGGGGAACAGTTTAGCCTGGGTTAAACCCAAATCCCTTCAGTTTACCCCAGGTGGGGTAGGGAGCTGATGGCTTCTCCAGTCTCAGAGACTACAGGAGTTGGGGTCTGGCTCAAGAATACCATGAAGGTGATGTTTTCAGGGGAATAACCCCACAAGGGGAGTTAACACACCTGGTTCTTCCCTTTACCTTGCTGTTTGATTGAGAGGTTACTTCTCTTAGGCCTGTTGCCTCCTCTATGAATGAAAGGGTCAGTCTAGATGATTCAGAATTTTCCTTGAAGTGGGGCACCTAGGGAACTCTTGAGCAATCTGATCTTCCAGGAAGCCCTTCAGGGTGAACACAGCTCACCTGTATCTGGTAAGGTACTTGAAGCTCTGGGTTCCACCTGGCTCCAGGAGCATCCTCCAGTAACAGGATGTACCTACCAGCCCAGGCTTGATAACCATCGCTGGGGCAGCTCCCTGGGGCAGCCTTCCAGCCTGAGATGTTCAACTGCTCTCTTTAAAGAGACAAATGATTATTATTCAAATACCTGCACTTAATTTGGGTCCCCAAATGACAGCAATAGTCCTGAGTAGGGGAGAGCCAACCAGGTGTTAACTGGTGATTTAATGAATTAAATTCAGCTTTGTGTCTCTGAGAACTATTTGTTTCACTATTAATCAAGCTGGAGGCAATGATGAAAGTGCTACCCTGAGGCTTAAAGGGGTTCAAGGTTTGGGCAAATTCTGAAGAAATTATTTTCTTAGTATAGATGTGACCGCAAAAGAAATTCCAATAAATAAATAAATAAGCCAGTCTTGGAGTTGAGCATTGGGCTGTGAATTTTGCTTGAAACAGCTGCCATTTTTCTTGAACCTATAGCATAATAAGGACTGTACAGTTGCGGGTATAGTATTTGTTTCCTGAAGGCTTTTGGGAGGATGTATGGGTCATCCCGGATAGAGCACTGCGTGGCCCCCCTTTCTCCACTCCGCAGTTAGGCTGGCGAGGAGCCTGCTCAGAGCTTTCCCCAGGGGAGCAGAGAATGTCTCTGGTTGGTCTGGCATAAAATAAGGTCTCAATAAATATTTACCAAGTGAATGAATGGTTGCCTGCTTTTCTCGTTCTTTTGTTTAATCACACTCTCCTGTTAGGCTCCTACAATGAAACCCAGACCCCTGCACGCTGCCAGTTCCACTAGGGTGTGGACATAGGGTGAGTGGAAGGGGGGAAGAGAGGTAAGAAATGAGCCAGCGAGGCCTGGGATCCGACAAGTGAGGGAAGAGAAAAAAATCCTTGGAGGCGAAGGGCCAACAAAGAGACAGACGCAGGCGGACCCAAGCAGGAGCGCCCCGGGGCCGTGATCTGCAGCCAGGCCAGGCCACCAGCGCGCCTCTGGCTCAGCGCCGTCCACGCCGCCGCCCGTGGCGGGCGAGGCTCCCCCTGCCCCGCACCAGGCGCCCGGCCGCGGCCCCCGCCCCCGGGGCGGTGCCGGGAACACGCGGCGCCTCCGCGGGTCACGTGGGGGCCGCTCCGCCGGGCGGCGCTGCGGCTTCCCGATCTCGCCCTCCCAGTCGCGGGGACTCGGTGCTCGCGCTCCCGCCGGAGCCCGGGGAAGCGGAGACTACGAGGCGGCCCGGCTCTGCGCCCGCATCATGCCCGCCGCGGAGCGGGGCGCCGCCGTCCTCGTGGAGCTCGCGGAGGCGACGACGCTGCCGGCCGCGGGGCCGCGGCGGCGAGGGTAGCGGGGCTAGAGTCGGCCCCGAGGCCCCGGAGGCGGGCGGAGCGGGAGGGGGAGCGGCAGGCATCCTCCGCGGCGCGGCGGGCGGGCGGCGGCCCTGCTGCCCCGGCGCGCCCCTGGCCCGAGAGCCCGGAGAATGCGAGCTGCAGTCCCCGCCGGCCGGCCGCCTCCCCCAGCGGCGCACGCCCGGCGCTCCCCCGAGCTTCTCGCGTCGCCACCGCCCCCCAGCTGCGGGTGCCTGGCCGCTGGCTGCGCTAGGACCCGCCGCCGCTGGTCGCGGCGGGCTGGTGGGAAGGGAGGAGCGGGAGCTAGAGGGCCCCGGAGACTGGCGCCTGCCGGGGCGCAGCGCGGCATGTAGCTGCGGGCGCCCGCGCCAGGGTGTCGGCCCGGGACCCCACCATGGCTGGGACGGACAGTGGGAACCTGAAAACGGTGAGGTTGTGGCGGGACGCCGCCCTGCGCGCCAGGAAGCTGCGGAGCAACCTGCGCCAGCTCACTCTCAGCGCGGCCGGGGGCAGCCCAGGTGCTGACCAGATCGACTCCCCCGACGCCCCCCAGCTGGTGCTGCCGGCCAACATCGGGGACATTGAGGTGCTGAACCTGGGGAACAACGGCCTGGAAGAGGTGCCCGACGGGCTGGGCTCTGCGCTGGGCAGCTTGCGCGTCCTGGTTCTGCGCCGAAACCGCTTCGTCGGGCTGCCCCCCGCGGTGGCAGAGCTGGGCCACCATCTAACCGAGCTGGACGTGAGCCACAACCGGCTGAGCATTCTGGGCGCCGAGGTGGTGAGCGCCCTGCGTGAGCTGCGGAAGCTCAACCTCAGCCACAACCAGCTGCCCTCCATGCCTGCACAGCTGGGCACGCTAGTCCACCTGGAGGAGCTGGACGTCAGCTTTAACCGGTTGACACACCTGCCGGACTCCTTCTCCTGCCTCTCCCGCCTGCGCACCCTCGACGTGGACCATAACCAGCTCACCGCTTTTCCCCGACAGCTGCTGCAGCTGGCGGCCCTGGAGGAGCTGGATGTGTCCAGCAACCGGCTGCGTGGCCTACCTGAAGATATCAGTGCCCTGCATGCCCTGAAGATCCTATGGCTGAGCGGGGCTGAGCTTGGCACCCTGCCCAGCGGTTTCTGCGAGCTGGCCAGCCTGGAGAGCCTCATGCTGGATAACAACGGGCTGCAGGCTCTACCCGCCCAGTTCAGCCGCCTGCAGCGGCTCAAAATGCTCAACCTCTCCTCAAACCTCTTTGAGGAGTTCCCTGCCGCGCTGCTGCCCCTGGCTGGTCTGGAGGAGCTCTACCTTAGTCGCAACCAGCTCACTTCAGTGCCATCTCTGATCTCCGGCCTGAGCCGTCTTCTCACCCTGTGGCTGGATAATAACCGGATCCGATACCTGCCGGACTCCATCGTGGAGCTGACGGGCCTGGAGGAGCTGGTGCTGCAGGGGAACCAGATCGCTGTGCTGCCAGACAACTTTGGCCAGCTCTCCCGGGTGGGTCTGTGGAAGATCAAGGACAACCCGCTGATCCAGCCCCCCTACGAGGTCTGTATGAAGGGGATCCCCTATATCGCAGCCTACCAGAAGGAGCTGGCTCATTCCCAGCCTGCGGTCCAGCCCCGCCTCAAGTTACTCCTGATGGGCCATAAGGCTGCAGGAAAGACCCTGCTCCGTCACTGCCTCACTGAAGACAGAGTGGAGGTGAACCAAGGAGAAGGGGACAAGGAGAAGAGCTACCCCCCTTCACCTCCTCCTGTAAGCAAGGGCATCGAGGTGACCAGCTGGACAGCGGATGCCTCTCGGGGCCTGCGGTTCGTCGTGTATGACTTAGCAGGGGATGAAAGTTATGAGGTGATCCAGCCCTTCTTCCTCTCCCCAGGGGCCCTTTATGTGCTGGTGGTGAACTTGGCCACCTATGAGCCACTGCGCTTTCCCACGACCGTGGGCTCTTTCTTGCATCGGGTGGGGGCCCGGGTGCCTCATGCCGTGGTGTGCATTGTAGGCACGCACGCCGACCTGTGCGGGGAGCAGGAGCTGGAGGAGAAGTGCCTGGACATTCACCGCCAGATCGCCCTTCAAGAGAAGCATGACGCCGAGGGCCTGAGCCGTCTGGCCCAGGTGGTGGACGAGGCACTGGCTCGGGACTTCGAGCTCCGCTCCGCCAGCCCCCATGCTGCCTACTATGGCGTTTCAGACAAAAATCTGCGGCGGCGCAAGGCCCACTTCCAGTACCTGCTCAACCACCGGCTGCAGATCCTCTCCCCCGTGCTGCCCGTTAGCTGCAGGGACCCCTGCCAGTTACAGCGCCTTCGGGACAAACTGCTTTCAGTGGCGGAGCACCGGGAAATCTTCCCTAACTTACACAGAGTACTGCCCAGGTCCTGGCAGGTGCTGGAGGAGCTGCACTTCCAGCCCCCTCAGGCACAGCGGCTCTGGCTCAGCTGGTGGGACTCGGCTCGCCTGGGCCTGCAGGCTGGGCTGACCGAGGACCGGCTGCAGAGTGCTCTCTCCTACCTGCACGAGAGTGGCAAGCTGCTCTACTTTGAGGACAGCCCGGCCCTCAAGGAGCACGTCTTCCACAACCTGTCCCGCCTCATCGACATCCTCAACGTCTTCTTCCAGAGGGATCCTTCCTTGCTGCTGCATAAGCTGCTCCTAGGGACTAGTGGTGAGGCTGAGGGTGAGGGCGAAAGCTCCCCACTGATGGCGCTGCCCGCCCCGAGCCAGGATGCGCTGCGGGCCACCCAGCTCCATCATTATGTGGAGGGCTTTCTGCTGCACGGGCTTCTGCCAGCCCACGTCATCCGGTTGCTGCTGAAGCCTCACGTTCAGGCCCAGCAGGACCTGCAGCTGCTGCTGGAGCTACTGGAGAAGATGGGATTATGTTACTGCCTCAACAAACCCAAGGGCAAGCCTTTGAATGGGTCCACGGCCTGGTACAAGTTCCCGTGCTATGTGCAGAACGAGGTGCCCCACGCGGAGGCCTGGATTAATGGGACCAACCTGGCCGGGCAGTCCTTTGTGGCTGAGCAGTTACAGATTGAATATAGTTTTCCCTTCACCTTTCCACCTGGCTTGTTTGCTCGCTACAGCGTCCAGATCAACAGCCATGTGGTGCACAGGTCAGATGGCAAACTGCAGATCTTTGCATACAGAGGAAAAGTCCCTGTGGTGGTGAGTTACAGACCTGCCAGGGGGGTCCTGCAGCCAGACACTCTGTCCATTGCCAGCCACGCGTCTTTACCAAACATATGGACGGCATGGCAAGCCATAACCCCCTTGGTAGAGGAGCTGAATGTCCTGCTTCAGGAATGGCCTGGACTGCACTACACCGTGCACATTCTCTGTTCTAAGTGCCTTAAGAGAGGGTCGCCCAATCCACACGCTTTCCCAGGTAAGTGGGGAGAGGGATGAGGCTCTTCTCTGGTGTGTTTTAAGGTGCTTTTTTTGGGAGGTATTTGTTTCTCATTTTGCAGACTGTTCTCAGGCTCCCCTGGAAAGCTTTTCAGGGTAAATACAGAGGCATATGGGGACAAGCAAAAGGTAGTAAAGTACATGAGCTATATGAAATATAGTCCCCAGCATCATATTCTTCCAGTAGAAGGAGTCAGACTGGAGCTCCCATTGTGGCTCAGCGGAAACAAATCCGACTAGTAACATGAGGTTGCAGGTTCGATCCCTGGCCTCACTCAGTGGGTTAAGGATCTGGCGTTACCGTGAGCTGTGGTGTAGATCGCAGACACGGCTCAGATCCCAAGTTGCTGTGGCTGTGGCATGGGCTGGCAGCTGTAGCTCCGATTCAACCCCTGGCCTGGGAACCTCCATATGCCCTGGGTGCGGCCCTAAAAAGCAAAAGAAAAAAGAAAGACTCAGACTTCCACTAGAAAGACTTCCAAAGTGGGCTCCAGTCAAAACATTTTCAGTCTCCTGTTCCCTCTTCCCAGTCTAGCCCACCTTGCACGGATGGAGATTTTCAGATGGTTGAACAATGGTGTCTGATGCCGAGTCCTGCCTGGCCTGTAATACTTAACTAGACACATCTCCAAGGGGTGCTTTGAGTTTGAGATGTCTATTGTCATTTTCTTTTGTTTCAGAGTGTGATCATAAAGTAAATTATTGCTCATTTCTCTGAAATTTCTGAGAAGAATGTTTAGCAGGGTGAATGATGGATTAGTAAAGACGAAAATGTCAGTCCGTTAGGTGTGACTCAACCCTGCGATCGGTTTCACGCAGCGCACTCTAGGGCATGAAAGAGTGGTTACCGAAATCTGAAAGATTACTGAGGGGAGTTTTTTTGGGGTATTTCCTGGTAATTTTGTGCTTTACTGACATCTTAAGGCTTTGGTTTTTGGTTAAGCGTTAGAGAGTGGAGCTTATGGGAGCGCTTTTGAGAGATGGAACAAAAAGCTGACAAGGGTTTTGTTTTTCTGCTTTTTTGTCCCTTCTTTTGAGGAGTGTTTTCTTGCAGACTTTTTAATATTTTTTATTTTTTTAACTGTTACTGGCGAATGAGAGAATTCCAGGACTAGTGGGATTTTCTGAGCCTGGTTAGTTGGTGACCCAAGAGTCTTTATTTGGGAACGTGTCCAATTCTTCACCCTTTGGAACTCTTCTCTAAACAGCTCTGATTTGGGGGAGGCAGGCCTGGTTAACAACATTCCAAGCATCCTAAGGGCAAGCCCAATGATCGCATTGTTGCCAGTTTCTCCCCTGGACCCCCAAGCCCCGGGGCACATTGAGGGGGTGTTGAAATGGAATACGACAGACCACTCTCATCTTTGTCCTAGTCTGAATGCTGCTCGCAATAGTATCTGGAAGGAATTGGACACCAACATTTCCGAAAGTGTCCTAGATCTAGGTTGAGTTTAATTCTTCAGCTCGAGAAAAGCCACCATATCCAGTTACCAGTCAACTGAGCCGTCTATTCTGTATAGTTATCTGGTGTCTCATCACAGTTGCGTGACTTGTAGACTCTTCAGTTCGTTTTGTATTTGCCTTTGTCTTTTACACATGAAAGCAAAATACTTTATCGTGCCACTAAATTGAAGAAAGTGGTCAGGAGTTACATATTCACAGGGCAGATTTTTGAAGGACCTACTTCAAGCCAGTTCTTACTTAATGCAAAGGTGGAGCGTTAATGAAACTGATGTTTTTAACAACAAAGGGAAACACATAGATTATTGAACAAGTAAGGATCTGTGCAGAGGAATTCCAAGAACTTTGAAGCATAAACAATGGAGCTGCATTTCTTTTTCTAACCTCAGCTCTTTGTTTTTTTTTTAACAGTCAAATTCCACAAACAAGCTTGTCTCCAGATGCAGAAAGGATCCCATTTTCTTGTAATTGTTTTGCCTTTTTGTCTGTCAAAGGAGATTCACCTGGTTTGCAGCCCAGACTGTAGAGATTACTTTTTCAATGTAAAAAGCAATTAAATGGTTGAAAATTGTCTATCTTATATGGTGTGTAGGAATAAATCATTAGCTGGTTTTTATAATGTAGACTGTACATGTCTTACTTATGGTCAGAGAAAGCCATTATCTTTTTTGCTTCATTTGTGATTGTATTTCTTCCAAAGGTAGCAGAGTGTACAGAGTAGCGGAAACAATGACTGTAGTACCCTTATTGCATTAGAAAGCTAAAACCCCACATTTTCACTTTTCATATTTTTCTGTGATAGCCACCATTTATTAGTATTTGTCCCAATTCTGAAAGATGTGAGAAGAACTGGAATAATAAAAAACTAGAAGGTGATGTAGGAACAGAATTAAAATGCTTTGGTGCTCGCTTAGGGCATACATTTAAAAATACGGTCACTGAGTCCGTAGATTATTAAAATATATTTTAACTCAGCAGAAACCTTTGGATCCCTTGGTAGCCTTTTGTCTCTTTAAGAAGTCATTTTGCTTTTAGAAACTTGAAAAAAGTTGGTTACTTAGTTTTACATTTTATTGAAGTGTCATATTCTCCGCTAAGCTAACCATTTTAGATACAATGGTGAAAAAAACACAGGCTGTTTAATTTTTTCAACCTCGGGACATTAAGATTAAATAGCACGTTAATCAAAGTGTCTCCTTTGATTTTATGCAGAAGAAACAAAGTTGCATCATCATCATCATCATTATTATTATTATTATTATTATTATCATCATCATTATTTTTGGTGAAAAGCCGGTTTTGACTCTGACTATGTCAGGTCACTGACTTCCTTGGCTTGAGCTGCACCAAGGTAGTTGGCCTAGGGAAGTACGCTGCTAGATTTCTCTTATGCAGTGCAGTATTTTGGAAAATCCTTAGTCATTGGCCACTTACTTTTAAAAGTTCTTGTAAAAAAGATCTAATCTCATTTTCAGAGAGATCACCTGTTTGTTTCATTTGAGATGACTGGGTTGAGCCACAGTAGAGGCTTTTAGAAACTCAGAAGAGGCCCGTGATGCAGCCTACCTGTCGGGTGTGAGTCGTTGCCTGCTTTCTGCAGGTATTACCTTACTGCCAACAGCTGACAGCCAGGCTTCCTCCTTGTTAACGAAGGAACTCTAATGTTCTTGGCCTAGCATAAGTTTCTTCTTGTGGGATACTTATTTATGCTCTTGTTCTTTTCCACCAATATGACATCAAAACCAGGAAAGCTGACCCACTCCTAAGGTTAGATGATGTGTTGTTTGTGAAGTAGGATGTGGAGGCTAGGACGTACGTCCACAGCCAGATGCTAGTGCTTTGGTGTCCATTTCAGTGTTTGAAAGAAAGGATGCTGTGTGTTTTTAAGTTGGAAGAGTGCGTGTTAGTGGGTTGAACTTCAGCTGTGTGTGATTTCTCATGTAATATCCACCTTCCAAATTATGAAGTATCATTCTTTTTTTTTAAGATTTGTTTGTTTGTTGGCTTCACCCGAGACATGCAGAAGTTCCTGGTCCAGGGATCGAACAGCAGTGACAGAGCCTGAATATTTAACCTGCTGAGTCACCAGGGAACTCCTGAAAGGTCATTCTTTGTTTGGCAGCCCTCGTGGCACATGGAGGTTCTAGGGCCAGGGATCTAACCTGTGCTGCCGTTTCAGCAACACCGATCCTTAACCAACTGTGCCACCAGGGAACTCCTGAAAGATTGTCCTTAAAAATAATTAGAAAGCAGCTCAAAGCAGTAGGCAGAGGATTGGTAGATGATCTTTTATGCATTCAATCCCTTTTACTCAGTTGTTCAGTGCCTTGCCTCCTCTCCCTAGTCAAGTGCCTTTTGTCCTTGTTTAATTTCTTATACACCGTGTGCCTGTCTAAAGCCCTCAGCAATTTTGCCTGGTTCTGTTGCTGTTTGTGTAGGTTATAATCTCTTTGATTACCTTGTTCACGTGCTTCCTCCAAGCAGGAAACATGCCTGAGGCTTTATGGCTTCTGAAAGAGTCTCTCAAAGGTCTGCTGAATGACTGGCCTTTGTGAGAATATATCTTTTTTTTTTCCCCTTTGATATTCACAAACTCTGTCAGTCCCAGGTGGTACTGTACT
Source organism: Catagonus wagneri (assembly GCA_004024745.2). Lineage (NCBI taxonomy): Eukaryota > Metazoa > Chordata > Mammalia > Artiodactyla > Tayassuidae > Catagonus > Catagonus wagneri. Next base: position 3,374,133 of record PVHT020000141.1, read on the forward strand.
GGTCGTCCTGCTTTGTCCTGTGTCCCTCCCCTGCCCCCAACACGTCCCTCTGGTGTTCCCACTGTGACTGCATTACTGGTCTTGCCCTTGAATGGGCCCTTCACTTTGACCACTGAAGCAAAGCAAAATTCTTGCCTTATTCTATCTGCGTTTTAGAGATCCTGGAATTTGAGCATGACCTAGTTGCTTGGATTGAATTAGTCATTGTTTTTAATTTTGCAAAGGTTATTAGATATCTTTTTAGTTTGGCTTTGTTAATATTGATGCCACTCGGCTTTTATTTTTGTGGAGAGCCCTCTTTGAACTCTCCTGGGCTTTGTTTCATATAAAAATTAAAACCTTCATCATGTAGTGGAAGAAAGAAATTCTCCACATAACAGAATTCAAAGACTTGAAAGGCCTTTGGTGTGTTGAAATTTTTTAAGTATTAGGTGCCTCTTCTCTAAACTCTAGCATGAACTCTCAAGTCCATCCTTGCAAAGCAGTTTAGAATTTCATAGAGAAAATATTTTTTTTTATTTGTTAACAGATGTTTCATGTTCTGTTTCTGCCACCTGCTTATCTTATTTCCCAGGAAACCTCACCTATTTTAGTTCTTCCTCATTTAATTCATCTGATGGCCTAGAATGTGCATAAGGGGTACTGCACAGGTTTTTTGTTTTTTTGTTTTTAAGTGGACAAGTGCTGCCAGCCTCATCTCCCACCCTTTCTGGTCTGTTGCGGCCTTGGCACTCCTGGGCCTGGGGCTGGAGAGGAGAGTTGTTGGTGTTTCAGGCTCTGCCTGGGACAGGCCCAACCAGGTCTCCATTACCCCTGGTTCAGCTGCTCTGATTGCAAAACCAGTTGCAAGGTTGCTGTCAGGTTTACCACGCTTTGGGGGCTGGCCAGCTTCACATCAGTGGGGAGGGCTGAGGTGGCCCCATTTTGGCCTGTCTGCCCCAGTCCCGCTCTAGCACTAACGAAGCTGACCCTCTGATCACCGTTTAGTGCCTCAAGTCTGCACAGCCTGTAAACCCAGAGTGATTGACAACCATCTCCAACAACCACAGAATGCATATAATGAAGTGTCTTTGTCGAACCTTCAAGACCCTCGCCTATGTAAGGCTTGCAGTTTACTCAGTAGTTACACAATCACTTCTCTGAGTTCTGACCTGTTTCATGTGATAGCACAAGGCTGAACAGACAGACAGGATTCAAAGTGGATGGTTATTTTTCACGAACTAAAATTTTAATGTTTCTTAATTGATTCTCTGGCCAAGTGCTTTTTTTAAAATTACTCAGTGAATTTTATAGTTATGCAGGGATCATCACAACCCAAATTTATAGCATTTCCATCGCAAACTCCCAGCACATCTCCCCACCCCCCAACCTGTCTCATTTGGAAACCACAATTTTTTCAGTGTCTGTGAGTCGGCATCTGTTCTGCAAAGTTCATTATGGTCTTTTTTAGATTCCATGTGTAAGTGATAGCATATGATGTTGGCATCTCACTGACTATCTTCACTTAGCATAATAATTTCTAGGTCCATCCATGTTGCTGCAAATGCTGTTATTTCTTTCCTTTTAATGTCTGAGTAATATTCCATTGTGCATATGTACCACATCTTTATCCACTCCTCTGTCGATGGACATTTAGGTTGTTTCCATGTCTTGGCTATTGTTTAGAGTGCTGCAATGAACATTGGAATACTTGTATCTTTTAAGTCATGGTTTTCTCTGGATAGATGTCCAGGAGTGGGATTGCTGGATCAAATGGTAACTCTGTTTTTAGTTTTTTGAGGACTGTCCATACTGTTTTCCACAGTGGTTGCACCAATTTACATTCCCATTAGCAGTGTAATAGGGTTCCCTTTTCTCCACACCCTCTCCAGCATTTATTGTTTGCAGACATTTTGATGATGGCCGTTCTGGCTGGTGTAAGGTGGTACCTCATAGTGGTTTTGATTTGCATTTCTCTAATAATGAATGATGTTGAACATCTTTTCATGTATTTTTGGCCATCTGTATGTCTGCTTTGGAGAATTGTCTGTTTAGATTTTCTGCCCATTTTTTGATGAGGTGGTTTGTGTTTTTGGTATTGAGCTGCAGGAGGTGTTTATAGATTTTGGAGATGAATCCCTTGTCAGTTGCTTCATTTGCAAATGTTTTCTCATTCCCGAGTGCTTTTTGTGTGTGTGTGCATGTGCTTATAATGTTTTTTTTTTTTATCTCAAAGTGTTTTCTTTAAGGTTAAATGTGTATAATTTGCCCATATAATTTTTTTTTGCCCATAAATTCCTGTGCTTTATGTACATCCTCCTGACCCTGACAGAAATGGAGGAGGCATGGGTGAGGGGCAGCTTATCAGGGTGCGAAGGTGAGTGAAGCTTAGGAACTAGCTTCAGAAAGCTCCTGGCACCTGACCTCACATTCAGTCTTTTTGAGGAGGTGGCACTCCGTTTCCTACTGTATCATAGCTCTTTCTTTCTAATTAGTCCCAGACCCTCCCTTGGCATTGGCCTCTAGAAGCAGTAAAGAATAAATGTTAAGGAGAGTGAAGGTGTGATGGTGGCAATGCAGGAAAGATTTTTTTTTTCTGCTCTATGCCGGCTGTTTTGCCTTCTTCCAGGTGCTGTTGCTTTTCACGGGTTTATTCCAAGGTTCTTGCTGGTTTGAGTTCATTGGAGACAGTAGAAGAGTTGCTGTCTGTAAGGAAGACAGCGATGGTTTTTGTGGACTATATGCTATGCTAACAACTCCCAGACACCATGGCCGGCAGGGCTGACTTATTCATGGAAAGGGAGGAGAAAACATTTTTAGTTATTTTTATTTTTGGCACTGAATACAAGAAAACATTTTCTCATTTTTTCCTTCCTCAGCCTAATCTCTTAGTTGAAAATAGTGATGCTTTGTTTCTTAAAGAGTAAATTGGTGAAAAACCGCCAACAAACTTTTCTCTTTAGCTGCTGATTTACAGAAGACAACTACAGGGAGTTCCCTGGCGGCTCAGTGGTTGAAGGACCCAGCATCATCAGCGCTGTGGCTGGGGCCATTGCTGTGGTGTGGGTTCAGTCTCTGGCCCCGGAATTTCTGCATGCCATGAATACAGCCAAAAAAATAAAATCAAAAGAAATACAGAAGAAAAAGAAAGTCGAAGTGGGGAGCACAGGAACAGGGTGGAGGTACTTGGATAGTAGTGAGTTTCTGTGGTTGGTCTGCGTGGGCTTTGTGAGCCTGGAGCCAGTTTTACTGCCTCAGGAAGAAACATCCTGCTCTGGACTGGCAGTCCTAGGCACCCAGGCTGTTCCAGCTGTTTCCTTTGCTTTTGCAAGTCTGTGCAGAGGGGTACTTGGGAGAAAAGTGAGGAGGAAAGGAAGTTGTGTTAAGTTGTATGAAGACTGCTCTTTGCTGGTTCCTGTTTTGTGTGTGCCTTTCTGCTTTTAGGGTGGGGAGGCAGCCTGAGGCTAGTCCTGCTGCTCCTCTTCCTCCTTTATGTTCAGGTGAAATTCACATACATGAAATTGACTTTTTAAGTGTAAAGGTTTTTTTTTTTTTATTATTATTATAACATAGGCAAAATGATTTAAAGTCATAACGTTTTTTATTTGAAGAATTCACATGTTATTCTTTCCACTGTCCATCATCTTAATTCCTCCAGTGTTTGACTCATACTCTTCAAGATGGCTCTTTTAAAAATAATTTTTACTCAGACCATAGTTGTCACGTTAATCAATCCACAGTTCTTTTTAAGTTTGGACTTATTTGATCTCTACTTGAATGTGGAGATATCTCAAAAATTCCCCACCTGGAATCTTTGGGATCCATTTTCTTTAAGCAATTTACTCTAGGGCCCTGGAAGTTAAATTGTAGGAGTTTAACACCATACATTGCTATTTTGGCAGATGATCTAAAATATATTGTTCCTTCCTCATTTCTAATATTGAAAAGTTTTGTTACATCTAGTTTTTACTCATGAGACTTGCAAAACATATCACAGGTCATATTATCAGCACTGCAGTAAGATTACTGTGATTTGAAGCAAAAGCTGTGTCTCTCTCAGTGTAGTCATGTTAACAGTTTCTGGACCCCGTGAACAACAGTGCCCGTTTCCATCTAGAATGAGGCTTGAAATGAACCCTTTTAAAGTGCACAGTTCCCTGGCATTTAGTGCATTCGCAGGGCTGTGCGGCCACTGGGGCGAATGTTCTGCCAATTCTTTTGCCCGGCTCTTTGTGCAACTTGCCTTCTAAGTCATGACTGGAGAAGGGATTTTTAGGTTAGGTCTTGAGGTGCCACGTTGGTGAATATCTTTTAATATGACTGCTGTGAGAATCCTTGTCCTGAGTATTGATGAGAGGACAGAAAATAGGATATGGAGCCTTCTGGTCTGCTCTGTGACGTGACATGTGTGATTTAACAAGGTGGGGGGTTGTTGACAAAGCACATGTAGGAGAGAAGCACAAATAAGTACTGTGTAGCCACTTCTGGGTAGTGCTTTTTTTTTTTTCCATATAGATTTTGAGTAGAGCTTCCGAATGATTGGCAAAGCCATAGGCAAATGGAGTTAAGGGGATGGGGTCGCCTTGATTCAAAATTCAGTCATTATCAGATTAAACTGATAAGTGTACCATAAGTTTATTAGCTGGAGTCTGTCATCAGTCACTGTTGAGTACCTTCTGTACTGAACTGAACTGAGAGTTTTAGGAGAATAAAATACAGCACCTGGCCTTGGCCATGAGAGTTGGAATGGGATTTTTAGTTGATGTAATTGTTGAGTCTTGTACGTATAGACTCCGATCATAGGTGGAGAAATTCATTGCCTGTCTGAGGCATGACTGAAAAAAAAATTGGTTTTTGATTTTCCAGAAAAATATGATTGTACTGAGAAAATTTTGGTACTATTTTGAACTTGCTTGACGTAAGTCATTCTTTTCAGTTAATTTTCTGTTTGAATCATTTCTTTGCAAGAACACACAAGTAGATCTTGAGAGGATACGGAAAAAGGAAAAGGCATTATATCTGAGGATTTCTAAAAACTTCCAAAACTAATCAGCTTTTCTGAGGTGGGGGAATGCCTCTTCTTCAGGAGTCTTTTACATTTCTCAGTCATTGATGGGTTTACTTCTCTTTTGAGAGGGCTTGGCGTCAGCAATGATTTCTGAGCCCCCCAGACTGCATGAACACTGACTCCAAAGACAGTCTAAGGTAAACTGGATACTGTCATATTAAAAATATATGGCTTCTACCTAGAGAAGTCTTTGTCGAAGGATGCTTTGTTGGCGGGGTTTTCTATTATTAGCATATTAAATGTTGAGAGAATTAAAGCGTTAATTTTCTTAGATCCTTCCAACCCCTAAAATGAAGCATGTGATCTTGCCATTGTGTTAGTGGAATTTGGGGGTAGGAGAGCAAGCCCCCCTATCTTTCAAGAAGAGGGAGTTTAAAAAAAGGTAATGGAGAAGGAAAATGTAAACTCAGAAAGATGATAGTTCCCCTTGGGTACTGTTGTCTGGTTTATCAGCTTTATCGTTGTTTCCATAAGATTCTTTTTTTTTTTTTTTAATGCTGTAGAGGTTATTATTGTATTAATCATCATAGCAGTCATTCTAAGGGTATAGGGTTGCGAGAATATACAAGAATTGGTGGGAGTTCCCTTCATGGCTCAGTGGTTAACGAATCCGACTAGGAACCATGAGGTTGCGGGTTTGATCCCTGGCCTGGCTCAGTGGGTTAAGGATCCGGTGTTGCCGTGAGCTGTGGTGTAGGTTGCAGACGCGGCACGGATCCCGCGTTGCTGTGGTTGTGGCGAAGGCCGGCAGCTACAGCTCCTGTTAGACCCCTAGCCTGGGAACCTCCATATGCCACGGGTGCAGTTCCACATAAAGGCAAAAAGACAAAAAAAAAAGAAAAAGAATCGGTGACACGGGTTGAGCCCCCTTCATGCTCTGGAGACAGTGCTAAGTGCTTCTTATAGACGAGCTCGTTTAGTCCTCTCAGCAACTCTAGGGGGTCAGTGTATCACTGACCTGACTTTCAGGGGGAGAAGTTAAGGTTCAGAAACTTAGGTGGGTTCCCAAGAGTTAGACTGCTCTGGGATTTCAACTCCAACCCACTGTCCCAACCTCCCCCCCGCCCACGCCAACTCTCCAGCACACACAGATTCACCTCCATCCCCCTCTTTCCTAGACATCCATTCTTTGTCACTGAGTGCTGGCCACTGTCTCAGTGTTGCACATATAGGGTCTGATAAAACCCAGGACCTGCCTCGTCAGAGGTCAGCAGAGATCATGGTCAGGTGCCAGGGAGAGGTGGAATCTCAGAGAGGGGTTCCTGGAAGGGCTGCACATGGCTGAGTATGCAAGGGCCATTTCCAGTCCCAGTTAACTGCATGGAGAAGTGGGGAAGGGTGTTTTAAATTAGAATGGCTCTTTAAAAGGCCGAGGGGTGGTGGTGGGTGGGTTCAGATAGATCAGCAGGCCATGTCTGGGGCTGGGCATGTGGGCACAAAAGCAGTTCGCAGTTGTCATAGGGAAGAGGCTTCTTTAAGTTTCATTTGTCGCCTGATCAGCGTTTGCCAGTGGCCACTGCTAACCTGTAACCTAGAATTTTAGAAGGATTGTCCTAGCTCAATTCCTTTTCCATCAGGCAGGGCTCTGTTGAGACCGTGGAAGGGATTTATGGCTCAGAGAACTGGAAGGTGGTTTCAGATGATTTGCCCAGACTCATAACCAGGTATACTCCTGGCTGACAGAGCACCTGTTCTGTGAGATGCCGTCTGCAGGAGCCGCTGCCCCCTTCTTCTGTGTCTGAGTACAGAGTGAACACGGTCGCTGGCTGTGCCTCCAACCAGATGGGCCGCGTGCCTCTGTGACCCCTAGGAATGTATCCAGAACATTGATTTTCCTTACTCCTGATCTTACCATAACAGATCCTGTGATAAAGGTGAATTTGGCTGTAACACAATTAGCATTTTATGGTAGACTAAGTTTCTCTGTCTTTACTTTGGGTTTCCTTGTGACACCACAGAATGACTGAAAAAAAAATACCGTTTTTTAAATTAATCATGCACTGATGGAACACCACATTTTATTTGTTTGGGCTCCACTTACCATGCTGTGACAGCATTTTCTTGCCCTTTTCATCCTATCACCATTGAAGTTTGTCTTCTTGGGCCTCTCAACTTATCAAAATACTTAGTTACATTTTAATTAAAATCCTAGGAAGTAAAAGGTATTAAAAAAAACTTTATATTTTGTTTATATTTGCTTTGTATTTTGACTTGAAACACTTGAAATTTTGCATTGCCCTTTAAAGTGGAATTGTTACACTGTAGCCATTAGTTACCAGGGCTTTTGAGATTTTGCTGGGTTTGAATCCCTGCTCCACCGCTTGTTAGCTGTGTGACTTTGGATGTCATGATAGTTTCTGTCTCATAGGCTAGCCCTGTGGATTGAGTTAATACAAGTAAAATGCTTTGGACAATACTTGGTGAATGGCAGGCGTCCCATAGGTGTTAGCTGCTGCTGCTGCTGCTGTTTCTACAATTATTCCAGAAAGCACAAGTCTGTGACCTATTTGGAAATCTGATAATGAAACTCTTCCTTTTTCATCGAAGGAGTGTAGTATAGTGTGATCCCTATCATTAATAACTTATGCTTGTTTTAGAATTCATTTTTCCCCTTATTAAAACGTTTACAAATTTTAAGTGTAAGGGGAAAGAAAAACCGCTCAGAGTTGCTATGTTATATAATTATTTTGCTCATTTTACTCTAATTCTTTTCAATTTCCCCCCCCTAAATTTTAGGTTTATTAAAATGTATAGTTATAATCACATTGTATAAATAATTTTTTTAAACGTAAGCTACCAGGAGTATGGCTTCATGTTATTAGTAGCTACATAGTAATTAGAAATGCTTGCATAAGAGTACATCAAGGAGACTTTTACCTTTGTTTATTTGACCATTAGACACTCGAGTAGTTTCAAGTTTTGTTGTTAGGAGTAATTCTATGATGACTGTACTTCTTTATAAAAGCTCTTATTTGGGCAGTAATCCCCAAAGCAGACTCAATGACTCAAAGGCAAAGAATGTCTAAGGTTCAATATTGCTTTCCACTTGGGGAACACAGTTCATACTGCTACCTGCACAGGAGGCAAGACTGATTTCAGTGCACTTCCTCAGCATTGGGTATCATCTTAAAAAAGCACTAACAATGCATAGAAAACAGTATGTCCCTGATAGATCAAGTTTGTATTTAGTGAACATACTTGTTTTCCTCTATGAATATTGCCTAATTGTGTTGCTTCTTTTGTGAAATGTGTGATCGTGTTTTTTGAACTCACCTTAGCGGTATCTTTTTTTAATCATGGTGATTTTTTAATAATTATGGAATTCAGTTTATGTTAACACTTTATATATGAAAGACAATAGCTTATTGTCTACCAAACTGAATATTTCCCCCTGCCCTTTTGTGTTCTTTTGTCTGGTCTAGTAATTAAATTGGCACAAGGAAGATTAATAGAAGAAAAACAAATTTAATTTCCTATGTATGGAGGTCTCAGATAGCGGAACCAAGAAGTGACCAAAGCAGACTGCTTATTTACCTTTTAGACAAAGAAACAATAAAGTTGTGAAGAACTGACAAGACAAACTTAGGCTTGGGTACTAATTAATGAAGAAACTAAGCAGGGTTTGTTTATACAACCTGCTCTACCCAGAGTTTCCTATCTCTGGTTGTAAGAATGTGTCTTTACCTCCGGTTCCAGGGAGGGCACATTTCACCTGGGAGATTTCATTTCCTTCTTTTTTGGATGGTGGGACACAGGATGGGCAGAGCGTCCTTGCACTGGTTGTTTTTTAAATAACTTTAATTCAAAATAATATGTCAAAGTGGTATATTTTGGTGTGGCCTGCCCTGCACCACATCATATTTAGGTGTTTGTTTTCTGGCTTTTTTGCCTTATTGAGGTTTACAAAACTTGAAGCTTTCACGTTTTAAATTTCATTCAGTACAGTGCATGGATAGCATCCTTTGTGATTAAATGAAATGCCATCATTACTTTTCGAAAGAGAAGTAACCGAAGGGATCACACAGTGAACCATAATTCTCTACCATATAACCTCTGCTGATAATAGAAAACATAGTGCCTGTACCTGGATGGTATATTCAGAAGCCAAAGCCCCTCTCAACCCCCTCCTCAGAGAGGTCCTTTTCTCATGTGTAAACTGTTTCTTGTGATTCTGTTCAAGGAAAATAAAACATTTATTTGCATATATTTTAACCTGAAAAAGATCTTGCTGTACTCACTGCTTGGCACCTCACTTTGGTCACTTGAAATATATTTTGGAAATGCTTGCATATGAGCAGTCACAAACCGACTGTGTGTGTGTGTGTGTGTGTGTGTGCGCACACGCACATACACATGTAGCATAATATTCTACCAGTGGATGTACTGTTTAGTTAGTCCTATATTGACAGACCTTTGGTTCTTTCCAAATTATTTTATAGATTTTAAGTTATATTTCTGTCTTCCAGAATTTTGAGAACTAGTCAATTTTATTTCCTTCAGAATTGGTGATCCCTCTTTGTGCTCAGGACACTGTTGAGATGCAATTAGAAAAATTTCTGAGTCAAATGGTGAGACTTAAAAAGGGGCTTGGGAATTATAAAAGCTTAACTGTGATTTAAAATAAGGGTAATCTTTTTAATTGGCTTCTGTGATGCCTATTGAAATACCATTGTTCACAGCATAATTATGCATTTCCCCAGCTTAATTCATCCTTTATAATGTGATGTAATGTTTAGACATAGCAGTAATTACAAATCTTGCATGTCTACAGATAAATATGCCACCGATCAAAATAAGATGGTGGCAGCAAGACCAGTGCTGTGTCCATGTGTGACATTAATGAAAAATAATGGATAATGAACTGTATCTCATTAACTCAAAACACTGCTTCTACTTTTCTACCCTGTCATCTAAAGGCCAGTCCACCTGGGTCAGTGGGGCAGTTCTCATTTCTGCCTTGGAGCTGGCCCCAGATTTCCACACCCTCATATTTTTCTGGGCCTCAGCCTGATGGGTTATGCACAGATGTGCCCTGGATATTTTCTCCTGGAACCAGTAGGGATTCAAATTTAAGAGATTATCCAAACAGTTTGCTTCTCTGTGTGTGTCACGGCTAAAGAGTGGGTCTAACGCAGCCCACTGAAATGTGTTTGACCTGGAAGAACAGTAAACAATTAAATCCTGGTAGAGTAGCTTGTGTTTAAAAGATGCTTAGTTGTATGTTTTGTTTAAATGGAACAAAATCATCACCAGTCAGGTTCTTGGAGACAAAAAGATTGTTCCCAGGGCCCATTCAAGTAGTTAGGCTTTAAAATCCTCCATCTTATAATAAATGTCCGAGGCCGTGCCGACAGCATGGAGGGAAAGTGGAACGTGTTATCAAAGCACGCGTGTTTGCTGGGATGCTCTCAGTTCACCCTCGCTGCACATCGATGTTCCATAGCCGAGGTGCCCCTGATTTAGAGGGCTTGTTTGCTCACGAATCACACGGGGAAGAGCTAAAAAAGAGAGGGGAATTTTCCAGAAGAAAACCTTAATGCCCAAAACAGCTCACTGGTCTGCCAAGTGCTGGGCCATTTTGGGTCCAGGTTACAGGAACCTAAAATGAGATGCAAAGCCCCTGTAGGAGGGTGCATCTGTCCCCCTTGCTGACACTGCTCACCCCCAGATGGCGAGTAAGGGGCATGGCCCTGCTTATGCCCCGCTCTAGTTTGGGGCAGGTGTTCTTTTGAATTTATTTCTTTTATTAAGCCTCAGCGACTATGTATGCCTTTCCGCCTCCCCAGGAAAAACACATATGTGCTCGCCTTCTGGTTACTGTATAATGTAATGTGCATTCTCCCTGGCTAGAACCTTGTTTCCATCTTTTTTTTTTTTCTTGGTGTAGAAAGAAGGAAAATTCACTAGTTCTCTGGTCATTTTGGAAATTTGCCTTTGGGGCTATTGGGCTAGGCTGTCCAGCGTTAGCCTCTCGGCCACTTCTTGAAAACCGTCGATACGTCTGAGCCTTGTCTGTGTGACAGACACAGAATTAAAAGCTCATCCCAAATAGCAAGCCTGATCACATCTTGTTGATTACCAGGGCTGTCACAGTTCTCTTGCTGAGCCAAAAAAACAGGTGACTGTTTCTGGGGACCAAAAAGCTGCTGCATACCCGGCCCCAGGTGTTCCGTGAAGGTCGGACCGCTCGTGTCATCCCTGTTTATAGTCTATAAATCTTCTGATTTATTGTGCCACGTGGGATTTGAGACACGTTTATTTGTGGGGGGATTTCCATTGAAATCAGAGCCCGCTGTAAAGCAGGAGGAGGAATCGGGAATTAGAAGGGTGTACATTGTTCTTTGTTAGAAAGGAATCCTGGTTCTTTGGTTGTAGACAAATATTTGCTTTTGAAGAATCTGGTAGCGTGTCGGCGGCTTTGTTCACATCCATACGCCCAACACGCTCTCTCACTTTCTAAGGATGAAAGCGCATGCATTACGTGGACAGTTTGATAATGCTCAGAATCTGGGTGTGTGCGCCATAAAGTATGAATACATTTCTGTTTCCTCCTCCTCTAATTTAGCTCATTTCTCTAATGGGACAGATCTTTACCCCAAGGAGTTTACATAGTTCTCTGTGGAGGGCGACATTGGAAACGTGTCCCTTTAGTGATTGCTAAAGATGAACATTGCCATGTGGCTTTCTTGCGTTATGCTAAACCAGCATCAGTGAAAGAGGCCTCGCATCTTTTATCTTTCAAAGCAGTGGATTAGGGTGGAAAGAAGCTTGGACCTCTGAAGCACCCCCCGCACCTCAATTTCTTCATCTGTGAATGAGGAGCAGTAATTCTAAGACTTCTCTAAGCATTTGGTCCTGCTGTCACAGCCTCAGATGTGAGGACTGAATGAATGCATGCCAAGGGGCCAGAGTAGTTTTACCACGTACTAAATGCTCAGTAAATATTAGCTCATGATCCCTGTTTACAGGGGAGGAACATAGGCACAGGAGGGCTGGGGGACTTGGCTGGTGCACACAGTACATGGCAGGGCCCAGCTGTCTTCCAGAACCTACATTCTCTGCCACCACCCCATACTGCTTCTCAAAAGATGATTGCTTTCCACCTGCCAAAAACTGGTGGTTGGTTGAATGAAAACTGGAATCATGTATGTGAAAGGCATGTGTGTTTCCTCTCTAGTACAGGATACAAACATCAACTGGGAATCTGTGTGACGATTAGGTGGGCGATGGGGAGTCCAGGGTGAACAGGCCCTGTTCCCAGGAAGCTGCAGTTTAGCAAAGTGGCACAAGCAGTAAGCATACAATTGCAGTGCTGTGTGTAATAAATGCCAAGGTGAAAAGATCTCCGGGGGCCAGGAGAGGCCAGAGGAGGGGAGCTCTCCGGAGCCACATGGGTGGGGTTGGATGGCCGGGAGCAGGTCTCTAGCTGAGTGGAGGTGATGCTAGGGGGTTTCCCACAAACCACCAAGTCTGTTGAATGTGATGGAGGAGGAATGGGGAAGAGAGACAAATTGTCGGGAGCCAGCTCTTTTACGTCAACGCACATGCCATGTAAATACTTTCTAGCCTATCTACCTGATTAGATAAAATTCTTGGCAGACTTCTTGGGAGCTTGATCAAAAGCCAAAATATTTTTATTTGATTCGATGATTTTTTTTCCCCACTAGGGCGAGAAGGAAATACTGAAGCGTCAAGAGGGGGAAGTGTCAAGTTTGTTTTATAAGACCACTCAGGGCAGCGGCATGGAAAATGGACTTGAATGGAGTGGGAATAAGAGTCAGGGGATCTCTCTGAGGTCATTCAGATGATAGGTCATCTAGGCCCCTGGGAATGAAGGAAAAGGTCCAGGATGATAATCAGGAAAGCGGAGCCCGGGGCCTCTCCGCCTGGCAGGAGATCTTGGGTAAGCCACGTACCCTCTCTGGGCTTCACTTTCCTGTATATGAGGCAGAAAGCATGTCTCTTTCTTTTGGACACATGGATGGGGTGGATTTTAACCCCAGTAAGAAGAAAAACTGGGGTGTTAGTTTTAAAGCAAAAAGTACAGCGATTTGGTAAGGTTAATTTCAACAGAGCTGATATACGTTGCCTGCTGGCTTAATTGGTTCATACAGGCCATTTAGTCACCCTTCTATGATGGATACCAAGTGAATTCTAGTAGATTTATAGTCTTAGGTTTGTAAGTAATGTCATTTTCAGAAGAATAAAGTTCCTCATTTGTTCCTCAGTTTGGAAGGGTCGTGTAGAAATAAGCGACTTTATAAATATCCAGCAACCTTTCACCACTTTAAAATATTGAAAGGATAAATGATGCTGATGGCGGCTGGCTTTGCATCATGAATTATGGATGCAGTATGCCCTGGAGTTCTTTACGGCTGTGCATAATGAATCATCTTTTGTTCTAGCTTATTTTCAGTAGGGGTGCTTGTAAAAGAAGAGGTCAAAGCAAATGCATTAAAGAGATCTGTTTGGTGCAGGATGATCGTTTTTTGTCATCCTATTCTGTTGTTTGCTTTTGTTGGTGCTTTGTTTATTCATTATCAAATTGGTCCACAGTTGGGTGGGATTTGGGGACGTGGCGGAGGACCCCCTGTGGGGTTAACAGCTGTGGGTCAGGCTAATGATGGAGCAGGGAGCTGGCATGCCCCTTGTTGGTTCCTCGTGCCTCTGAAGCAGTTCTTTTCTTGCCTCCTCCTTCCTCTTTGCTGCATCCTCTTTAAATTCTTCAAGGCAATCGGTCTGCATGAAGATCTTTAGGCTCCGAGTAAGAGCATGTTAGGCTTTAACTACTTTTAAACTTAACAATGGTAAAATAAATTGGAATAAATTATTAACATGCCCATGATCTTTTCTCCCACGAATTTTCTCTAGACTTTCAGTGCAATTACAGAAGATTAAAAAACATGAAAGGCAGCAGAAGATTAGTTTGTGTTTTTTCTTCCCTTTCCTCCCCTCCCTTCCTAGGCAAAGATTCCTTTAGGATCTGAGTAAGCTGTCAGAGATACTGTTTACATTTCATACATGGAGAAATGATGACTATAAGTGGAAGGAGATGGTCACATTGCTTATTTTAGTCATTCACAACTTCTTTCTGTAGCAAAAGTGCTGCCTACTTTATGAGGCTGCGGCTTCATGGACGCAGGTGTTGGGCCTGGCTCATCTAGAATCAGTGAGGAAGGACCTACTGTGTGTTTCATTGTGGTTAGGTGAGCTGACTCACCTGCCCGAAGATGACATTTGTGGGAGGACACGAGGCAAATATCTAAATAATTGGAAGTGGCTCCAGATTGAGGTTGCATGGCCCAGGGCCACCTCTGGGAGCGCACACCTACTGAGAGCTGGCTCCCAGGCAGTCAGCAGAGTTCCAGGGTACGGTCAGTTGTAAAACGTTGGGGCTATTCTGATTTCAGTGGTTAATTGCAGTTTTAGCTCATACTAAATTTTTTAAAAATCTGCAGAAAAATTATTTAACTCAGATTTGCTGTATTAAGTTAACTAAAACACAACCCAGCGCTCATGCAGTGTAAAGAAACAACACTGGGAGGTAACACAGATAGACATTTGTCAAGATATGTGTTCACTTAGTCCTGTATTCATTCAGCAGGAATTCACAGGGGGCTTCCAGCAGAGTCTGGGCACCGTAGGACGTCCCGCAGGAATCGCCCTCAGAACCTGCGCTCAAGGACCTTGGTCCGGAAAGGGAAATGAGTCTTGGGTACCACTGTATTACATGTAAAATGAGTCTAGACCCGGTGTCCTGAGAGTTCAGAGGAGAAAGACACTTCTTCAAACTGAATGGGTCATGGAGAAACTAGAATTTCACTTATAAGTGGTGGGAGAGGCATGTTGTGAAAAAAAGAAGTTACAAATGGTTTTTTGTTTCTAGAGAGATCATCAATCAAATCCCGGGGCTTTTAACCTGTTAGCTAGAAAAGTGCAGTAGTTCATAATTTCTGAATTACCCTTAGGCCAGTCTCGTGTAATACTCTGCATTGCTTTTCAAATCTTGGGCTTGAAATAATTATAAAAGAACAGAAACATACTTAATTTTTTTCCATGTGATAAATATAAGGGAGGTAAGGTACCTTCTTGTATTTCTATGCTGTTTGAAGGAACATTTATTTTCTTTGCTCTCTTAGGAACAGTTAAAGGCATTGTGTTTAACAGTAGTGTGAGATTACATTTTTAATTTGTGACATAAACATGTAATGGAAAGTTTGTATGATGAAGAATTTAATGGATCTGCCTACACTATTAACCATTGTGATTTTAATAAAATGATAGCCTTTGTTTAAATGCATTCTCTGCTAGCACAGACTTGAAGAGTTTATTAATCCATCTGCTTTATTGTCTTTTGTTTCTTTCAATCTCAAGTCTTGTTTTGTTTCCCCTTCTCTATTCTACTAATGCATCTTAGTAATATAGGAAATATTAATGTAGCTGGGAGTTCTCTGGTGGTTCAGTGTGTTAAGGAACTGGCGTTTTCACTGCTGTGGCGTGGATTTAATCCTTGGCCCGGGAACTTCCGCGTGCTGTGGGCGAGGCCAAAAGAAGAACTGTATGCTGAAAGTATATTATAACAAGCCATTTCCCACTCTTCCTCTCTCTCTTTTTACTCAGTAGCACCTTCTAAATTTATAGTTCTTTGCAAATGGTGGGATTATGCCTTTAGAATTGTCTTGAAGCAGCTATCTCCCCCATTCTCTGAAGAAGTCTCGTTATGCAAGTAAACTGCCCCATCTTGATTCGTGACTTCATATCGTGATTTTATTTTGGGATTCCTCCAGGTAATTGCTTCTTCAGGTGGTTCACAAGATGTGAGTCATACTATGAACATTTTCCATCACATTCAGGCAGTTCTGCCCTCTGCCAGAAGTGAGTGAGGCAGTCACTGTGACACTATGTCAGAGATCAGGGAGAGAGAGAGATGCTATCAGTGGTCATTTAGCATCTCTGTTTCTTTTCCCCCAGATCTAAGAGTGATCTTCACTAGGTAACCACAGAGCCCTCTTTTAAACTCCCTTTTAAATGCCCAAGTTCTGTTTTCTGAGAAAACAGTCATCAGTTGGGAGGGAGCTGGGGGCAGGAAAAGCAGCTGTAAGTTGGTAAAGAGCTTCCCCAGGTTCTTTGAGTCTCTTTCTGTCTTCCTCCTTCAAGAAAGAGCACAGTAAAACCACGTCCTTTCTGTCTTCCTCCTTCAAGAAGGAGCACAGTAAAACCACGTCCTTTCTGTCTTCCTCCTTCAAGAAAGAGCACAGTAAAACCACGTCCGCAAGGAGTAAATCTCTCCCCAAATTGCCCGGCCACGTCCTGGGAGGCCCAGCACTGGAGCACCCTCATCATCACCTTCTTTTGAGGCTGGCGCTGTCCGTGCTCCCTGCGCAGAGCGCAGAGCGAGCGAGGAGGGGCGGGGAAGATGTCAGCTCTGCTGGGGGAGTGGTCCCTGCCCTTGTCCTGTCTTCCCCAGTAAACCAATAGGACAGCAACTGTCCTATAGTAACCAGGCTTTTGACCTCTCTGGACTATGAGGATTTCATTTTTCTAAGATAGTGTCGATATGGGGACCAAAAAAGTAGTTGGACTAAGGGGCTGTATGGTTTAGTAGTGGTAATTCCATTTTTATAATGTACAATTTCTAGGCATTTCAGAGAAGTCATAGGCAGCTTACCTGGAGTAGCCTAAGATTTGACAGTTGAGTGATTTAATTGGGCTTAGCAGCCACTTTCTAAAATAGAAGTTGTCCAGAGAGCAATTGATGCCATGTTTCATTTTCTGCTTTTTGTATGCCTCCCCCACTGCAGGGCCTTCCTGGGTCTCACCCCTGGCTCTTAAGATAGCTCCTAATCCCCGCCTTCGCCAGCTCCTGCCCTATTTGTCTTCCTGCTCATTTTAAGTCATTGTACTCAGGAGTTTCCAATTTTGCCTTTTGAGTTTAGTTTTTTCAAGTAGAGCTAGGTTTGTATGAAGAAACAGTTTCCAAGCTTCTCATTTTTTGAAACTTTTTTTTGGGAAACCTAGGCAGGCTCCTAATCTATTTGTTTGGAAACTAGATATCCTTTTGAGTAGCTAACTCACAAGTAAAGCCGAAAGAAAGCTCAAGTAATCTTTCAGATGAGAAAATTCCAGTGTTTTTTTTTTTTTCTTTTAACGCTATGATATCTCATCTGAGTTCCTGTTTTTCCTTCCTGACTTTTTTTTTTTTTTAAACAGAACCTAGAGCCTATAGATGAGTTTCAAGGTAAAAGGAGCACCAAGTGACTCCAAGTCTGAGGGCTTTTATTTTGGGATGCAACTGGGAAAATTCAGTTTACTGATAAAATGCATTTCAGAAGCATCTGGTAGAGAGCTGGTACATAGTTAAGGAAGGGAATAGCTAATTTTATGCTGATTGGAGTTCTATAAGACAATGTAAATATATGTGTGAGTACTTTAGGGGAAAGAAATGTAAAAAGTGATTTCACCCAAAACAGTTGTTTGTGATTTTCTGCATTTGGACCTGTCTGAAACACATCAAAGTTAACATAAGCATTTTTAGGGAGTTCCCGTCGTGGCTCAGTGGGTAGCTAATCCGACTAGGAACCATGAGGTTGCAGGTTCAACCCCTGGCCTTGCTCAGTGAGTTAAGGATCTGGCGTTGCCGTGAGCTGTGGTATAGGTTGCAGACGGCTCGAATCCCGCGTTGCTGTGGCTCTGGCATAGGCTGGCTGCTACAGCTCCGATTTAGACTCCTAGCCTGGGAACCTCCATATGCTATGAGTGTGGCCCTAGAAAGGCACAAAAAAAAGACAAAAAAGAAAAAGAATATTTAGGATATGAATTTGGGCCAAGGAATGTTGAATATATTTTTACTATATAGTTTTTAATATGAAGACACTGTGTCACTAATACGGGAGTGGATGGGGTGGGGGAGGGGAAAAGAGGAGGAGGAGTGGGGGCTGGGCCATTTTGCTGCACAGTTCCATGGCAGTGTGAGCAGTACCTCTGGTGTTGTGCCACGAACAACCCTGTTGGCCTTTAGCAAGCCTGGCTGGTTTGTGGGTGGAAAAATCTTTGCTTCATTCATTTATTCATCAGTGGTTATAACCGGTTAAGGGGTAAAGTCTAAACTCAGAATGAATCAGATCACAGCACTCCCAGGAAATCAGTCTCTGAAGCTGGTCAAAGGGATAGGACCTAAACAGTCAAAACAGAGACTAGCAACTTTTGGGTGATGTGGTCTGGAGAAATCTAAGCAGTACAGACCAAGGGTCCAGGGGTCATGGGTCGTGGAACAAGAGCATAGTGGGAACAGCCTAGGTGAGACCTCATTCTTGGTGAGGTCAGCTAAGTAGGAATTCTTTATGCCCCTTCTAAGTGGGAAGTAGATAAAGGGCTTTGAAGCTTACTGGTGTGTGTTGAAGGAGCCACTGTTAATTTAAAAAAGAGATGGGGGGTGAAGTGAGCAACATCATCAATTGGAGGTCTCATGTTGTATCCACTGGGAGCGAATTGTCCCACAGGGAATCAATCACCAGTTATATAAATTATTTAAAAATAGGTATTTTGGAGTTCCCATCATGGCTCAGCGGTTAACGAATCTGACTAGGAACCATGAGGTTGCGGGTTCAATCCCTGGCCTCGCTTAGTGAGTTAAGGATCCAGCGTTGCTGTGAGCTGTGCTGTAGGTTGCAGATGAGGCTCGGATTCCCATGCTGCTGTGGCTGTGGTATAGACTGGCAGCTGTAGCTCCGATTAGACCCCTAGCCTAGGAACCTCTACATGCCGCGGGTATGGTCCTAAAACGACAGAAGATAAAGAAAAAAAAAATGAAGAGGCAGTCCATAGCTCAGGAGGAAGTATTTGCAAACTGTGCATCTGATAACAAAACTTCTAATTCAATAATTTTAAAATTCAGTTAGAAAGTAGGCAAAAGATTTGAATCAACACTTCACCAGATAGGATACATGAATGGAAAATAAACATATTAAAAGATAGCAACATCATTAGTCATTAGAGAAATGCAAATTAAAACTACTAGGAAATATAGCTACACACACTCTCTATGGCTAAGATTAAAAAGACTGACCACACCAAGTGCTGGTGAGGATTTGTGTAGCTGGAGCTCTCCTGTATTGCTGCTGGGCATGTAAAATGTTATAACCATTGGGAAACATTTTGGTAGTTTCCTATAAAGTTAAATATGCATTTACTATACAACTTAGCAACTGCATTCCTTGGTATTCACCCAAAGAAAATTATGATCTATGTTTAAAAAAAGATTTATACAAAAATGTTCATAATAGCTTTTTTTCCCCCCAGAAGGGCCAGATACTGAAAACAACTTTTCTGGTGAAAAATAAACAAATTTTGGTGTATTACCTAGGAATAAAAAGGGCCACATTATTGATAAAACAATATGGATGAATATCAAAAGCATTGTGCTACGTGAATAAACCAAATGCAAAAGAATACGTACTTTTGTGCTTGAATCCAGTTATAGGAAATTCTAGAAAGGCAAAACTGCCAAAGTGACAGAAGGCGGATCAGGGGCTGATGGTGTCAGGACAGGATGGACGACAAGGGAACTTTTTTTGAGTGATGGAAATATTCCATATCATGAGTCTGGTGAAGGTGACAAGTCCAGATTCATTTGTCAAGTCACATCAAATTCTACACTTAAAATTAGTGAATATTATTACCTGTAAATTATCACTCATTGAAGCTAATTTAAAAGATAAAGTTCTGGTTAAGGAGTTCTCATCATGGCTCAGTGGTAACAACCCGACTAGTATCCATGAGGACTCGGGTTCGATACCTGGCCTTGTTCAGTGGGTTAAAGGATCTGGCATTGCTATGACTGTGGTGTAGGTTGGCGGCTACAGCTCTGACTGGACCCCTAGCTTGGGAACTTCCATATGCTGTGGGTGTGGCCCTACAAAAAAGTAAAGTTCTGGTTAAAATAATTCCTTAGATATTCTGAAACAAGTTTTTTTTTTTTTTTCACATTAACATGTTATGTGCCTTGTGATCCTACCCTTTGTATATGAATATTTTGATAAGTGGAACGTGTTATGAATGTATTTCCACACTTTCCACCTTAGTTTGTATATTATTCTGTTAGATTGAACCATATGAAATTGTTGCTATTCAGTAATGTTTGATTTACAAAAGCAGCAATTGCATATGGTTCAACTAATAGAAGAAATTTTGTTTCCCTTCTAATTCATTGAAAAGATTTTTGGCAATGATTATAGCTCAAGATTGTGTGGCAAATTGTCAAAAATTTCAAAGCTTTGTATAAGCCAAAAAGCCTAAATTTTCTAAGTTATGCGTTTTCTTTTCCCTTCTTTTGCTTTTTCAGTTCAGTAGATATTTCATGTGTCTGTATTGTTTGCAGGGCATTCTACTTGGACTTATAGTAGATGGATATAAAGATGAGTCTGTTGCCCTTGCCCAAAACAATTTAGGTGATGAAATTAAAAGACATGTATAGACTTTGCCATAGTCACAACTGTGAAATAAACGCTTAGTCATTGTTGTCTCTGTTGTAGTAATTGTAAGAAGGTATCTGCATTTTTTTTTACTGAGAACAAATGGTTGTGTATAAACGTGTGCATATGAGCCTAAAGAAAAAATGGAAACAACCAGCAATTTGCTTAAAATTAGAGTCTGACAAGGGCAAGCATCTCAATCTTTTTCAAGAAGGGTCTCTATAGTTTGCCATTATGTAGTGGGTGACCTCACACTGACTCTCCCTTTAGTTAACTTGTATACTCTATTGAGCCATTAGTCACAAGTGAGGTGATCAAGTGCTTAAGGAGGCTGGCTTCTGAGTGTCTTTGTGGCCTTTTGTTTAGAGGGCAGAAGATGTGGGGAAAGTAGCTGTCACTTCATCCTAAGACTTGGATTTCATTATTTGCTGAGATGGTAGGTAACAGGGGCCACACTCAGCATCAAATGAATCTCGGGAAACTTTTAAAGACATATTCTAGAGAACTCAATACAACAGAATGTCCAGGCTGGTCAACTCGATGCCCTGTTTTCTTAGGTTTCTGAATGGAAACCCATCTAGGCAAAATAGAAAACAATGGAACGCATGCTTTACTTTTCCTAACTCGGGTGTATTTCCTCCTCCTTTTCCTAAATAAATCCAGAGGCCTGAGAGAGCAGGTGGCTCTTCTTTTCGTGTGTAATGGAGCTATCCCAGCAATCAGAGGTGAGATTGTTGATAGTCCACACAGCACATGGGCTGTTGTCTTTGGACCTCTGCCCTAGAAGAGTGTGTACCCAAGAAATGATGTTATGTAAGTGGGATGGGCTTCCATGTTTTGTTCTGTGCTCTCTTTATGGAATTTCAAGTTTGTGTGTATGGGTATGTTCCCTCTGATAATAGTCTTTACTCTTGGTCAGGAATTTGCAATTCCAAGAGGGGTACGGCATACCCAAATTAAGTAGTTGAGTAGTTTTTTTTTTTGTGCCATTGTGGGGCAGTAGAAGAGAGTAGAGGTTTTAGGGGAGCCAACCAAATGTGGATCAATCCTGGACCCTCCACCTAAGGTGTATAATTTGGGCATGTTGTTTAATGTCATGCTGCCACTTTCCTTATCTGAAAAATGGAATTAATACCAGATGTTACATAATATTGTTAAGAAATAGACACTAAATGCCAATGTTCTTTTAAAAATATTCTTGTAAAAATAATTATATAGTAAAATTGACTTTTTGGCTTACAGGTCTATGGATTTTAACTCATGTATAGATTTATATGATCACAACAACCAGGGTGTAGAAAAATTATATTATCCCCTAAAAATACCTCATGCTGACCCTATTTTATAATCACATCCTTGCTCCCTCACAAAGACTTATTCTTAAAAAGTGTCATGGGGTACAAATTATGCTAAATTTATATTTCATACCACTTCAGACTGAGGGAAATCTTTAGCTTATGATTTAAAAAAACATGGATATGGCAGGAGTCACTTTTCTATTTATATTAGGAGAGTGTGTGGAGAGGGCAATATGTGTTTTTCCCCCCCTTCCCCCTTTACCCTTTTCTTAGGAAATGCTTACATAATCCTGCACATTGGAAAAGCTGAACTCCAAAAAGTCTAATTCCAGAACCTGCTTTGAGACTCTTTGAGATTCTGCTTTGAGGTTCTTTCTAATGAAATCACACACTGACATGGAATTTAACAAAACTGTGTTTTGTATCACATTTAATGAACTGTGTTTTGGATCACATTTTTTCCAACCAAGTTTGTAAAATATGCACTTTGTCTATAAAATCCCTGCATCTTTTGAGGCAGTTGGAGGTCTTTGGAAAATGATATTGCCCTTAGGTTACTTGCAGTCTAATTTAAGAGACAAAACTAAGACAAGCCTTCCTCTCCCTTATGAGTTGAACTGCAATCCCCCCATCAAAAAAAAAAAAAAAAAAAAGATTTGTTAGAGTCTTACCCCTTAGTACCTTAGAACGTGACCTTATTTGGAGATAGAGTCATTTTAGAAGTAAGTAGGAAGTTTCTGTTGTGGCTCAGCGATAATGAGCCTGACTAGTATCCATTAGGGTGCAGGTTCCATCTCTGGCCTCACTCAGTGAGTTAAGGATCCGGTATTGCTGTGAGCTGTGGTGTAGGTCACAGACGTGGCTCACATCCCACATTGCTGTGACTGTGGTGTATGCAGCAGCTGTGGCTCTGATTTGACCCCTAGTCTGGGAACTTCCATATGCCACACATGTGGCCCTAAATAGCAAAAAAAAAAAAAGTAAAAAGTAAAAACGAGATCACTGGGGTGATCCAGTATGACTTGATGTCTCTGTAAAAAGGGGAAATGTGGACTCAGAGACACACACAGGGGAAAGTACCATGTGAAGATGCAGGCAGGGACTAAAGTGCTGCATCTGTTAGGCAAGAAATGCAAAGATTGTAAACCCCAGAAGCTTGGGGAGAGGCATGGAACAGATTCTCCCTCATGACTCTCAGAAGCAACCGCCCTGCCAACACTTTGATTTTGAACTTCTAGCCTGCGGAACTGTGAGAAAATAGATTTCTGTTTAAGCCAACAGTTTGTGGTATTTTGTATGGCAGCCCTAGGACATGAATACGCGTTCTTAATCAAAATGATATATTTTTTTTAATTTTTGTCTTTTGTCATTTTAGGGCCACACCCGCGGCATGTGAAGGTTCCCAGGCTAGGGGTCTAATCGGAGCTACAGCCTACACCACCACTACAGCAACGCAGGATCCTTACTCCACTGAGCGAGGCCAGGGATTGTACCCGCAACTTCATAGTTCCTAGTTGGATTTGTTTCCACTGAGCCATGATGGGAACTCCCAAAATGATACTTTAAAATGACAGTTTCTTTGTTTATGGGAAGAAAGGACACTGGTGTTTGGTAAATTTGGAGTCTCAGTGCTAATGACCACTCAGTATATGATGTGGACATTGCTTGGTGCTCATACCTCCATGTGTAGAACTCATTACTTTCTTGATTTTTTTTAAAGTGGTTTTTACTCTTTTTGTTGCCTTCATTTCGCTTCCATCTTCCCCTCCAGCTCATCTCGCTCCCTTTCTCTCCCCGATTCTTCTTCCTCTCACCTGAGTGCTTAATCTGCTTCCCCTCAAGCCTGCTTCCTCCTCCTCTTACTCTTCTCAGATGCCTTTTCTCTCATGGCTGCACAGAGAAAATGTGAATTGAATGATTTGGAGCCTTCATCAAGTCCTCTCCTTTGACAGGAGGAAATCAGTAGTTGATAGGTGGTTAGGAGTGACTGCTTCTTAAGCGATTATGTTTTTGTTCAAGAAAACTCCCATCAGGAGTTCCCTTCATGGCTCAGTGGTTAACGAATCCGACTAGGAACCATGAGGTTGTGGGTTTGATCCCTGGTCTTGCTCAATGGGTTAAGGACCCGACGTTGCCGTGAGCTGTGGTGTAGGTTGCAGACGCGGCTCGGATCCCGCGTTGCTGTGGCTGTGGCGAAGGCCGGCGGCTACAGCTCCTGTTAGACCCCTAGCCTGGGAACCTCCATATGCCGCGAGTGCGGCTCTACATAAAAAAGACAAAAAGAAAAAGAAAAAAGAAAACCCCCATCAGATACCAGCTTGAACTCTAGACAAGACTCTGCTTTACATTTTTAAAAAGATGTCATATTTGAAGATCCAAATTCATAGGGCATATTTACATAATCTACTTAAAAATTCTCTGATCGTGCTGAGACTTCCAGACCTTTCCACTTTTATATTGACTTCCGACCCCATGCCTATCCTTACTTCTTCACCCAGTATAAATTCCAGGGTCCATTACTGACAAATTACCTCACTTCCCTCAGCCCAGTTTCCTTGCAGTCATTTTGGTGTTCACAGATTTGAATGTGGCTGGAGCAAAACAACCGTGCGGAATGTTTTCCCCTTAGATGTTTGACATCTCATTTCTCAAGTGCTCCCTGAGAACTGTGACAGTTTTACCACATCACCCCAGGCAGTTCACTTTCTATCTCTCTGTCTCTGGGATGATAGTCTCTTATCATCTCCTTTAACGTCCAGCAACCCTCCCGTGTCCCCCTGTCAGCTAATGTCTTTATTTTACTGAGGAAAAAGCTGGCTTAGGAGGCACATTTTTCTCATTTCCCTCAAGTGCTTTTATCCACACTTGTATCCATAGCCATATGCTTTCCCTGCCTGGCCTGTTGTGACAGTTGAACCACCCCTGCCCCTGGCCACTTATTCACAGGGCACCTTCTACTCTTGTCTACTCAGAAGCCCTGCATCCTCCAGCGAGTGCTTCCCGCTCTCTCTTGTTCACTGGTTTCCCCTCCACTTGCTCAGTCCTGTCGGCAAATCAACAGACTGTAGAATCCCCTTTCTTTAAAACAATCAGCTAGGGAGTTCCCTTTGTTGCTCAGCAGCTAATGAACCTGACTAGGATCTATGAGGAGGCGGGACCAATCCCAGCCTTACTCAGTGGGTTAAGGATTCCGGCGTTGCCGTGAGCTGTGGTGTAGGTTGCAGACGTGGCTCAGATCTGGTGTTGCTGTGGCTGTGGCAAAGGCTGGCAGCCACAGCTCTGATTTGACCCCTAGCCTGGGAACTTCAGTATGCCATGGGTGTGTCCCTAAAAAAGCCAAAAACAAACAAACAAAGACCAAGCAACTAAAACATGTTTTTCACTTAGAGTCCACCCTAGCTGTTGTCTCTACCCTGTGTATCAGAAGGTCTTTGAAAGTGTGGCTTGTCCTCCATATTTACATCCTTCCCATTCTTTCCTTGAATTTTTTTTTTAAACATTATACCCAGCTGTACAGCGTGGTGACAGGATTACACCTCACAAGTGGTTAGACATAGTTCCCAGTGCTATACAGTGGTATCTTCTTGCTTTTCCAGCCCAGAGGCAACAATCCACAGCTATTAACCCCAGACCCCCTACCATCCCATTCCATCCCCCACCCTTTTGGCAACCACAAGTCTGTTCTCCAAGTCCTTGATTTTCTTTTCTGCATAAAGGTTCATTTGTGCAGTATGTTAGATTCCCGTTATTAGTGATATCATAGAGTATCTGTCTTTCTCCTTCTGACTTACTTCACTCAGTATGAGGGTCTCTAATTCCATCCATGTTGCTGCAAATGACATTATTTTATTCTTTTTTATGGCTGAGTAGTATTCCATTGTGTATATGTACCACATCTTCCTAATCCAGTCATCTGTCGATGGACATTTGGGTTGTTTCCATGTCTTGGCTATTGTGAATAGTGCTGCAGTTAACATGCGTGTGCAGGTGTCTTTTTCAAGAAAAGTTTTGTCCCGGTACCCTTGAATCTTTTTTAGTCTAACTTGGTCCCCACTGTTTCTCCAGAGCTGCTCTTGTCCCGGTCTTCATTGATGTGCGTGTAGTCAGGGGTCAGTTCTCAGTCCCGCTCCCACTTGACCCCGCTGCCATTCCCTCCGTCCTCCTGGAGACCCTGCCTTCCCCTGGCTTCCTGTTTCTTTGCTGCTTTCAGGGCTTCACATGCTCAGTTGTCACCTTACCTCACTGGGTGCTCCCCTCGGTCACCTTTGCTGGATGTGTTTCCTCATCCCACTGTGAAGTGTCACAGGCCACCAGGGATGGCTCTGTCCTCAGACTTCTGCTGTCCCTTCTCTAGGAAGGATCAGCAGACTTTTTCTGGAAAGGGCCAAATAACAAATCTTTTAAGCTCTGTGGGCCTTATAGTGTGTCACAGTTATTCAACTCTGATGTGGCACAAAGACAGCCATAGGCATTACGTAAATAAATGAGTACGACTGTGTTCTAGTAAAACTGTTTATGAACTCTAATATTTTAATTTCATATTGTTTTTATGCATCAAGAGATATTCTTTTAACCATTTCAAAAATGTGAAAACCGTTCTTAGCTCACAGGATATCTAAAAACAGGCAGTGGCCTTTGGCCGTCATTTGCTAATACCTGCTGTGTGTCACAAAGTGATGTCATCCCATCTTGGCCTTTTTTTCATTCATATGCAGATGAATGAAAATGTATACCTCCAGCTGTGACTGTTCCTAGAAGTTTCAGACTAACATGTTCAGCTCTCTGTATCTCCACTTGAATGTCCAGTAGGCATCTCATGTCTAAAACAGAACTCGTAAAAAAAAAAAACACAAAAAACAAAAAACTGCAGTTCTTGTCATGGCGCAGTGGAAACAAATCCAACTAGGAACCGTGACGTTGCAGGTTCAATTCCTGGCTTTGCTCCATGGGTTAAGGATCCAGCATTGCCATGAGCTGTGGTGTAGCCTGGCAGCTGTATCTGTGATTGGACCCCTAGCCTGGTAACCTCCATAGGCCACTGGTGCGGCCCTAAAAAGACAAAAGACAAAAAAAAAAAAAAACCCAGAACTTGTGATTTCTCCCCCCTCTCAAAGCGACTTCTCTGAGTGGGTTCAACCCTAGTAAAATTACAAGGCTAGTGCAGCCACCTCAGATTGTGGTGAAAAGGAAGGGTGGGGACTCTGGAGTCAGACATGGATTCAAATCCCACATTTTGCTCCTTGCTAACTATGTGACCTCAGGAAGGTTACCTGACCTCCTCTCTCTCTTTAAATATGAAAAACATGTATTTTAGGAGTTCCTGCTGTGGCGCAACAGAATCTGCGGCCCCAGCCCGATACAGTGGGTTAAAGGATCCTGCATTTTGCTGCAGCTGCAGTGTAGGTTGTGGCTAGGATCTGATCCTTGGCCCTGGAACTCCATATTGCCGCAGAGCAGCCAAAATGGGAAAAAACAAAACAAAAAACCTACTTTAAAGGCATGTGAAGATGGTGAATGCCGTGTCTGACATATAAGAGGCTTAGCAGGTCATTAACAGAAGCCATAGTAAAAAGCCACCTGTATGTAGATATCAGATGAAGGAGAAAATTCTTATAGTCTATTTATGTAGCAGAATAAAGATAGCTTACCAAACCAGAGTATGAAGGAGAGCATCCGAGAATGCAGATGGGCGTTCAGATAGACAGTGTAATTGGACAGGTTCGACTTCCACAGGTAGGGTGGCCCCGTAAGCCGGATGTCTCATGAATCTGCGGCCGGTTTAGCTCTGTTGGCGGGTATTAAGGATTGGATTGTGACCTCCTCAGATTTATATCTTAAAGTCTTAAGTCTTGGTACCTCAGAATGTGACCTTATTTGGAGACAGTCTTGACAGAGGTCATTAAGTTAGAATGAATTCCTTAGAAGGGCCTTTTCCAATCTGTCTGGCGTCCTCATTTTAAAAAGGGGAAATTTGGAGACAGGCAAGCACACAGATACCACCAAGCCTCAGAGAGGGGATTTTCCTTTGAAGCCCTCAAGAGGAACCAACCCTGCTTGACATCTTGATTTTGGACTTGAACTGTGAGATATGCATTTCTATGATTTAAGACACTCAGTTCATGGTCCTTTGTTATGGCAGCCCTGGGGCAGCAGTGTAGAAAGGGGATCAGGAGGGATCCGAAGCACTTCCACCACTTAGCTTGACTTAAGGTCGCTACTAACACCTCTCACTGTTGACTGCTCAGTATCGCTGCTGAGGAAAGAGGGACAGGTCATGAGTTCCGGGCAGCAGTGACTCTTGGGGCTAAGTTCTGAGGACCTCAGCCTCATTGATCTCTAAACTCCCAGTCAGTGCAGACCCCAGGAGTCTGTGAATTAAGAGCAGTGGGACTGTAGATTATCAGTCCCAAGAGAGCCTCTGAAAAAGAGCTTCTGGTCTTATTAATTCCAGAAAAGTTCTATTTTGCAAAAGCACCAAATGTCTTAGCATATGAAAAAGCCTCTGAGAAGTTCCACAGTTAAGAAATGTGGTAAGCCTAGTTTAGGCAAGCGGTCTTCAAGCTTACGCGGTCACAGAACCCGTGTGTGTGCGCGTGTGTGTTCATGTGACACTGTGTACATCCCTCAGAGCTGATGTTCTATAGAAGAGACTTTGAGAAAAGTTGAAAAAAATCTTGCTCCCATTCATCATATGGCTTTTTTGACTCAGAATACTTATCAATTATGGATAATTTCACCTTCCTTATATCTTCTTGCATCTGACCTATGAGTGTAAACTTTTTTTTATAGTTTTATTGAAGTGCAATTGACATGCAGTAAACTCATGTATTTCAAGTAAAATTTGATAAATTTTTGACTTATGTGTATTCCCGTGAGACCATCACCACAGTCATGATAACGAATGTATCCACCCCGAAAGGCATGAACATTTTTTTTTTCTTTTTTTAAGGGCCACACCCATGGCACATGGAAGTTCCCAGGCTAGGGGTCGAATCACAGCTGCAGCCGCTGACCTATGCCACAGCCACAGCAACACCAGATCTGAGCCGAGTCTGTGACCTACACCACAGCTCACAGCAACGCCGGATCCTTTAACCCAATGAGTGAGGCCAGGGATTGAACCCGAATCCTCATGGATACTAGTTGGGTTCGTAACCTGCTGAGCCACAAAGGGAACTACCAATGAGTATTTTTAATATAGTTGTAATCAGAGTATTGCGTAATCATTTTAAGTAGCACTGACCTAGTCTATAGGTTTAGATCCTGGTAAAATAGATAACTCAATGTTAAACCCTTCTTGGTCTCCAAAACTGGGTGGGCCATTTATTAGAATTTTCTTATATACCAAAGCGTAATAAAAGGTGTGAAAACGAGTACTTTGATGTATTTATATTTTGATAACATGAGGACGTCGAGTCTGTTTCCTTCACTATAAAAAGCTAAACCTATGTCATAGAGCCATTGTAAGGATTAGATAAGATACTAAAAAGTGTAAAAGTGCATAAATGATGCCTGGCACATTGTAGGCATTTACCAAAGCATTTCCTTCTTTCCCTTCCTGGTACTTTAACCACTCCCTACCCCCTCCCAGAGGTCAGACACTAGATAGATGGCTATTGCTCTAGGTTGGGTCAAGTGTTGCCAGGCTTAAAGGTTGGGAAATGACCCAGATCATTATATTAGAGCATTTTATTTGACGTAGCTCAGGTATGGGAATCATCTTGGTTTATCTCTTACCAAAAGTTGGTGACTCATTGGTAGCAACGTGTATGTGTCCACAAGCAGGGCAGATCAGTAGATGAAGCTTGCCTGGATGTAGAGAAAAACTTGCTTTAGGTTTCAAGCATTTTTAAAATTAGTTTGTAGCAGTTATCTTCTGTTAGGTTAAAAGTCATACATATCGCGTTCACAGAAGACTAATTTTGAATTCATGTTTTAATTAGAAGTAATCTCATTATTTTAATTCATCTCACTTGGCAGTTATCTTACTCTTGTGTTTAATTTTATATATATATATATATACTACCTATATATTATATAACTACTTATGTGTGTATATATTATATTTTTTAATTATATATTATGTATATAATTAAATGTGTTTGAGGTGACTAGACCATCTGTGGCTGAATAAGAGGAAGAAGAAAGTGTCTAAGTCCAGAAAATTCACATGTTTATTTTAAGGCAGAAAAAGTTGGCATGTGTTGGCTTGGACAGTATCTCATTATGGAATCAGAGATCTGAAAGGGATATTAAATTAGAATCAAGCCTGTCCTGGGTTGGTTAACCAATAAAAGTTGGGTTGACTGTTTCATAGTTAAACAGTGGGACCACATCTGGAATTTATTTATCGATCTCTCATGAACTTTCTGTTTAAGCCTCTATTGCTTTGAATTGATATAGTTCCCCCCCAACTTTGTTTAATGGGCTGAATTTGTTTTTGGCCATTTTAAGATTTTTTTTTTTTTTAGAATTTGGCAGTGCTTTCTAAAATACTTCCTTTTGCACTGCCTCCAAAACAAAATTATAAACAGGTTGACTTCTATTCTGTTATAATATGAAACAGTATTTTTACTTTTCTGACTTTAAAAAGTGTCTGGTTTGGAATAAGTTTTAATGTTAAGTCTTAAAAGATGGGGACTCGAGTTCTTCTCATTTCTGTCACCTAGAAAGAATCATGTTAGCTTTTAGGGAAGTATGGAAGCAGAACGGTGTGGCTGCAGGGTTCCCTGTGTGCACTAATAAACTATTGAGTGCCCGTGGTAGGGAACCTGGCTCGTAGAGTTGAAACTTTTCATGGAAGCCATTCATGAACTCATCAGCATTAGAGGGTATGTACCAAGTGCCATGACAATTCTCAGTGCTGGAGATGCAAAGATGAATAGGCTTGATATTAAAGGCCATTTTTTTTTAAAGTATTAACATTTTCAGTACTGAACTATGAGACCTTGTGAGTAAAATAATATGAAGCGAATTACCCAATTTTAAGTCTTTGAATTATTGTCTTTGGTGGGATATATATGTCCTTTGTTTCCCACCAGTGGATCCCATTAGCCTCACCTAATGCACTTGGCAATGATCATGCCCTCTTTTCTGTCACCCAAGGTGATTCTAGGGGGAAATACGTATACACCACATATTTCTTAACTTCCTTGCTTCCTTTTCTCCTCATCTTCCTTTGGCTTTCTCTCCTGTGATCTCAGAGTCAAGGGGCAATGAAGTTGCTCTTCACGAGAAGGTACAGGTGACTTCTAGGCCACTTTCTGCACCAGGCCGAGCAGGTCACACCTGCCCATGCGCCATCTGAGAATGAGGTTAGCCTGCGCAGGTCTCTCGGGCACTGTCCTCACCTGACCCCACCTGACCAGCCGACTCTGTCCCTTGCCCAGCTCTCTTAGCTGCTGGCACCAAAGAGAGCTCAAGATATACAAGGAGAGTCAGTTTTCCAAATATGGGCCCGAAATCTTCCCTTCAGACCTGGACATGGGCGTAATATGTGGGAAATCCCTCCTCTCAGCAGAAATGGAGAAGACGGCCCTCTACACTGTTTGAAACAAACTCCAAGACTGTGCTAGCTCCCCAGGCTCGGTGATGGAAAGTATTTGGCGCCAGGAACAACTCAGTTTAGTCTCTAATCTGTCTTTTCAAATCTGTTTTACAGCCAGTGACCTCTAACTCCCTCCAGATTACCTTGCCAGGAACTTGCTTCAGGCTCAAATAACAACAGGAAGTGTGTGTTCAAGTTTGGGGTTTACCCTTGAAGATGGTATGGCATTGGTAGTGTTTGGTTTCCTTTTCCAGATGACCGTTGCTGAGCAATTGTGTGCAAGTCACAGTGCTCTCTGCTTTAGGTAGTTTCTTGGGAAGTTAGCAACATAGCTCTGGGTTAAGGAGAGAAGTTTTTTTTTTTTTTTTTTTGTCTTTTTGCCTTTTCTAGGGCCGCTCCCACAGCATATGGAGGTTCCCAGGCTAGGGGTCTAACGGGAGCTGTAGCAGCCGGCCCACACCACAGCCACAGCAACGCGGGATCCGAGCCGCGTCTGCAACCTACACCACAGCTCATGGCAACGCCGAATCCTTAACACACTGAGTGAGGCCAGGGATCGAACCCACAACCTCATAGTTCCTAGTCGGATTCGTTAACCACTGAGCCATGATGGGAACTCCAAGGAGAGAAGTTCTTAGCTCCTGGAAGTTTTGGAAGCTTCAGCTTAGCTCGAGGTTTACCTCTTTTCTTTCTTTTTTCTTTTTTTTTTTTTTTTTTTGGCTGCACCTGCCGCATGTGGGAGTTCCTGGGCCAGGGATCGAACCGGAACAGTGGCAATAACCAGAGCCACAACAGTGACAATGCCAGGTCCTTAACACGCTGTGCCACAAGGGAACTCTTTGAGGTTTCCTTCTTACTGTGGATGTTACTCTTTTTATTGTGGTTGCTGCTCTTGTGAATGATGTCCAGTCAGCGAAGAATACTTAGAACATTTAGCAAGTTCATGAATCAGGATTATAGAATCTGTAGAATATAGAGAATTCTAGAATAAAAAGTTCCGTAATGTTTACTTTCATTGTAAAGAATAAGGATGTTTGGGTGCCAGACAAAGGATTTAACGGCTCCTTTGTGTTTCCTAAAGCACTTGGTAAGTGCCTCTAATTCTCTCTTTTTTTTTTTTTTTTTTGTCTTTTTGCTTTTTCTAGGGCCGCACACGCAGCATGTGGAGGTTCCCAGGCTAGGGGTCTAACAGGAACTGTAGCCACCGGCCTTTGCCACAGCCACAGCAATGCAGGATCCGAGCCGCTTCTGCAACCTACACCACAGCTCACGGCAATGCCGGATCCTTAACCCACTGAGCAAGGCCAGGGATCGAACCCGCAACCTCATGGTTCCTAGTCGGATTCGTTAACCACTGAGCCACAACGGGAACTCCTCTAATTCTCTTGATAACCTGTATTATTCTGTTCTCACCAGACTGTGAGTTCCTGGGCATCAAATGCCATATCTTATTCATCTTTGTTCTTTCAGGCCCTAGTGCAATGTCAGGGTTGCCAGGTAAAATGCAAGATGTGCAGGGAAATTTGAATTTCAGATAACCAATAATGAAGTTTTGCTCTAAGTGTGTCTCATATACACACATATTATTAAATTTGAATTTTAGATAAGTAACAAATAATTTTAATGTAACTGTTTCATGCAATATTCAGATTTAATTGGCCATCTTGTAGTTTTATTTGCTAAATCAGGCAACCCTATGTAATGTCTCTTAGTTAAAAACTAATTGTTTAAATCCAAATAGGTATAATTCTATAATGTGACCACAACTAAGGCAGATCAGGGTGTTCACTGGGCTTGTAGGATGGGAATGGCAAATAGTAATAATTATTCTCCTTCACAAATAGCATTTGTGAAGATGAGCCATTTTACCTACAACAGCTACCTATCCTTGACAACAGAGCACTGAGCCTCTGAGCCAGGCGCTTCTAACACAAGGTTTTTATAGTAATAGTGAGCAGCCATTTGGGGAATTGTACATATTAACTAATAAAATAGTCGTCTGGGCTTATGGAACTGTAGTTAAGAGATACTGGCCTCCTTCTCCCTTTCTGCTGTTTCGCTTCTTCTGGGTACAGCTCTCCAGTCTCCCTTTCTTCCTGAAAAATGGGACGGGGCAGCAGGACAGAAGTTTGTCATCTGTTGAGCTAGAAGGAGATCACTTCATGGGATGTGTGTTTGTGGGGTTCAGTGTATGTCCACAGTGTAAGTAAATAGGTATGAATGGGTGGCAAATCCCCACTTTTATAGTAGAAACTGGAGCAGGTAGGGGTGAAGTCAGGGGCTTCAGAGCAGATACAGGCTCACGGGCTGAGTCAGGCAATTGCTGTTGCTGTGAATAGAATTAGGACCTCCCACCTCCTTTGGCTTAAATGGATTTTTTTAGGCCATCTTCCCACCCACAAAGTGAGACTGAAAAAATAGATCCGGATATAAATGTTTTTGTGGAAATGTAAACAGTTCTGGCCTGAAGTATTTGGAAGCGAATGCCCTTCTCCCAGAATGTGAATTTGACTCATTAGGGCTAAAAGCAGTAATAGCCCGATAGAAGAAACCGTTTAACAGACTTTGTTCTGATGGCAGCCAAATTAGAGCTTCGCATGGTGCGGTATGCTCTGTGGGCTCTGCTATATTAGGGGAAGTGAAAATAGCTTTTTCTCTAGTCTTGAGAACCAAATCAGTGTATGGTTATTAAAAGCATCGGTAGGAGTTCCCTTTGTGGCTCAGTGGTTAACGAATCCGACTAAGAACCGTGAGGTTGCGGGTTCGATCCCTGGCCCTGTTCAGTGGGTTAAGGATCCGGCGTTGCCGTGAGCTGTGGTGTAGGTTGCAGACGCGGCTCGGATCCTGCGTTGCTGTGGCTGTGGTGCAGGCCAGCGGCTACAGCTCCTGTTAGACCCCTAGCCTGGGAACCTCCATATGCCGCGGGTGCGGCTCTAGATAAAAGGCGAAAAGAAAAAAAAAAGCATCGGTGGCAACTGGCCATGGAAGTGGGAATCTCAGCCTTCGTGAAGGGTGATGGTGTCCTAAGAATACAGAATTCGCAAAGAAACAAAACCGTCCCACTGGCTTTAAAACTATTGAGACCAGCGGATGCTCAATAGAAAACTTTGTATGCTGTGTTTTAAGTGGTCACGCCAATGGCTTGTATTGTGTACCAGGCACTGCAGAAACCTCAGCTCTGTGGGGGGAAAGTATCTCTTGCGGGGGCTAGGGGGAGGCTCACGCCGTAGCTGGAGCCGGCTCTTCTTGACGGGAAGCTGACACCCCGTCCACACTCCCTGCAGCTCTAAAACTGGGCTCTAGGAGGTGTTTCTGAAAAACAGTCAGCCCTTAGTAGGGATCTTGATTGACCTGGAATTTACACTTAGGCTTCAACTTCGGCCACAGAAAGTGTTTTCTGTCCTTCACTGGGAATGGAGGATGTAGCGATCACGCTTGAAGTCTCCAGGCCCGAGCACCTTTGTTTTATGGGCCGCATTGAAACTTCCTATTTTCCACTTACCTTAGTTTTAACATTACTGCTAGTGTTTTGCACAGATTAACTTCCTGCGTTTGTTTTTATTTTAAGTTCATTCTTTGGTTAAAGTGTTACCGAGTGAATGGGAAGAGAAAAATAAGGCAAGGAAAGGGGTATACCGTTAAAGAATACAGTTTTATTTCCAGTTCTGTTTTGCACCAGTCACTAAGTGCTTTCCACTTGCTAGTTCCCGGTTGTTTCACAGCACATTCAAACTCCATTTTTTAAGAAATGTGGCTGATCTTTAGATGGCAGCTCCACACGGAGAGTTTGCAGAGGCTCTCTGGTGGAATCCAGACCTCACTTTTAGGAAGGTTCTCCTGAATCTCTGCATTGTGGGTTGTTTGTTTGCTGACTGTTCATCACGTCCCCTGAGACTCAGTGTGCTTACCTGCTGGTGCACGACTCATTTCAGTGACAGAAACATGGTAAATATGAAGCACTGGAGGAAGACTACTTATCTGTATTTGGGAATCAGACAACAAAACTAGTTCTTGTTAATCAGATACCCAAATCACAATCATAGCATAAATGAAAAGTGCAGATTCTTATCAGCAGAATTGGGCATCCTGAAAACAACCGAAGCTTAATGAAAAAGGAAAGCAAACTTTGTACTTTTTGCAGTAATTCATCTATGGAGTTCCCCGGTGGCCTAGTGGTTAAGGACTCAGCATTGTCACTCTGTGGCTCGGGTCACTGCTGTGACTTGGGTTTGATCCCTGGCCTGGGAACTTCTATATGCTGTCAGTGCAGCCAGAAAAAAAAAAATTTTTTTTTTATCTAGGTCTGGAATTTTCTCCTAAACCCTTGAGGGAAACTTACAGGCATAACCCTGGGTGAGACTTTTGGACATTGAAGTACAAAGCTTCTCTCTAAGGAAAAGTTGATTGGCTGGAGGTGACCCGTTCCAAGGGTAGTAAAACCATTGATGGAATTGTCGGGGTGTATGTGGAACCTGCTGGAGGAGGGAGAGGGCTAGTTGGGAGCCAGACAGCGAAGGAGCAGAGTTCTGCTGAGGTCATGTGCATGCTGAAGGACTAGGTGGGCTGATGTGTAGTGCAAAGGCCTGGGAATTCAGGGTCTCCTGAAATTATTTTTACTAATAAACTCTGTAACTTTGGACATCTCAACTCTCTTGTCCCGTGTCGTAATCTTTAACATAAGGAGCTGGATTAAATGATCTTTAAAGTCTCTTCCACATTAAAAGTTCTGCTCGCACCTGGAAACACACTGTTAGGAAAACAGCAGCAGTCACTGCCTACTTTTCTAACATGGGAAGTATTTTCAGGTTGAGTATCAGCAAAAATCACTGTCACTAATATTTTATAAAATGTGTAAAGCGAGAAATTATGAGTGTGTATTGTCACACCTGCATTTAGCTACTTGCGTTTCAGCTAATGGAAGAAGACTTTAAGTGACTGCTAACTTTTACCAAGGGGGTGCAGCTGAGCCTTAATAGTTTATGAGTGCCAACTAGTTTACGAGCTGGTAGGTGCCACCAGATTTACAAGTTTCCAGTGTAATTTTTGGTCTTGGTGGCCTCACACCTAATCAAGAATATATGATTCATTTAAAATCATCTTCATGAGAACAGGCATAGTACTAGCTTTTCACTGTGGTTCAAGGTAAAGATTCCAAACACTTCCAATTACTTTGAAAGTCTGAAGTAATTTAATTTCCTTTGCTTTTCTAAACGTCCTTACTATTGTAAGAAAGTCTAGGGGTCTCTTCAGAGACCCAGCTGCTTTCTGCCTCAGCGTATTATGTAAGCAAAGTGCGTTTTCTCAAAGTGGAATTTTCCCTAGGTCACACCAGGCAATTAGGGCTTTGAGCCATCAACTGTCTCCTAGGCTTTGGTTCCCTATGAAAGGAAAAGTAGAGAACTTTCTCCCCTGCTAGAAAGTAGAGCTTATCTACCCCTACTTGTTTGCAGTTTAAAGAAAGGAATGGTTTGTCTCTACAGAAGCATAGTGCCCTTGACCGCAATAAAGCAGCCACTTGGGTACTCATTTTGTTTCCAGGAGACACAGATGCATTTTCAGCCCACTGGAGGCTCTTTTGGTGCCAGATCTGGGCTGAATTCTGAGAGAATCATAAAGATATAAATGTGCGGCAGGGCAAATATCTTTATTATAACCCTAAATTATTTATATATGTGTGTATATAGATAGAATATATAAAATATTACTATATAGTAATATGTATTACTATATGTTATGTTATTACTACATTGCTATATTGTAGCAATAAATATCACTGACGTGGGGTTAGGTATATGCAGGTACATACATACGTACGTATGTGGGTGCATGAGGGAATAAAAGCAAACTGTGAACTTTCAGAGTTAATTGTTTCAGAATGCTCAGCTTTCAGCTGTGTATCTTTACCTTGATATTTGGGGAAGAAGTGTTGAATTCAATCAGTTTGCAATTTAAGAGAAAAGTAACTGTAATGGCCCTTTGAAATGAATCAGAAGTCTCCATCCCACTTTCAAAAAAAAAAAAGATTGTTTGATTTCGCCACTTTTTTCCCAACCAGTTTCGTGTGGGGCGGCCCACATTGCATTGTGTTTGATAAAAGGAGTTGTGTGGACATTTAATTTTTTTGTGTTAAGTAGTCCGTGGGCTGGCAGCTTCCTCTAGTCTGCGTTCTTCATGTGTTTATTTTTTTAAAAAGTCCTAATGTAAGGACAAAAAGCTTTCTCAGTTCTCTGTTAAATATTTTACTTGTTGGTCAAAAATGACTCTTCAGCTCTATTATTAGTCAGAGGGCTTCCCATCAACCCGTGAAGTATTTCAGTATCTTAGTTTTTAGTTAAACAGGGGATTTTGAGTTCCCCGGGAATTCTGTTTGCTCTTTTACTTGTGTTTCTTTATATTAATGGCTTTCGTTTTTATTCCTTTGCTTGAGATAGAGAAGGGGAAATGAAATTGGATGACCCTTTTTTTTTTTTTCCTATGCTTAAGCCCGACTGGCCCTTTGTCAAATGGGCAGTAGGGACACTCCCTCAAAATGGCTAATGTGAGCCCTGTGTGAACTGGGGTCATAGTCCTCTCCTTGAAGAATAGGAGGAGTGCGGTTATGATAAATGTGCTGGAAATGATTAAAGGTAAAAGTACAGCAGGACACAGGTGGCCGTTGCAAGCCTTTTGGTGGCAGGTGGGACACCCTCTGAGTCCAACTAAAAGAGACGGAGAAGAAAGGGATCAGCCGATGCAGCCCTGGCCGTGGGGATGACACTGGTCTTAGATGAATTTCTAAGCAGTTCAGTTCCATCAATATCCAGGTTTAGTTCTGTCTTTTCTTACCTTTTATCATAGGATGAGGGGAGATATCCCCAAACAGAAAGGGATATTTGTGTTCTGCTTTCTGTCCTGCTTGTGTGTGCCATACCAAGTACACAACCCCCCTCAGTGTCTGGATATTTTTCTTCAGCATGCGTGTAGTAGGAAATTAAGGTGCTGTACGGGCTATACTGAGTATTGGTTGTACTAAAAAAGGCCATCAAAGAACGATTTGGCTTTAGACGCCTGTTTTTGAAGTGGCTATATAGTGGAAGAGAAATATTTCTTTCACCCTTCATGAGCAGGAAGAATTTTAGTCAGTACACATTTTCTGAAGGTCTAGAATGGCAGGGAATTTATTGCAAGATTTATACCATGCGCTGTCTTCTTTCAGGCAGCTTATATGTGACACTTTTAAATACAGGTTATTATTGTTTCTTAGTATATAGCCACTAACTGTCCTATCAGTAATGAATTCCCATTCTGCTTTATATTTTCTATCTATAAGTTAAGTGAATCCCTCTATATACTTCTGAAAATCTTTCTCAAGGCATTTCTAACAAGTTTTTTGGAAACAACAACCCTGTGGCTTTTCCTTCCGGGGACAATAAAAATACATTTCTTGTCAATGTGTGAAAGGAGAAAGAAGAAAATAAAAATCACTTATAATCTCACTAAGTCTATGACAGTTGGGAAGCCAATGGGGCTTTTTGAGCTGAGAATAAAAAAAGAATTTTTAAAGAAAAAAATTAATTAAATGTTTTTAAAAGACTGCAGAGTGTGCCATGGACAGGTGAGGGGGAAAGCAAGGAGGGGAGGTAGGACTGTTGCAGTAGCCTAGGCAGGAACCGATGGTAGCTTAGAATGCATCCTAGTGCTATAGCCAGTGAGAAGTGGTTACTTTCTAGATCTGATGGGAAGATAGAGCTGAAGGGTTTGTCAATAGGCAATGGATTCTGAGAAAAAAAAATTAAAGACGAAGCGTTTTGGCTTGAACAACCAGAATGCTGGAGTTGCCATTTATTGTGCTGGGAAAGGCAGGGAGAGGAGGAGATTTTGATGGGAAAGTCAAATCTAAGTGAAGTGTGGGCTCTGTGTAGTTTTTTATTTTGGTACTTATTCAGAACTTTTATTGTCTCATTCAGTGTTTCCAGTGCTTTTTCACAGAAATAAGTGTGTGTTCGTTAATAAATCTCAGGGCAACACCAAGCTTAAGATACGGAAACTTTAAGTCAAGGAAAGAAACATCCAGAATAAAGATCAGAAAAGAGCAGTGAGGAGACAAAGCATCCCCAGGAGCCTGATATCAGCCGCAGCAGGAGGGTCTCGTAAAAGGCAATTTAATTAAGTTGTAGGCTTCTAATTGAGAACCCTGCTCCAGTGAGCCTCACAGATGCCCTTTAAGATCTTTTTTTCGTGCATCTGGCTCTAACTGGGTGTTTCCAGGTTTGGACTTGGTTACCTGGCTGCTGTTGGGGCCGGGAGGGGGCTAATATTACTGAAAAGGGGTATGGATTTTCTTGTGCATCATAGATAGATCAATCCTAATCATCTTTCCAGTACTGGTTTGTATGGTGAAGTAGCTCTTTAAAAAAAAAAAAAAATGGAGCTGTTTCTGCCTTTTATATGAGCTAACATAGAAAATTCCATCATTTAGTTGATCATGCCTGAGAAAGAATGGTAATTTTGAAGCAAAATGTTAAAAAAAAAATCTACCTTATTTTCTTTGCATATGGCTGAAAGTGGGCTGGTTTCAATCTCTGTCTCTAGCTTTAACGAAAAAGAACCTATGGACATTCAAAATACCAAGAGAGGTTATAGCTTACTCCATTTTCATTGTCCTCAGTGTCTTCCTCTTATTTTAGCTGAAATGAGTTTTTTTTTACCTTCATCTTACATTTATTGTTGTTGTCCATAACTTCACCCAAGAGTTCTTTTATTATTATACTGATAGTATTTGGGCCTTCTTTTATCTTTTCTTTTCATTTTTTTTTTTTCTGGGCTGCACCTGAGGCATATGGAAGTTCCCAGGCTAAGGGTTGAATCAGAGGTGTAGCCACTGGCCTACACCACAGCCACAGCAATGCCAGATCCTGCGTCTGCGACCTACACCAGAGCTCATGGCAATGCCGGATCCTGAACCCACTGAGGGAAGCCAGGGATCGAACCTGCATCCTCATGGATACTAGTCAGATTCATTTCCACTGAGCCACAACAAGAACTCCTGGGCCTTCTTTTAAAAATAAAGCAACAACCTAAGTGCCCAGGATTAGATCTCGCAGTTGCTTATTTAGCAGTGTTGATGAGCATCCCTCTGTGCCAGGCACCATTTGAGGGGCTGGGGATGAAGCAGTGACAGTCAACACCCCAGCTGTCCAGGAGTAGAAAATCCAGTCTGGTGTGTGTGTTGGGAGGATGGGTGGGTGATCAGTGACCCTGTCTGCAAATATATGAGTTAAGCTTTGAGCGGGTATAGGAGAGTGAGGACAGAGGGAGTGCTGGGCAGTACAAGGGATTATCTGAGGAGATATCTGAAGCTGAGATCTGACCTTGCACCATCCTCCTGGTTTGGTGAATGGAAGCCAGCCCTGCCTCTGCAGAATTAAAGCATCTTAATTGTATAGATCTAAATCTTTTCAGATAAGGAGCTGGTGCAAGAGTCCTGCTAATTTTAAACAATGACAGGGATGTACATGCCCATGAATATTTTATTTGTACTTTTTGTAAAGAAACCCGGTTAAGTGTGAACAATCATATTTGAAGAATATGGTACTCTTTCCTAAAGGGAACAGATAGCACATTTGAAGTCTGCCTCTGGTGGGAACATCTGCGGTGCTTTCCCCCCCCTTTTTTTTTGTCTTTTTAGGGCTGCGCCCACAGCATATAGAGGTTCCCAGGCTAGGGGTCTAATCTGAGCTGTAGCTGCCAGCCTGTGCCACAGCCACAGCAACGCCAGATCCGAGCCAAGTCTGCGACCTACACTACAGCTCACTGCAACACCAGATCTTCAACTCACTGAGTGAGGCCAGGGATCGAACCCGCAACCTCATGGTTCCCAGTCGGATTCATCTCCACTGCGCCACGATGGGAACTCCTTTCCCCATTTTTAAGAGAAGGCGTCATCTTGGGACAGTGATCATATATGACTTAGAATCCTATCATTTTTAGGGTGAACCACTGGGGACCACGTAGTCTGATTTCTCCCATTTCTTTGAACGGCAAAGCTGAGTGATGGGTAAGCTCTGCCCTGGGTTTCCCTGCTGATTAGTGGAAAGGCTGACACTGTGGTCCAGGGTTCTTTTCCTCTCCATCTGTCCCACTTTCTGTATGAATTAAGTCTATGTCTCCATGCCTTTCACCATGACACGCATGCAGTCCGGGTCCAGAGAAGAACAGATTTTCAATTATTTTAAATTGATCCTGTAATCATTTAGAAAATGTCTGCTTTTTATAGTTTGTCCTCTTTATGCATAATTCTACCCCAGAAAATGTTGAGAAAGAATTCTTCAATTGTTATCTTTCCCTTTTTTTATGTGTTTTCACTAATCTTAATGTAACAGCTAAATTTAAGAGATATGCTTGCTCTCATTTTCAGCCTTTTAGATATGGGTGATTTTCTAGTGTTTATGGGGAGACGGCACGAGGTGACGTCCAGGGGAGAAATGACCATGTCTCTCCCTTCCCTTCTCTCTCTTCTCACCCTTCCCTGCCTTGGCCAATCCATCTTTTACTCTTATTCTTTCTGTCTCACAAGGACCCTCCCCTCTTCCTCTCTCACATTCTTAAATGCAAACCAGGCACCTGTTTTTATTTGTTTTCACAGGATTAAAACCTTGCTAATTTGTAAATCAAAACTGCCAAACCACAAGGGGGATAATTGAGAGAGAATATGGAAAGGCATGCACTATTTTTTGGGCTTATTTCACTCCGCATAATATTCTAATAATATCATCCACGTTGTAGCATGTGTCAGAATTTCCTTCCCTTTTAAGGCAGGATAATATTCCATTGTATGAATAGGCCTCGTTTTGCTTATCCATCTGTCTGTCAGTGGACACTTGGGTTGCTTCCACATTTTAGCTGTTGTGAATAATGCTGCCATCAACATGGACATAGAAATACTTCTTTGAGATCTAGCTTTCCATTCTTTTGAGTGTATGCCCAGCAGTGAAATTGCTGGATATACTGTAATTCTATTTTTAATTTTTTAAGGAACCACCATGCTGTTTTACACAGCAGCTACACCATTTTACATTCCTACCAGGATTTGTTATTTTCTGGTTTTTGATGGTAAGCTATCCTAATGGGTGTGAAGTGGTATCCTTCTGTGGTTTTGATTTGCGTTTCCTTAATGAAAAATGTTGAGCATCTTTTTATGTGCTTATTGGCTATTTCTATATCTTTGGAGAAAATCAAGAATTTGCTTCATTGCTATTTAAAATCTTTTGTCCTGAATGCCTAGCAGGATAACTTATTTGGTCATCTGCTTCAAGAGTGTATGTATATATATATATATATAGAGAGAGAGAGAGAGAGAGAGAGAGAGAGAGAGAGAGAGAGAAAGCGCGCTTGCCCAAATTAGCAGAGCATTTGCATCATCATTTAAGAACTACAGTGTCATAAATATCTAGTTGCTGATTACATATTGATAACAGTTCCTATTTCAAAATGCTAAATGAATATTTACAGACACAAAGCTTAGTTATGTTTTGCCAGAGTCACAAGGCCACTGTTCCTGCATTGTTCTCCCTAACCCAGTTCAACTTGCATAAAAATACCTAAAATTTTTTTATGTGGAGTTGTGCTTAGTCTCTACATTAGGCAGAATGAAACTCATACACATGTAAAGAGCCAGTTTAAATAAACAATAAGATGATTATTACTATGGGGGAAAAAAAGAAGAAAGATAGGCTCACTTACAGAAAAATGAGGAAATTCAGAGTAGAAAAATCAAATATTTTCAGACCCATAAGAGGAGAAAGGAAAAAAGAAAGGCAGCTCCACTCTATATTTTCTCTCCTGCATTAATGCTGCACATAAAAATTTTGAGTTCATGGATAGATGGATTATTGTACCCAGGAAGTGTTTAAAATAGAAAGCTGCATGCTATTTTTCTAACAAGTTTATAGTTATTGATAATTACAGCTTGAAACAGCCCACAGATGTAGATCTTTCTGAGTGGGACACAGTCCAGAACCTGGCACTATGCAAGCTACGCATTTTGTGGGAAACAACAGCATAGCCTGAAAT
The DNA here is from genome assembly GCA_004024745.2 of Catagonus wagneri. NCBI lineage: Eukaryota > Metazoa > Chordata > Mammalia > Artiodactyla > Tayassuidae > Catagonus > Catagonus wagneri. The sequence goes on from PVHT020000141.1 coordinate 3,417,546, forward strand.
TTGCATTTTAAACAATAAACTTCTCGTCTGCATGAAATTGTTGAGTTGTTTTTTTTTCAATAATATTTTTACTCTCCATCAACTGAGTATATACAGATACATTAAAAATGTTATGTTTTGTATTCTAATGATGAAAAAATTTTAATGTGATGCATTGGATATTTTTTTTCATTTTAATAGATAAAAGAATAAGAGTCCTATCCTCTGTTTTAAAAGACATCCTTCATTTCGGTGTTTGGTTTTCTTCTTCTCCTCTCTGTCTGTCTTGCATGATATATGTTGTTTTAGGTCAGACACATCTTAAGTCAGAGTTCAGCAAACATTTTCAGTAAAGAGCTGGATAGTAGATACTTTCAGCTTTGTAGGACATAAAGTCTCTCTGGCAACTATCCCGCTCCGTTGTAGCAAAGAGGGGAAGAGAGTTGTACCATCTTGGAAAGCAGCCATGGGTAATCTTTAAAAGACTGGCCATGGATGTCTTCCAATAAAACTTTATTTACAAGAGCAGGCAGTGGGCCCAGTTTTGGAGGTCCCAGTTCTAACTAATCTCAGGGAGCATGGAAAGTTTCATCTGAACATATGGTTAATGAAAGCTGTCTCTAAATGTTGATTTTTCTCCATGGTATTTTTGGAGTCCCAAATATGCTTAAAGGGTTAAATCATCTTTAAAAACTTTTTATTATACTTGATTCATAATGTCCTTCAATTTCTTCTGTACAGCAAAGTGACCCAGTTATACACACATAGACACACAAAAATACACGCATTATTTTTCTCACATTATCCTCCATCGTGTTCCATCACAAGTGATTAGATATAGTTCCCTGTGCTATACAGCAGGATCTCATTGTCTGTCCACTCCAAATGCAATAGTTTGCATCTATTAACCCCAAATTCCCAGTCCATCCCACTCTCTGCCCCTCCCCCTTGGCAACCACAAGTCTGTCTCCATGTCCATGAGTTTATTTCCATAGATTCATTTGTACTGTATATTGATTCCAGATATAAGTGATATCATATGGTATTTGTCTTTCTCTTTCTGACTTACTTAACTTAGCATGAGAGTCTCATTCCGTTCATGCTGCTGCAAATGGCATTATTTCATTCTTTGTTATGGCTGAGTAACATTTCATTTTGTATATGTACCGCATCTTCTTAGTCCATTCATCTGTTGATGGACATTTAGGCTGTTTCCATGCCTTGGCTATCGTGAATAGTGCTGCAGTGAACATAGGGTGCATGTATCTTTTTGAGTGAAAGTTCTGTCTGGATGTATGCCCAGGAATGGGATTGCTGGATCATGTGGTAGTTTTATATTTAGTTTTCTGAGGTACCTCCATACTGTTTTGCATAGTGGTTGTACAATTTGTATTCCCACAACAGCGTAGGAGGGTTCCTTTCGCTCCTCCCTCTCTAGCATGTGTTATTTGTAGACTTATTAATGATGGCCATTCTGATCAGTATGAGATGGTTACCTCATTGTAGTTTTGATTTGCATTTCTTTAATAATTAGTGATGTCCAGTGTTTTTTCATGCCCGTTGGCCATCCATATGTCTTCTCTGGAGAAATGTCTATGTAGGTCTTCTGCCCATTTTTTAATTGGGTTATTTGTTTTTTTGCTGTTGCATTGTATGAGCTATTTGTATATTTTGGAGATTAAGCCCTTGTTTGCAGAGTTTGCAACTATTTTCTCCCATTCCATTGGTTGACCTTTTTTTTTTTTATGGTTTCCTTTGCTGTGCAAAAGCTTGTCAGTTTGATTAGGTCCCATTGGTTTATTGTTGTTTTTATTTCTGTTGCCTTGGGAGACTGACCCAAGAAAACATTTTTCAGTTAATGTCAGAGAATGTTTTGGCTACGTTATCTTCCAGGAGTTTTACAGTGTCTTGTCTCATGCTTAAGTCTTTAAGCCATTTTGAGTTTATTTTTGTTCGTTGTGTGAGGATGTGTTCTAGTTTCATTGATTTACATGCAGCTGTCCAGTTTTGCCAGCACCATTTGCTGAAGAGACTTTTTCCCATTTTATATTCTTGCCTCCTTTGTCGAGGATTAATTGACCATAGGTGTCTGGGTTTATTTTTGGGTTCTCTATTCTATTCCATTGGTCTGAATGTCTGTTTTTGTACCAGTACACGCTATGTTGATTACTGTAGCTTTATAATATTGTCTGAAGTCTGGGAGAGTTAGGCCTCCTGCTAGTTTTTTTTCCCTCAGGATTGCTTTGGCAATTCTGAGTCTTTTGTGGTTCCATATAAATTTTTGGATTGTCCTAGTTCTGTGAAAAATGTCATAGGTAATTTGATAGGGATAGCATTAAATCTGTAGATTGCTTTGGGAAGTATGGCCATTTTAGTGATATTAATTCTTTCAGTCCAGGAGCATGGAGTTTCTTTCCATTTCTTTGAATCTCCTTTAATTTCCTTGATTAATGTTTTACAGTTCTCAGCGTATAAGTCTTTCACCTCCTGGGTCAAGTTTATTCCTCGGTGTTTAGGGTTTTCAATATAAGATATCTTGTCATCTGCATAGAGTGACAGTTTTACCTTTTCTGTTCCAACTTGGATACCTTATATTTCTTTTGTTTGTTTGATTTCTATGGTTTGGACTTCCAATAAAACTTGTGAGAGTGGGCATCCTTGTCTTGTTCCAGATTTTGGCAGAAAGACTTTTAGCTTTTCTTCATTGAGTATTATATTGGTTATGGGTTTGTCATAAATGGCTATGATTATGTTAACGTATATTTCCTCTATACCCACTTTGGTCAGAATTTTATCGTGAATGATACTGGATTTTGTCAGATACTTTTTCTGCATCTATGAGATGATCATGTGCTTTTTGACTTTCCTGTTGTTAATGTGGTATATGACGTTGATTGATTTGTGTATGCTGAACCATCCTTGTGCACTTGGGATGAATCCTACCTGGTTGTGGTGTATGATTTTTTTAATGTGTTGTTGGATTCGGTTGACTGAAATTTTCTTGAGAATTTTTGCGTCTGTATCCATCAGAGATATTAGCCTATAGTTTTGTTAATATCTTGGCCTAGTTTTGGTATTGGGGTGATGGTGACTTCATAAATGTCTTTGGGATTATTCCTTCTTTTTCAGCCTTTCGCATAAGTTTAAGAAGGATGGGTATAAGTTCTTCTTTGAATGTTTGGTAGAGTTTGCTTGTGTCACCGTCTGGTCCTGGACTTTTGTTTGTATGGACTGTTTCTATTACATATTCAATTCCAATTCTAGTGATGGGTCTGTTCAAATGATATATTTCTTCTTGATTCAGTTTTAGCAGGCTGTATGTCTAGAAAGTTGTCCAATTTCTTCTGGGTTGTCAACTTTGTTGGCATATCATTGCTCATAGTATTCACTTATTTTTTATTTTAATTTTCATGTATTTCTGCAGTATCCATTGGGATTTCTCCTTTTTCATTTTTTATTTTGTTTATTTGGGTTCTTTCTCTCTTCTTGGTGAGTATGGCCAGAGGTTTGTCCATTTTGTTTACTCTTTGAAAGAACTATATCTTGGTTTTATTGTTTTTTTTTAATTGTTTTTTGAATCTCTAATTTATTGATTTTTTTCTCTGATCTTTATGATTTCCTTCCTTCTGTGAGTTTAGGTTTCATTTACACTTCTTTTTCTGATTCTTTTAGATGGTAGGTTAAGTTGTTGACTTGAGATTTTTCTTCTTTTTTGAGGAAGGCCTGTATCACTATGAACTTCCCTCTAAGAACTGCTTTTGCAGCATCCCATAGATTTTGAATGGTTGTGTTTTCATTATCATTTGTCTCAGGGTATTTTTTAATTTTCCTTTTGATTTCCTTATTGACCCATTGGTTTTTTTTGGTAGCATGTTATTTGGTCTCAGTGTAGTCAGTTTTTTTCTCATGTCTTTCCCTGTGATTGATTCTAGTTTTGTGACACTGTGGTCAGAGAAGATGACTGAAATAATTTCTATAACTCTTAAATTTGTTGAGGTTAGTTTTGTGCCCAGTATGTGGTCAGTCCTAGAGAATGTTCCATGTGCACATATAAAGAATATATATTCTGGGTTTTTTGATTGCCATGTCCTGAAAATATCATTCATGTCTAACTGTTCTATTGTGTCATTTAGGATCTCTCTTGCCTTATTGATTTTCTGTCTAGAGAGTCTGTCCATTGATGTGAGTGGGTGTTAAAGTTTATACCATTATTTTATTCCCATCAGTTTCTTCCTTCATGTCTATTAGTATTTGTTGTATTTATCTGGATGCTCCTATATTAGGGGCATATATATTGATGATTATAATATCCTCTTCTTGAATGGATCCTGTTATTAATTAAATAGTGTCCTTCATTGTCTTTCTTTATGACCTTCATTTTAAAGTCTATTTTGTCTGATATGAGTATTAACTCCTGCTTTCCTGTCTTTTCCATTGGCATTAATTATATTTTCCCATCCCCTCACTTTCAATCTGTATGTGTCCTTTGCCCTAAAGTGAGTCTCTTGTAGACAGCGTATTGTAGGCACTTGCTTTTTTATCCAATCTGCCACTCTGTGTCTTTTGATTGGAGCATTCAGTCCATTGACATTTAAGGTAATTATTGATAAATATGTATTTATTGCCATTTTAAACCTTGTTTTCCAGTTGATTCTATGTTTCTCATTTGTTCCTTTCCTTTTTTTGGTTGGGTGATTTTCCTTTTATTTTATGCTTGTGTCCTCTTCTTTTTAATTTTTGTGAATGTAGTGTTTGGTTTTGATTTGTGGTTGCCCTATTTTTCAAGTATGTTAACCCCTTCCTGTATCTGCTTGCTTTAGCCTGATAGTCATAGGCTCAAACACATTCTAAAATAATGGGGGCGGTCTTGATTTTCTTACTTTACTTCCCCACATTTTATGATTTTTAAGTCCTTTTTTAACATTTTCATGTTTGTCCTTTTGTTATTACTTGTGTTTATTGTCACTTTTACAGTAGTTTTTTGTTTTTTTTTTTCATTTAGATCTGCATACTGCCTTATTTAAGTGATTGCTTTCCAATTATGATTTCCTCCGTCCTATTTCTTCTTACTTCTTTTTTATTTAGAGGAGCCCTTCCAGCATTTTGTTTAGAATGAGTTTTGTATTGCTATACTCTTTTAGTTTTTGTTTGTTGGAGAAAAATCTTTTTTTTACATTTTTTTTTTAAGTTCTAGTGAAGTATAGTTGATTTACAAAGTTGTGATAATTGTTGCTGCATCACAAAGTGATTTAGTCAGACATATACACATCCCCATTCTCTTTCAGATTCTTTTCCCACATAGATTATCACAGAATATTGGGTAGAGTTCTCTGTATGGCCCCACTGGCCAACCATTGCATATACTTCAGTGTGCATATGCCAATCCCCAAACTCCAGCCCTTCCCTCCCACCCACCCACCCCCACCTGTACACTTTGATAAGCATAAGTTTTTCAAAGTCTTTGGGTCTGTTTCTGTTCTGCAAATAAGTTCATCTGTATCCCTTTTTTTTTAATTCCACATATAAGTGATATTATATGATATTTGTTTGTCACTAACTTCACTTAGTATGATAGTTTCTAGGTCCATCCATGATACTGCAAAAGCCATTATTTCATTCTTATTATGGCTGAGTAATATTACATTATACATATGTACCACATACTCTTTATCTATTTATCTGTTGATGGACATTTAGGTTGCTTCCATGTCTTGGCTGTTGTAAATAGTGCTACACTGGTGTGCGTGTATCTTTTAGAGTCATGGTTTTCTCTGGATAGATGCCCAAGAGTGGCATTACTGGATCATATGGTAGTTATATTTTTAGTATTTCAAGGAACTTTGTTGGAGAAAATCTTTATTTTTCCTTCTATTTTAAATGATATTCTTACTGGGTAGAGCATTCAAGGCTGCAAATTTTTCCCTTTTAGAACTTTGAATATATCTTGCCACTCTCTTCTTGCCTGTAGTATTTCTGTAGAGGAATTCAGCTGATAGCCTTATGGGGGTTCCCTTATAATTAACTCTTTGTTTTTCTCTTGCTACCTTTAGAATTCTCTCTTTATCTTTAACATTTGCCATTCTTATTACAGTATGTCTTGGTGTGGGCCTTGTGGGCTCAACTTGTTTGGAACCTTCTGTGCTTCCTATATCTTGTTATCTGTTTCCTTTAGATTTGGAAAGTTTTCATCCATAGTGTCTTCAGATATATTCTCATCCCCTTTTCTTTTTCTTCTCCTTCTGGAGTCCCTATTATGCATAGATTGGCCCACTTTATATTATCCCATAGATCTCTTATATTGCTTTCATGTGTTTTCATTTGGTTTTCTGTCTGCTGTCCTGATTGGGTGATTTCCATTATTCTATCTTCCAAGTCACTAATTCGTTCCTCTGCATTATTCATTCTGTTTATCAGTGCCTTTAACTCAGCTGTAAATGAATTTTCCAATTTTTCGTGGCTTCTCCTTATATTTTCTAATTTCTTTCTAAAATAATCTGCATTACTTTTCTTATCCACTCTTAATTCTTTCATGTTTACTCTTAATTATTTGCACTAACTCCTTTTTTAACTTGGTGTCTATTATACAGCAGAGGTCTGTTTCACTGTTTGCTCCTTCAGGTGATTTCTCCTGTTCTTTTAACTGGGAATAGCTTCGTGAGCTTCTTCAGTTTGCTTATATTTTTCTTATTTTGTGAGTTTCAGGAAAACAACTACTGTAGTCTTGGAGGGCTGTTTATATGTAAGTGTGCCCCTGAGTATTTTGTGAGGGCTTACTATTTTTGGTGTGAGGGCTGCTTTTTTCGATGCTTGCTGTCTCTTTCCTCAGTGTGTGCAGGCTGTTATCCCTTCAGTAGGGTGCTGTGTGTTCTTCCAGGGAGATGGAGGCAGTGGGCAGGGCTAGTAGCCAGTGCCTGGTTGCTGGGCCCTCGATAGTCCAAGGAGCCACAGGAAGGTGGCGCAGGCTGCTCCTAGTTGCAGGGCCCCGGGAAGTGGCAGTGACCCTCAGGCAGAGGTGGGTGGCTCCTGGAGTGTTTGGCAGTAGCAGCAGCAGGGCATGTGCATGCCCAGCAGCAGTGAGAGCAACAATGGGTGGTTCTTGGTGCAGTGCCCTACTCTGTGCCAGCTTCTGAGGTGACTGGGTCTGTAGGTGGTGTCTTTTCACAGACCCCACCTCTAGTAGTGTCGTGCCATGCCCACCTCTGCAGTCTCAGATGACTGAGTCTGCCCCTCCTACCTCCAGAGCCTGAGTCTCAGCATTCAGCCATCTTCTGAGCACCTCAGGTTGTGGTATCCTGGGAGGTGGTACCAATGGTCTATGTGGATCTCTCTCTGCTTTGCCTTCCTCAGTCTACATGCTGCACTTTTCTCTGCGGCTTTGAGGTCCCTCCATCGGCTGATCTCCCCATAAGTTAGGTGGCTTCCCAGGAGTGTAGATTCCTTTCCTCTCTCATAGCTCCCTCTCAGGAGTGCAAGTCCTGTCCTGATCCTTTTCTCTCTCTCTCTTTCTTCCCCTTTTGTTCTGCCCAGTTATGTGGAGGGTTTCTTGCCCCTTTTGGAGATTTAAGGTCTTCTGCTAGTGTTCAGTAGATGTTCTGTGCAAATATGTCAATGGGTTTTTTTGTTTTTTTTTTTTTCTCGCTTTTTATGGCCACACCTGCGGCATGTGGAGATTCCCAGACTAGGGGTCTAATCAGAGCTGTAGCCTCTGACCTATGCCACAACCACAGCGATGCCAGATCCGAGCTGCGTCTGCAATCTACACCACAGCTCACGGCAACGCCAGATCCTTAACCCACTGAGCAAGGCCAGGGATCAAACCCTCAACCTCGTGGTTCCTAGTTGGATTCGTTTACCACTGTGCGACCATGGGAACCTCCTCGATGAGTTTAATGTGTTTGTGGGCGAAGTGAATGCCACATCTTACTCCTCCATCATGATCCCAACCCTGACCTTTAAATTTTTAATTTGAAACCTTATTCAGTGACTAGAGTCTTAAGAGGGAAAAGCTTTTAAATATTTATAACCACTAAAAAATTAAATTGCTGTGACAAAATGTGTTCTCATGAAAAGGTAGTTATGTAGCGATTTTGGAATTCAGTTGCAATTTTCATTTCCTTACAGAAACATCTTCATTGTGAGGAAAATTAGGGAATTAATGAGCAGGTATTTCCAGAGCATGAACTGTAATGCTTTTCTCTGAGCCCTGAGGGCAGCTACAGGGATGGTTGTCACACACTTGCTGCTCCAGGGTGCTTATCCTCTTGGAAAGATTCTCAAGGCCCATGAGAGAAGATATTTTTTTTAAATGTGTTTTGACCTTTGGGGGGGTATTTTATTTAAAATTTTTATTTTAAAACCTTTTTGAAGAACAATTTACATATAGTAAAAATGCACCTATTTTAGCATATGATAAATTCCATGAGTTTTGGCATGCACCCACCATCGCAATCAAGATATGGAACATTTCTGTCTTCCTAAAAGATGCCCCAACACTCCCCGCCAAGCCTCAGACAACCATTTATCTGCTTTCTGGCACTGTGGATTGGATTGTCTTTCTAGAGTTCACGTAAATAGAATCATAGAGTATGTCATCTCTTGTGTCGGTTCAGAGGTTACCAAACTTTCCTGGTTCACAAGACCTTTAGAGAATCAGTCATTTTTTTCATGGTGTCACAAGTCAAAAGAAATACCTAACAGTTCATTAAGTCCAGAAAACACAGTAGAAATACTTGACGTGGTGTTCAGTTGTCGCTATATTTCCCTCAATCTAAAATACTCTGTGGTATCTGTGAGTTCACCCTGGTGCCCTAGGACGATGTAGTACCATGTTTGGTACCAGACATCTAGCTTCTTGGACTCAGCATGCTTTTGAGATACATCCATGTTGTTACCCATGTTAGGACTTTGCTCCATTTTTTTTTTAACTGCCGAATACCAGTCCATTTCAGAAAATACAGTATATCCATTTACTTGATGGAGGCATTTGAGCTGTTTCTGTTTTTGTGCTATTATGAACTAAACCATATAAGTATTCACGTGAAAGTCTTTGTCTAGGTGGATACATATTGTCATTTTTCTTAGAATTATCAGACCGCATGATAAGTGCATGTATAACATTATGAGAAACTGCCAGACTTTTCCAAGTGATCATACCATTTCACACTAATCAGCAGTGTATGAAAATTCTCATTACTCTACTACTCACCAATACTTGATATTGTTCATTTTTAAGAGGTTTTAGCCATTCTTCTGGGTATACTGTATGTCTAAGTATGATTTCAGTTTGGATTTCCCTGATGACTAATGATGGAGCATCTTTACAAGTGTGCTTATTTCCCATGTGCATGTGTGTGCAAGTGTGTGTAAGATGTTCAGATCTTTTGCCCATTTTTATTTGGGTTGCTTGTCTTATTTCTGAGTTATAAGAGTTTTAAAATACTTTCTGGATACAAAGCTTTTTCCAGATATATGTATTACGAAGATTGTCTCCCAGTTGGTGGCTCTCCTTTTCATTTTCTTAACAGCATGTTTTGAAGAGCAGTTGTTTAAAATTTCAGTTTTCAGTTTTACTTCTAGTACTTTTTTTGGTTTTGTTTTTTGGCTTTCTCAAGATTAAGATTTTCACCTGAGTTTTCTTCGAGACGTTTTATAATTTTAACTTTTACATTTTGGTCTAGGATCCATTTCAAGCTATTCTTTGTGTATGCCATGAAATAAATAAGCTATTCTTTGTGTATGCCATGTTGAGTTTAGGTTTTTTTCCATGTAGATATCTAGTTGTTTCCCTGCTATTTGTTGGAAAAACAAAACAAAAAAAAAGTTCTTTCCCTTTGGGATTAACTAGACCCTTTTGTCAAAAATCAGTTGACCATGGATGTGCATGTCTATTTCTGAACTCTGTTCTGTCCCATTTATCTATGTCTATTCATGTTACCATGATTATTATAGATTTAGTGTAAGTTTTGATATCAAGTACTATTATGGAGAGGATATTTTTGTCTTTTTTGTCTTTTAGGGCCACACCCTCAGCATATGGAGGTTCCCAGGCCAGGGGTCGAATCGCAGCTACAGCTGCCAGTCTACACCGTAGCCACAGCAACACCAGATCTAAGCCACCTCTGCGATCTACACCACAGCTCACAGCAACGCCAAATCCTTAACCTACTGAGCAAGGCCAGGAATTAAACCTGCAACCTCATGGTTCCTAGTTGGATTTGTTTCCGCTGCACCACAATGGAACTCCAAGACGATGTATCTTTAAGTTTGATTTCTTTTATCAAACTGTTTTTTCAGATGCTTTATTCTGGTTACTTCTGAAAATTGAAATAAGCGTATTTCTTTTTGGACTTGGACATTAAATTGACCTTAAAGACCAGGAAAATATGCTGAGAACATAGGGCAGTGATCTTGCTTCAGTGTGAGTTGTGATGACCTTGGGCCTCAGTTTTCTTCCCATCAGTGAGAAGACTTTGACTCTAGAATAGCCCCACCAATGTCCCATTTAAATCTAACAACCTGTCATCGTTGGTGGGTCATAAGTGGTTTTCTCTTGTGTACTTTGCTGTGATTTAGGTTTTAAAATCGTGAAGCAAAAACAATACTGAAAACCAAATAGCTTCATGAGATCCGTGGCTGACACTTAATAATAACTTAGTACTTTTTTAATCGAAATGCTTCAGGAAAATCTTGATGCTGAACAGGACTCTTTCGTTTATTTTAGGAGCTTTTACAGTCATTCTTTCCTTAGGCTTTTATCTTTGTGTTTCCCAACATGTAACTCTAAGTTATTAGCTCTTGGCTAATGGCCCCATGGACCACAGGCCATGGAGCCACCTCTCATATCGGGGTCCATGGGTAAGTCTCAAGACTGGAGGGAACTGGAGGTCATCTGGCCTCCCGATCTTCAAAGTGTGGTCCTTGGACCAGCAGCAGCCCTGGCATCACCTGGGAACTTGTTAGAAATGCAGACTACCGGGTTGCACCCCAGACCTGCTGAACCAGGTGTGCACAGGTTGTGCACCTTCCAGGTTGAGAATCATCTTTGTGGCCTTCCCACCAGACCACCTGGCGTCTGGACACTTCTGAGGACCACCTCCTTAGAGACAATCTGTTCCACCTGCAGAGAGTTCTGTTCAAGCTTCTTTCTTCTCTTGATTTCCACCAGGCCGCCCATCTTCGTTTCCAGGTAGGAAAAGACATTTGGAGAAAAGTAGGGAGGGCTGGCTCTTGTATCACAACATTTTCAGAAACACGCAGCAGACTTCTGCTTACATTTCATTGACTAGACTAACAGTTCCACGGCTCCCAGACCTTCAGGGTTATCTGTGAAGGCAAGAATTCTAATGAGCACACAGCCTGCCCTGACACACAGCCCGGGGTCCTGGAGTATGGAAGAGGAGGAGAGGGAATATTGGCTAGGGAGCCAGGGGTGTATGCCACGCACACACATTTGTGTTTGTGTTATGTTATTTCTGGAAGGTACCTAAGGAATGGACAACAGTAGTTACCTCCTCAGAATAACCTGGCACTAAGAAGGGAAAGGTACATGTATTTTTCACTTTATATGGTTCTTTCCAGCTGAGTTTTTTTTTTTTTCTGTTTTGTTTTTTGGTTTTTTTCCTTTGCTTTTTTTTTTTTTTTAAAAAAACAATGAATATGTTTAAAGGAAGGAAGTGGATAGGAAGTTGCCAGAACCTCTGGCTGCAGCTGTCCAGCCAGTTCCTCAGAGCCTGAGCTTCGGCCTCAGCTGTAAGGTGAAAGGTTAGATTAGATCCTGTCTTGCACTCCTTTGTCTGAGCCTCCTCCAGTTCATTACAGAATCTCCAGCAACCAGAGAAGCGGATCGGGAATCGGCTCCTCTAGTCACCATGAAGGCTAACATCTTGGAGGTTCTTATTTCATTTTTATTGTGGGCTGAATTATGTTCCCCCGACCCCCAAACTGATATGTTGAAGTCCTAACCCACAGGACCCTAGAATGTGTATTTGGAGAGGGGGCCCTTAAGAGGTGATAAGGTTTATATGAGGTTTTGAGGGTGGGCCCCAATCCGGTATGACTGTGTCTTTATAGGAAGAGGAGATTTGGACACACACACACACACACAACCATTTGAAGACAAAGGGAGAAGACAGCCGTCTCTAAGCCAAGGAGAGAGGCCTCCTGAGAAATCAATCCAGTTGACACTTGGATCCGCAGGCTTCTAGCCTCCAGCCTTGCAAAATAATCTCTTCTGTTTTTTAAGCCTCCCAGCCTGTGGTACTTGGTTCTGGCAGCCCTGGCAAACTGGTCGAGTCTTCTGTCCCATTAAACTTCTGTGGGGATAGTTTTGTATTTTGCAGAATCTCCAGGATAGGTTGAGAATGCTCTAGACTTGACTCCTTCATCTATTCCCACCCCAGGTGAAAGCTGGTCCCCAGGGAACCTGGAGATACTGAGCATAGGCTGGGAGCAGGGCTGGGTCTGGGGCAAGAGCAAGCGTCTGCTACTGAGAGGCCAGCGCCAGCCTCTCCCAAGGGCATCATTGCCTTGCACACCTCACTCCCAGGTTCCTTGGAGCCCTGCCTCCAGCTTGCTCACCTCTTCTCTGATCCATCTTCTAGCCTTGATCTTCAGAACTGATGTATATGCGCTCTTGCAGGGCCTCTGTGTGTGAAATCCATCTTGACCATAAGTAGTTTTGCCTTTTAGGACCGATCTGTACCTGTGCAGCTGGTGCGATTTGAAAGTGGAATCCTGTTTTATAAAAGTTACCTTGTTATACCTATTGGCAAGAATTCCACTTTTGATGAAGCAAGGGGGGTATGTGTGTGAGTGAGAGAGCGAGGCAGAGGGAGAGAGAGAAACAAACCCCTGGGGTCTCACACCTTCTCCAGCCCAGCAATGAGCCAGGTCTTGGCCTTGATCAGCACCCAGGGGACTCTGAAGTGGCCTGCAGTCTTCCAGTTTCAGGGAGATCGAATCTTTCCCAAGACTAAATGAGGGCCCAGTTCCGGAACTGGAGTGGGCAGTGACTGTTGGGAGGGTCCCAGGCCCGCCTTTCTAACAGAGGCTGGATGACTGAAGGTGGGCAGAGGTTGGCCGCAGGGCCCTCTGCTCCCTGCTGAGCTCCTCAGAAGGAGGCCGCAATTGTGAGCTCTTTACCAGCCTGTTTACCAGTTTCTTCTCACGGAAGCACAGAGCACGGATGGGTCTCAACAGCCTCAATGATCAGCGTCCCCACCTTGCAGACGCACTGCTGTTGGAGCTGAGAGTCACACAGATGGAAATATTTAGGTCTGGCTAAACGGCATGTAGCTCTGAGCTCCTGGAGGGTTACTCATTTCTGCTTAGTGAGGAATGAAAAGTACTTTAAATCATTTATATGGAAAATTAAATCTCACCGCTTTTTGTATGATGTACCATTGTTTTCTCACTCTAGGGAAATGTGCCATGAAGAGAACAGAATAACAGGCCTTTGATGCAAGCCCTCGGCTGTATATTATGCATGACATGGCTGAGTTCTTTAAAGCCCAGGGAGGCAGATGCATCTCTGGATGAAGGGTTTTATTGGCCATATAACGCTTTTTCTTCTACCCTGACTGTTCTTCGCACTAAGCATGAGATTGCGCACGCAGATAACACTGTGCTTGGTGCCAGTGGATTCGGTACCTCGGGTAGGAGGCCCGGGGATGGATGAATTAGGGGAGAGATGGAGGGTGGCCAAGGAGAGGCCCTGGCCATGTTTGTTTGCCCTACTTAAGAGGCTGTTCTACTTCATGCTAAATTTGCGAGATGCTTAGCTTGAGAAGCCTAGAAAATTCGACAGAAAATACATTTTCACAGTATTTTAAGCCGGAACAGACTATTTTAAGCTGAACAGACCCTGGAGATAAACCAGTTCAGCCTGTTCCTTTTGTAGCTGATGGCCTGAGGCCCCGAGGAGGCAGGGCTTGTCGGGAACTTGCAGGGACTTAGCTTAGCACCTGGATCGGAACCCAGTCTCGGTGCCAAGCTCCCTGAGCCTGCCCTTCTAGCAAGGGTGCTCACGGAGCCTTTGCAGAAGCATTTCCCTGGATGCAGAGGAATATGTTGTTAATCTTGAAACCAAGGCTTCAAAAGTGTTTTATAATAATTTGTTAGAGCTATGTATTGTTGCAGATAATAACATAGTCAATGCACAAAATGAATACTCTCAATAGAAGCCATTTATTAATTATTATGTTCTAGTCAGAACTCTTGAGCTAATTTAAGGGGAAAAAAAGCAGGATTGCGTCAAAAATAGAGCCGTCCCCAGAATCCAAGGAAAGGAAATCCCTGTGTCCCTGGACCTTTGTCTCCCCCACACTGCCCCAGTCTGTTGGTGACCCCTGCCCCGTCATTCTGTCACCCTCTCTCCCACCTCCACTCCTCAGCTCAGACCCTTGTCCTGTCTTTTCTTTTTTTTTTCCTTTTTCTTCTTTTTTTTTTAAGGCCGCACCTGCAGTGTATGGAAGTTCCCAGGCTAGGGATAGAATTGGAGCTGCATCTGCGGTCTACACCACGGTTGTGGCAATACTGGATCTGAGCCGCATCCGTGACCTTATGCTGCAGCTTGTGGCAACACTGGATCCTTAACCCGCAGAGTGAGGCCAGGGATCAAAACCACATCCTCACAAACACTCTGTGGGTTCTTAACCCTCTGAGCCACAACAGGAACGTCTCAGACCCCCGACCTGTCTCTTGATCCCCTGTCCCTGCTTCAGAAGGCCCCTGTCTCCCATTTTGGTCCCCCTCCCATCTTCTGCCCCCCGCCTCCGGTGTGGTCGCCCCTCAAAGCCATGTCTGTTTCCCTAAGGACTTGCCGCATTTTTCTTTCTCCCCTCAGAGCAGCTCACTCTGCAGCTCACACAGGATCCAAATGACTGTGCCTGCCCCTCTCTTTTCCAGGCACACCCTCGGCCCAACAGACTAATTCTATCTCCCACCCCAGTTTCCAGTTCCCCAGGGAGCCATCTGATCCGCCTACTTCAGCGTTTCTTACCAGGCTGCGTGTCACTGCCACACTTAGGAACTGGCTGCCTGTGGCTGGGTAGTGAGCCCAGGTCAAGTTCTGGGGCCAGGCTCCTGGGGGCCTCGGGAGCACTGGGGGTGGGCACTGGCCTCGTGCTAAGAGCCACTTGTGCATAAATGATCTCATTCAGTCCTCACAGTGGCCCTGTGATGGATCATCCCCCCATAGGGATTTGGAAACGCAGGCCAAGCACCAAAAAAGCCACTGCCTGGAACCCGCTGCTGGGAGGTGGCTGAGCCAGGAGGCAGCCTCCGAAGTCAGTCCTGCGCCCCACCCCTCCTCCTCCTCAGGCTGGCTCTTCTGAAGTTAATCAGTAGGAGTTCCCATCGTGGCTCAGTGGCTAACGAATCCGACTAGGAACCATGAGGTTGCGGGTTCGATCCCTGCCCTTGCTCAGTGGGTTAAGGATCCGGCATTGCCGTGGGCTGTGGTGTAGATCGCAGACGCGGCTCGGATCCCGCGTTGCTGTGGCTGTGGCAAAGGCCGGCGGCTACAGCTCCTGTTAGACCCCTAGCCTGGGAACCTCCATATGCCGCGGGTACGGCTCTAGATAAGGCAAAAAGACAAAAAAAAAATCAGTGGATCCCTAATAAGTCAAACCGCTCCATTGCTGAGTAGACCCACTGTCTTTTGCATGTGTTTAGACATTACTATTAAGGCACCTGGGCAGTCGGTACAGGCTTAATAGGATTTTATGAAAACCTCGCTCAAGCCCCTTATGGTATTTTCCACGGCTTCTCATGCTTGGGGTCCCAGGAGGATTTCTTTGATCTAGGTCAAGTCCTTGCAGAAACACTCAAGTAAGGTTTAAACATTGGTTTGTGGCATTTTTAAAAGCACCTCCATCCCTTTTTAAGAACATGTGATGTTCTGGCATAAATCAAATTTTGATTCATAGTGGTGACTGACTTGTGTCTTCGTAAGCCCTGGCATCAGGATAGATTGCGTATAGACATAAGAATTAAGAAGCCAGTCTGGGTGCCAGGTAATCGTTCCTACACCACCTTAATTACATGTGACAAATCCATATATGTACATGTAACCAGGTCACCACGCGGTGCAGTTGGAAAATCTGACAGAAATCTGTAAACCAGCTATAATGAAAAAATAAATAAATAGATAGATAGATAGATAGATAGATAGATAGATAGATAGATAGAAAAAAAAAAGAAGCCAGTCTGGGTGCCAGGTGATCGTTCCTACACTACCTTCCTTGCTGAACAAAGGCTGTTAAGCCCTTCCCTGAATTCTGTGAAATTTGCTGTGATGAAATCTAAGGACCCAGCAATGCCAGGTGGGAACGGGCTTAGGAGCAAGTGACCTTCCGTTTCCACTCCCTCCTCCTTGGTCTTTGACCTCCTGCCACAGGGGCCTCGGGGGCATCCCGGCAGCTTTGCACGGAAGCCACTGATTCTCTAGCCGTTCATTCCGACTCCCTCTGGCAGCTTCTTCCGCTCACACCCAAGGCCAGGCAGGCAGTGGCTTCGGACCCCGGTGGGCGGCCAGTGTGAGCATCTGCGTGACTGATACCCAGATACGTCCCGTTCAGACTCAGTTGTGTGCTTTCCACTGCTCAAAGGAAGAAGGCCAGGCAGGGACGCTGAAACCGGAGGCCTTTATTCACTGAAGAGCTTTTTCTCCGTCACTTGTGCTATTTTTTTTTTCTTAATCAAATGTGTGATTTGGCTTTGTGAAAGCTTCCAGTAGCTTCTACTCTTAGACTGTTTAATACTGTATTGCAAATGGCACCTCTGCTGGAGTCTGGTGTGTCACACTTGACACTTGCCCAGAGCCCAGATTCCCTGACTGGCCAGCGAGGCTGAGGTCTGCCCCAGGGCACCCCTCAGAGCAGGAACCAGCCCCAGAGGGGGGCCTGGGAAGACCACAGGGCCCCCTCGGGCACATAAACCTACCCTGCAAGGAGCTGCGAGACTGTTTAGGAAATGCGGGTTGGGAGTGGTGGCCAAAACCAAACAAAATGACCCCTAAAAAAAATATGAATATGTGACATGAATCCATTTGTGTAAAACTGTGGGAGTGGGAGAGAAAGACACTGAGAGTCAATGAATAAAGAAATTGGGGACAAATATAGTTTGCACTGTTAAATGTCAGACAATATACTGTCAGATGACAGAAAGGACCGTCACACTTAAGCTTGTGGTATGATTCTGCCTGGTGGGAAAGAAAGCAACCCCCAAAGTCCCTGGGGTGTGTCTGTGCTTAATCTGTGTGTCTGAGCCAGGAGAGACGTGAGGAAGGAGCCACCAGTCCAACCCTGGATACTTGAGAGAGGGGGTGAAGGGGAGGAAGGGATTACAGCCTCTTCTTTATATATTTTATGTTAATTTGCTTATGAAAACCAGTGCATGATAACTTTGATAATAAAAAAGTAAATTTAAAGAAATATTTTTTTAAAAATCAAGAAACCTGGGGAGGAAAAGGGAAAAAAATTAATGACCGCTGGGTGGATTATTTTAAGTGTTATGCCTAATAGGTAGGTAGTCTGTGTAAATGGTACAAACGTAAGGCTTTATGGGGAAAGGAACATTTCTGCACAGCCATCTGTTTCTAAGCAGCAAGTTTCACCATATTCCTGAGTATCCTTGCAAGATGCTCTGTGTTTTTACAACTATATCTTTGCAGGTAAAAATAGAAGAGAGAGCCCCTCTCCCACAAAATGGCAGCATAGCATAAACACTGCTTGGATCTTTTATTTTTTATTTTTTGGCTTTTTAGGGCCACATCTGCAGCATATGGAAGTTTCCAGGCAAGGGGTCCAATTGGAGCTGCAGCTGCCGGCCTACGCCACTGCCACTGCCACTGCCACGTGGGTTTTTTTTTTTTTAAGTTAAAAAGATATACTGGACAAATTGATACATATAGAGTTGTCTGACTTCTTTCACACTGGTTGCCTGATATTCTGCTGTATAAGCTGGTTTTATTTAACCAGCCTCCTGCTGAGCGAGCATCTGCGTTGTTTTCAGCCTCTTACTTTGGAAACAGCTCTGAAGGAAATACCCATGACTGTATCCTTTGACATTTATGGGTATATCCAGAGAATAAATATCTTGAAAGGGAATTGTGAAATTTCTCTCCAGAGAGGAAGTGCAAATTGACGCTTCCTTCAGAAATGTGTGAAAGTGCTAGATATTCTTTAGAGAACAGTGCTGCCTTGGAGGTGGATATTACTATAAAGGCAGCAACGGGGATTTTAGGGAAGGCATCAACAAAGCCAGGGCCTTTTAAACTGCTCCTCTAAGGGGCTTCTCTTTCCAGAAGTTCTTTTTGCTCAACCTTCGGTTTTCATGTTTCAGATTAATAAAGATGTGAGGAAGACGTAAACACTTAATGGACTGCTGTTATGTGGCAGGCATCGGGTTAAGTTGCTTGCAAATATCGTTTAATCCTTGTAGCACTCCTATGAGGTATGTGTTTGGCACTTACTGTCCATGGTTCACAGATGAAAAAAAGAAATGAGGCTTAGAGAGGCTCCGTGACTCCACCAAGGTCACACAGTGGATAAGTGACAGAGCCAGCTTTCTGACTTTGTCAGAGTACTCATGTTCTTGTTGGTGTTTCTCCTTTTCTCTTAGAAAATTAGAAATTTCTACCTCGGGCACTGCAGAAAATCTAGGGACGCGGTGAGTGAGGTATAGGAGACTGGTGTCACCTGTGGTTGAACAATGGATGTGTGCCATTGCTTGTACCTCAGAAACCCTTTAAATAGATTTGTGAGGTGTACAGAGGAAGTTTGCTGATGGATTACATGGATTGTTCTTAATATACAGAAGGGCCGTGTTCCCCCAGTTCTTTTACTCTGAAGGAGAATACAGAGCCTGGGGCAGCGATGCTCTGAATGCTGGTTTGGCTTCCAGATTGGACCATGAAGCCCATGTAACCTACAGCGTGCTCAAATAGTACTGGTGGCCGTAATGGCTTTGTAATGTCAAGCCATAGCAGAATGAGGATGTATGACAGATAAGGGGGCTAAAGCCACAGCAAGGTGCAGAAAAGGAGGGCAGTGACACCCACATCTGTAAGCTGAGATGGGATTCAGGGGCGTGGCTGCAGCAAGACTGGGATCTGGCACCAAAGGTACGAGGCGATAGAAAGCTTGCTTAGGTGGAACTGTTAAAAGCATTACTACTAAGAAGGATGGGGCCATTTATTATTTCTGAAAGTCAAATGTGTGTAAGTTGGCAACTGTACTTTTTGTTTCAATGGCTTTATTAGACTAATAACCTCTGATACAAATGGGCTTCAATTAAAGAGCTTGGATATAATTTGTTGTAATTTCTCAGCTCAAGAAATAAGGTGATTTTTCTTCCATAAAATCCAGGGTAAAATTTCTCACCGGTGATAGAGATTATATAGTACTTATTCATTTCTCTGATCTTTAATCAAAAGTGGTGTAATTTCTGGAGTTCCCACTGTGGTGCAGTGGATTAATAATCTGGCTTGTCTCTGTGGCAGTGTGGGTTCAATCCCCAGCACTGCGCAGTGGATTAAGGATCCAGCATTGCTGCATGCTTTTGTGGCATTTCTGCCATCTATGGATTTGATCTGAGATTCTGATTTTTCAGGTTGAAAGTAATGGGATATGGTAAATGAAATTTATCCTTCCCAGAACCTCTCAAGCATTTTATTTATTTTTTTGGGGGGGTGTAGTCATGCTGTAATACCAGTTGATATTTCCTAGTGATAATTTAGGTTTTTAGTTAACTATAGGGTTTATTTTGCTTTGTTTTTAATTGAGATATAATTGACATATAGTAAAAGGCACAGTTTGAAAGTGTACAATTTGGTGAGTTCCTGTCATGGCTCAGTGGTTAAAGAATCCAACTAGGAACCATGAGGTTGTGGGTTCGATCCCTGGCCTTGCTCAGTGGGTTGAGGATCCGGTGTTGCCGTGAGCTGTGGTGTAGGTTGCAGATGCGGCTCGGATCTGGCGTTGCTGTGGCTGTGGTGTAGGCTGGTGGCTACAGCTCCTGTTAGACCCCAAGCCTGGGAACCTCCATATGCCGCAGGTGCGGACCTAGAAAAGGCAAAAAAAAAAAAAAAAGACCAAAAAAAAAAACAGAAAGTGTACAATTTGGTAAGTTTTAACATGTGTATATACCCATAAAACTATCACTACACTCAAGATGATGAACAATCTACCTTCCTCAGGAATTTCTTCTTATTCACTCCTGTTCCTTCCTGTCTCCCACACCAGGCAACCACTGATCTGTTTTCTGTTACTGTAATTCGTTTGTATTTTCTAGAATTTTATGTAATGGAATTATACAATGAAATATACAAATGCACTCTTTTTTTTGGTCTGTTTACTCAGCAGTAATTTTTTTTTTTGTCTTTTTGCCTTTATCTAGAGCCACACCCGCAGCATATGGAGGTTCCCAGGCTAGGGGTCTAACAGGAGCTGTAGCCACTGGCCTACACCACAGCCACAGCAACGCGGGATCTGAGCCGCGTCTGCAACCTACACCTCAGCTCACGGCAATGCCGGATCCTTAACCCACTGAGCAAGGCCAGGGATCAAACCCACAACCTCATGAATCCTAGTCGGATTCATTAACCACTGAGCCACGACGGGAACTCCAGCAGTAATTTTTTTGATTCATCTATGTTATGTATGTTTCCATGGTTCATTCCTTTATATCACTTAGTATTTCACTCTGTGAATATACCAGTTTATCATCTCCTCACCTTTTACTGGACATTTGGGTTGCTTCTGGCTTTTGGCTACTTCAGATGAAGCTGCTATGAATATTTATGTATACATCTTTGATTGGATTTATAGTTTCTCTTGGGTAAAAATCTAAGTGTGACTAGCTGCGTCACATGGAGGGTATATGTTTCAACTTTCCAGGAAATACCACCAGCGGTGAAGGAGAGTTCCAGTTCCTCCATATTCTCACTAACACTCATTGCGTTCAGTCTTTTTTGTTTAGACATCCTGACAGATGTGAAGTGGTATCTCATTCTGGTTTTGGTTGCATTTCCTTAATGATTAAGCATGTTTTCATGTGCTTATTTATTTACCATTGGTACAGTTTGTTTGGATAAACGTCTGTTCAGACATTTGCCTCCCCCCCTTTTTTATTGGTTATTTCCTTTTTATTGGGTTTTGAGAGTTCTTTACATATTCTGGATACAAGCCCTTTTATCAGATGTATGCTTTGCCATTCTTTCCTCTCAGTCCGAGTCTTACCTTGTTTTTTCATTCAGTGTCTTTGGAAGAACATACGTTTTTAACTTCGACGATGGGCTTACCATTTAGAAAGAAACTTATTCTATTCACAGTGTCAAAAGTACTTTAAAACTTATAACCACACTTCCACTTTCACCTAAGGTAGAGTTAAAGAGACTATTTTACTCTTGCTTCTGGAAAAAAATGAAAGAACAAATATAAAATAATGATTTGGGGGGCCCTGAGTATTAGGTGACAAAGGACAGTGATCCTGAGATATGGGAAACAAATGAAGTGAGTCCCATATTTGTCCCAGCCTAGTGCCTTGAGAGTGCCCAGGCTGTAGTGCAGAGAAGGGAGCTGAGACAGACCCCCTAATTAAGGAGGCAAGGGTGACTGGCATTTGCAGGACAGAGAAATGGAGAAGACAGAACTCCAGAGGTTTCTCTGGAAAACCCAGCAGGGTGCTAATCAGCACGTGTGTGAGCAAACTATCTGAGACTGGGGGGTGGTGCTTAGATCTGAGACGGGGTGGGAAAAGAAGGATCTGATTTCTTCCTACCCCATACCCAGAACACTAAATAACTTAGAGTACCTCTGCTTCCCTATTCCCCCACCCTACTCTAACCCATTTCCAACTATAATTCAGAAGAGGGCATTTTTTTTTTTTCTAGCTACACTTATAGGTTTCCCTAAGTCTTGTAATTCTTCAAATTTAGAAAACATTTCAAGATGTCAGCATTAGAGTCTCCCCAAGTGGGTCTTGACTTTGGCATGACTTTCTCTTTAGTTTGTAAAAGATGCAAGAATCAGGTAAGACAGACAAGCAGAGTGGCTTCTGGAGCAGATTCTGTGCCCGGCCTGGCATGTGGAGGGGACAGTGGTGGGCTGGGAAGTTTGGACACCTGCCCCAGCTGGGCATTTGTGTCCCCTTTGGAGGAAGAGGGGTTAGTCTGTGGCCCTGATGGCCTGAGTGTGCACCACACTAGTGTCAGATTTGGAACCACATCCCTGAGAGAGCTTGAGAAGCCACTTTGTGAATGCCATCAGTTTCTGGGCTCATCAGGTGATCCGTTCAGTGGTTCACTATCTATCTCATACCTGCCGTGAGCCTGGCACTGCTCTCATCACTTGGATCCAACAGTGAGCAAGAGAAATCCGCATACTTGTGACTCACACATTGTAGTAGAGGAGACACGCCGTCAATCCATACGTGTCAGATGAACAGAAGTACCGTAAGAAATATAAAGGAGGTGAAGGAAGCTGGGCGACCAGGAGCTGGGGGTGCTGTTTACACAGGGTGGTCAGGGAAGTTCTTCTTGAGGTTTTGATATCTGAGCATGAACAAAACAGGGATGGGGGAGCTCAGTGATTAGAACAGAGTCTTGAGGTAGGCGTTTGCTCTGCAAGGAGGACATTGAAGCTCGGGCAGGAGAAAGGAGCAGATGACATAGGACCCTGTAGATGTGTGAGTGACAGAGGAGGCGGCGGAGGATCTGAGCCGAGAAGTCATGTGACCCGACGTGCACGGCGGGGGAGCCCCTCTGCTCCAGTGGGGAATGGGCTGTTGGGGGCAGGAGGTGGCAAGGACCAGAGAGCTGATAACATGATAGGGTGCCGATGGGTCTGAAGCTGGAACAGCAGGATGCGACGATGTGTTCAGTGTGTGGTGCGAGAGAAAAGGGGAGGGAAAAATGACTCCATTTTTGGTTTTTTGTCCAAAGTGACTGAAGAACAGAGTGGACGTTCACAGACACGGGGAAACCTGGAAATGGAGTAACCCGGTGTGGGGTGGGGCCAGTGGGAGTCAGGAGTTTGATTTTGGGCACATTGGTATCCAAGTGACAGTGTTTAATAGGTAGTGGGATCTCAGTGTGACATCCGGGCGAGAGCTCAGGACTAGCGGTGAACTGAGACCACGGCCAGGCAAGCAGACCGAGCTGTCCCCAGAGGGGGCTTTTTCCCGTGCTGGGGGTCCCATACGTTCTAATGGGTGTAAACACCTCCATGATGATGACCTTTTCTTTGTGCTGAAGCTTCGTTTGCAAGCCAGCTGTGTATCTCCTTGCAGGAAAAGGTGTATCTGAAAGATAAGAAAAATAAAGACTTACATAATTCAATAAGAATTCTTTTCTTACCCAAAGAATTTTAAGGTTATAGATTTTAATTTGGTCAGACAGTTTCTATGCCATTAACTACTAGGAAAAGAACTACTCCTATTTAAGACTCAAAATGTGGTCACTGGTTGAAAAAAAAAATGCATGTGCATATTTCTCAAAATAAATACCTTAGAGTGAAAAAAAAAAGCTTTCTTGTTCACAGTTGCAATCTGGGTTTTTGTTTTTTTGTTTGTTTTTTGCGTTTTAGGGCCGCACCTGCGACATATGGAGGTTCCCAGGCTAGGGGTCGAATCAGAGCTACAGCTGCCGGCCTACGCCACAGCCACAGCCACACAGGATCTGAGTCGTCTCTTCCACCTACACAGCAGCTCACGGCAACGTCAGATTCCCCACCCAACCCACAGACTGAGGCCAAGGATTGAACCTGAATCTTCATGGATACCAGTTGGGTCCGTTTTCACTGCGCCACCACGGGAACTCCACTTTTTTGTTTGTTTAAAATGGCCTCAATGGAGTTCCTGTCGTGGCTCAGCGGTTGGCGAATCCGACTAGGAACCTTGAGGTTGCAGGTTCGATCCCTGGCCTTGCTCAATGGGTTGAGGATCCGACGTTGCCGTGAGCTGTGGTGTAGGTGGCAGATGCGGCTCGGATCCCCCGTTGCTGTGGCTGTGGTGTAGGCCGGCAGCTACAGCTCCGATTAGACCCCTAGCCTGGGAACCTCCATGTGCCGCGGGTGCGGCCCTAAAAAATGACAAAAGGCAAAAAAAATAATAAAAAAGTAAATAAATAAAAATAAAATGGCCTCAAGTCCAGGCTGGATCTTCTGGGAATGAAAACGTGGCTGGGGGAGCAGATAAAGAAAAACTCCTGCTGGAAGAGCATCTGGGTTGGAACAGGCTCCCCTGTGACGTCTGTGGGTGTGACTCTAAGTTTGCAGGGTCTCTCAGGACCCTGTAGGGGCTTCTCAGCTCCCCCCTCACCCAGAGTAATTCACTCCCCCACCACCACCACCACCTTCCTCCAAGGGAAATGAATTTGCAGGAATTCTCATCCTCTTGCTTGTTGGGAGACGTGAAGCAAAGATCTGGTTTCTGATTCCTCCTAAGGACTTCAGATGATTGGCTAAGTCCTTCAAAATCAGGTCGGTTTTGACAAGGCTGCCTGGTCAGCATTTCAGCTTTCAGTTCAGGTCCTAAAAGTTCCTCCCATTTTGAGCTGAAAGGGGAACGCAGGTCGGAGGGAGGCAGTTTTAGTCTGAAGGCTTTTGGGAAACTGTCTGCATTCACTCCTCTGCGCCTGGAATGGTTTCCAGTAAGAAGTAGGTGACAGGCTATCCAAATAAAGAGTAACCTTTTGAAAGCTCTCCAGTCCAGCGGCATGGGGCTTTTTATTGTCCCGACTTGCATCTTGAGAGCGGGAAGGCCAGAGCTGGGTTTGGGCTCTGTTCCTCCCTCCCGCCTGAGCGCACTTTGATCTGTGAAGCATGTCTCATCCTCAGCCAAGTCGGCTAGAACTTTATCCAGAGCAGGAAAAGGGGAAATATTTTTCCTTTCTTGGGTGGATTTGTATTTATATAAACCCTTAGCAATGGTGATGGAGCCAAGTGGCCGGCACAGCGTCTGAGGAGAGGCGAGTTGGAATGAATGAATGGCGGGAAGGGGCAGGGCTGTGTGTCCCCGTGTCCCCAGTCAGCTCTGACTTGGGTCCAACCTAGTAAAGGCCAGTGAGGAGAGGGCAGTCTAAGCCCTCAGAGGCATTCTGCTGAGGGATGTGCTCGTACCCGGGACCATTTATGCAACAGGCAGAGCTGAGCCAGCAGCTGATCGGCTAACCCCAGATCAGAACTCCAGTGAGCTGTCTGTATGTCTGTGAATGACTGGGTCGCTTTATTTCTTTGAATGGCATTACTAAGACCGTAAGCTTGTGGATGGCCTCTGAAGCTTCAGCCTGGGAGGCTCAAAATTCTTACAGTGTGTTACTGATTTATCTCCGTGAATTTGTACGTTTTTGGACCAGCCCTTGCCGCCTGTCAAGGCTATTTACTTTTTTATCTTTATTTTTTTTTTATTGAGGTGACATTGATTTAACATTAGGTAAGTTTCATGTTTCCAATATTATATTTCCACTTATGTACGCCCTACAGTCTTTACCACCCAAAATTTAGTGTCCGTCCATCAGCATCCATTTGCTCCCCTCTGCCCTCCCCCATCCCTGCCCCTCTGGGAACCACTGCTCTGTTCTCTGTATCCGTGTGTTTGTTTTGGTTTAGTTCAGTTGGTTCACTTATTTTGTTTTTATTTTTTATAGTCCACACGTGAGTGACATCAGAGGGTATTTGTCTTTCTCCGTCGGACTTATTTCAGGGTGGTGAATTTTTCCAATAGGCTTACCATCCCTCTGAAAGCTTTCTTGCCTGAAAGCCACCTTATTTAAACTTCAAGTAGTGCCTTGTGGTTCTTTGTTTCTAGGACACAACATGACTCCTCTTTAGACATTCTAGAGAAGTTCTGTATAGAATCTAAAGACAGGGCCTCTTATTTTTGTAATACGGTAATTTGTCTATTACCTGGGCTGGTCTGAGTCTGAGGAAGTGCTGACACCAAGTGTACTGAACATTAATAGAAAACAGTCTTTTATTTTAATATACCATCATAGGCACCTCAGATTCTGGCAGCGTCCCTGGAGTCATTCTCCTACTTAATAATGAATAAGTGCCACAGGAGCCAGGTTCACCTGCTGTCCCAGAATGTTTATCCTGGCTCCTAGGAATATATATTTCGTGTCTGTTGGGGCCTCACACGTCAAAGAGGAATCTTTCCAGGGTTTCTCCCTGGCATTTCGTCCCAGTGCTGCAATGGACCCTTGGAGAAGGAAACTCCTCAGAGACCCTGAGACTCTTTCTTCAGGTGGAGAAAGTCTAGGCAAAAGAGCAGCCCGGAGAAGGAGGCGATGGGGTGGGGGGGCTGTTGTTCTACTGCAAGTGATGGAATGGGGGCCTGGGGGAGAGGGAATTTCAAAGAACCAAGCATGAGGAAACGGTGGGGAAGAAAGGTACAGAGGATTGCTCGTGTACAAATAAAAACACACAAAAAGAAAAAGACATTAGGAAAAGGAAGTGTAAGCTTGTAGTGTGAGGAAAGGAGATTTGCAAAGAAACTTGTCAGCAGAATTTTTACCCCTGGGTTGAACTTTGGCCAGATGCTTGCTCTGAGGTCCTAGCTCTTTTGATCTAGGAGAGACCTGCATTCAGGAGGGGACCCCTGGACCCAATGCCGTTCCTTTTGGTGTAGCATACTCAAGATATTTAGTCACCTCCTTCTGTCCCTCAAACAAACACAAAGCTTTTTGTAATTAAAAGCAAACATGACTCTGAGGACAGTCATCTTCTGTCAGGAATTGGGTCAAACAATGAAAAGCTGCGCCTGTCTGCACCAGATGGAACACCTGCCATAAAAAGAAAAATTCAGAGTATCCGGTCACTTGTGCCTGGCGTCGGGGGCAGGCTTGGCTTGCATTGCATTACTCATCAGGAGCGTCTGCGGGCTTCGCAGGTTAGCTTCATTATATGAGTCAGAGAAGAAACTAAGAATGTGGCCTTCGTTTTTCCTTCTGCCTCTGTTACCATTGCCACCACCTTGGAGGATGTTGGGAAGAAGCTGAAAGTGTTGAAATTTCATTTGCTCAGTGCAGCCTAATGAGAGGCCATGAAGACTCGCCGAAGACAGGTAGTGAGTTATACCCTTAGCTCAAGGTCATCGCCAGGAACCCCAGCTGACCTGCTTCTGTCTGGCTTGTAGATTGTACTTTCTTAATGATAAGACTTTACCAATTGTCTGCAAGGCTTCAGGGCACAGAAGGGCATTTCCGAATGATTAAAAAAAGTCCCAGCATTTAGAGTCAAAACCGGACTTGAGAACTCAACACATCTTGGAGACAGAAATGCCTTTCCACTGTTAAATTGCCCGGAACTCAGTGGGTTCCTATATTATGAAGACTTGCAGGGCTATACGGTGAAAATGGAAACATGGTTCTGGAAGAGAGTCACAGTGTGGGGGACCACTGCAGTTTAGGGGGCCACTCTTGGGATCCTAAGAGTATATGATGTGGCCAAGGGCTGGATGCTATCTGTGGGCCCCCCAGCTGACTCCCCAGTGGCTCAGCAGTGTCTCCCAGGGCACCTCCCCAGTTCTGAGGGTGTCCTAGCTAGCTTTCTCGCTGATTCAGCAGCACCCCCACGGGATAGCTTTTCAGACACTCTCAGTCGGTGCCCCACCTGGCCTCAGTTCAACAGCATGCTCCTGCCTTCCCCTCCCAGACAGCTCCCTGGGGAATTTTTCTCACCCAGAGGACAGTTCCCTGCCAGCTTCAGCCAGCTGACTATGGACCAGTCTGGTCTGGGCGACCCAGCAGGCTTTTCCCACATTCAGGGGCTGCGCCATATCCTATCCAGGCGACAAAGGCTGAAGTTCAGCCTTGCCGAGGGCTCCCCACGCCCAGGTTCTTCCTTGGCTGTTTTTCTTCAGCCTTAGGGTATTCTGTAGAGTTCTCTTCTCTTTCATCTTGGTAGTAAATTCTATATAATAGGTTAATAATTATTTATGTTAAACTTTACTCTGTGGTTGTCTGACTAGATCCCTCACTGATCAGTACAGCCAGTAAACTTGAGCCAGAATTGAAACTAAGGCTATCTGACTCCAGAACCAAACTACTTTGTGTTATTTCTCTGTGACCAGCAATTTCATACATTAACTTGATTAGCGTTTTAGACTGCATTTACATTTTTGATAAAAATCTGTTTTCAACAGCAAACATGTTATTTCACCATTGTTATTTTTTAAATTTTAATATTTAAAAATTTTTTCTTTTTATGGCCGCACCTGAACATACATTCATTCCCAGGCTAGGGGTTGAATTGGAGCTGTAGCTGAGGCCTGCACCACAGCCAGGGCAACACTGGGTCCAAAAGCATCTATGACCTACGCCACGGCTTGTGGCAATGCCACATCCCTAACCCACTGAGCAAGGCCAGGGATCAGACTCACATCCTCACAGAAGCAGCGTCAGGTTCTTAACCTGCTGAGTTGCAGCAGGAACTCCTTATTTTTTTTTTTAATGGAAATGGCTACCACCCATTCTGATGATTAGCAGAACAAGATGAACTACTTTCACTTATATCCTGTTTATTAAAAAAAAAAAATCTACAAAACTCACAGAACAGATTCTTGTTTTCGAAGGGGGAGGGGAAGGGAGTGGGATAATGGGGGGCTTGAGGTTGGTGGTAGATGCAAACTATTCCATTTAGAATGGATAAGCAATGAGGTCCTGCTGTACAGCACAGGGAACTATATCCAGTCTCCTGGGATAGACCGTGATAGAAAATAACATTAAAAAAGTAAAAATAATAATAATAAAACTTGGTGTTCTGTTCGTCCACGGGGGAAAACAGCTGATGAGAGTTTGCTAGCCTTTTAATGCCAGAAATCTTGAGACAGTACTTAAGTAAGGCTAGTTTTTCATAACTTTATGGGCACAAGAGGACTCTGTAGTGGCCTGATAAGCCTAAGAAGATGCAGTGGCCTATTGGTCAGGCTAAATTTCTGCTGCTTCAGTAAAAACTGCACATGAATAGAAAATCTCCAACAAAATAGAAAGCATCAGCATTTAAAGCTGGCATCTCCCTTCAGTGTGAAGCAAAGGTAGTCTTCTTTTTTCTTTTTAATTGACTCAAGTATAAAAATTAACAGATAACCTCAGGACCTTTTAAACTTGAGTGATCCTTTTCACTCCAAATTCATCTGTGTCCTCGTCAGTTTGTTTCTAATGAGAACGTATATCAAATTTACTTTCTACATAGAAATATCGGTCTCATAATTTTTTTTGTTTTTGTTTTTTTTTGCTTTTGCTTTTTAGGGCCATGCCTGTGGCATATGGAAGTTTCCAGGCTAGGGGTCCAATCGGAACTGTAGCCACCAGCCTACGTCACAGCTACAGCAATGCAGGATCTGAGCCGCATCTACAGTCTACGCCACAGCTCACAGCAACACCGGATCCTTAACCCACTGAGCTAGGCCAGGTATCGAACCTGCAACCTCATGTCTCCTAGTTGGATTCTTTTCTGCTGCACTACGATGGGAACTCCCAGTCTCATAATTTTTAATGACTACAGAGAATTCTGTCTTCTGAATGTATCCTAGTTTTCCATCATTTCCCCTTTCTTCAATATTTGAGAGGGTTACCAAGTTTTCACTGTTTTATAAATAGGGTTGCTATGAGCAATCACTGTATAATTTTTATCAGAAAGAAAGGCTCACTTCCTCAAAGCAAGTTCCTAAAAATGGAAATATACCAGGTCACTTGTGCATTCCTCCTTAATCTATTTGTAGTGTATTTTATATATATACAACTTTTTTTTTTAACAGCTCCCACCAATTTTGGGATTTTTCCTTTTTTTTTTTTTTTTTGGACCACCCAGAAGCATATGAAGTTCCCAGGCTAGGGATCAGATCCTAGCCGCATTTGCAACCTACACTGCAGTTGTGGCAATACTGGATCTTTAACCCACTGCGCTGGGCTGGGGATCAAACTCCAGGGCTCGGGAGACACCACAGATCTCGCTCTGCCACAGCGGAAACTCCTGGAATTTGTCTTTTTTATCTGCTTTTGCTAGGGATGATAAATGTGTAATATATCTACATTTTTTTTTATTTGAAGTTTTCAAATTTCTGGTGAGGTGTTTTGCATGGTGTTATGATAATTTATAGTCTAATCCTTGTGTATTGTTTTACTGTAGAGAATCTGGGTACTGACCATATATTCAAATGAATTCTTTATATTTGGGAGAGTAGGCTTTGAAAAAACCTTATCACTATAAAATAGTGTCAAGAACTTATTAGATTCCACAACGACTTTTACTTTTCTTATGTTACCTAATTTAATCACCACGGGTCGTAGTATATGCTGGTTAAGCGTGAAGTCATAGTCCCAGGTTCAAATTCTAGCACTGCCTCCTCCTCCTTGTGAGCCCTGGCAAATACTTAACCCCCTGAGCCTCACTTTCCCCTTCTATTTAATGGGGATAATCATTGTTTCCCACTTGGCATGAGGACTAAGAGAGAGAATGCATTTATAGAACTAGTGCATAAATGCTTGATTATTATTAGCTGTTCCAGTGGTCATCAGTTTTCTTCTGGGGTTAGTTTGATCTTTAGCTTGACGTATGTGATAGCACATTGCTGTTCTCCACTCTGATGATGGATGTTCCTGGGCTTTTTCTTTTTCTTTTTCTTTTTTTTGGCCTTTTTGTCTTTATAGGGCCGCATCCATGGCATATGGAAGTTCCAAGGCTAGGGGTCCAATCAGAGCTGTAGCTGCTGGCCTATGCCACAGCCACAGCCACAGCAATGTGGGATCTGAGCTGCATTTGTGACCTACACCATAGTTCACAGCGACGCCAGATCCTTAACCTGCTAATCGAGGCCAGGGATCGAACCCGTGTCCTCATGGATGTTAGTCGGGTTTGTTAAACGCTGAGCCATGATGGGAACTCCGTTCCTGGGTCTTTTGAGTCAGCACTCCTCACACTTCCAGGTTCTTCCCAATCCTCCAAGTCAGCATTAGTCTGTCCTCCTTCATTCTCTGTTGTCTGATAATGACTTCCTTGGGGGCACCAGCCACACAGGACCATAGTTCCTTTTTTGTGCACTCGACTTTCCCCAGTGCTGAGACCCTCACACCAGAGCCTTGCCTCAGCTTCCTGTATCCCTGTGCCTCCTGCAGCTCCTCATACAGTAAGATCTCCCCACTACATGCTCAATGAGTAGCTGTACTTTAATTTGAAAAGCAAGTTTTTGAGACAATTAGCTTCTATTTTAGCAGCTAACACATGTTATGAACCGTTCTTCGTATTGATAGGATAAGGGTTTTTTTGGAAGGAAAAAGCCGTTTTTCTTATTTTCATCTAGCAGCTGGCAGCTGGGCACATTTTCTTCAGTCCTCAGACTCCTGGCCCCATTCAGTAGCTTGTCGGAGCACGGGGATGTCCTGGCGCTCGTGAACTGTTCTGTGTCTTGCTCAGTCTTCCACAGCATCTAGTGAATTTTTCATATGCATGAGATTCCTCGATGCCTCCAACTGTCATGCTGTTTCAGCGGCTGGCAGTGCTGCCAGGGGTAGGACCCAAACAAAACCAGTGACCTGGTGCTGTGTGACACTGGGAATCTGGGGTGAGGGGCATCAGAGCTCTTGGTTTAATAGAAATTGATCGCCAGTGCTTGTAGTCAACTGCAAATTACTTCATATTCTCTGGCACACTGGTCATCTCACCAAAACCTGCAGTGTATCCGCAAAGCCAGCTGTGCAGGACCGGGTGCCCCGGGGCTGGGGGGGCTTGACATCTACATTTGTTTGTTATCCCTGGTGCTCAGGGCTCAGGCCGCAGCAGGCAGAAGGAGCAGAGGTCTGAGTGAAACTTCAACCAGGAGATAGTTCTCAGAGGAAACCAGAAATTCCCAATCTGGCCTCGAGCCTTGGGGGTAGTCTTGGGACAGAAAGTAGAAATTGAAAATATCAGATGGTCCAGGCCTGGGTGTTGAGAGCATCGTCCTGGGGCAGGACGTGGTGGGTTGGTTGGCTTAAAGCTCCAGAGAGGTCTCAGAGCAAATCTGTTTAAACTCAGAGAGCTTCGGACTTGTAAGTGGTATTTGGACTGGATGACTTCCAAGTTTGTCTGGTGTAGCAGAAAGGGCAGGGTGCTACCGGGTAAGCGGACAGTGGGGAGGAAACTAAGAGACGGAAGGCATCGCTGCTCTTAGGGCTTTGATGATCTGGTTGGAGAGACTGTATCCAGGGCAGGCAGCGTACGCAGATTTCCTTTGGATCTTGCCGTGATCCAGTAAGTGGATGATCTGCTTTTGCGAGCCCCCGTTCCTCATGAGATAGCAGTGTGTTGGTCCTTTCAAATCTGCACACATACCTGCACCGGAAGTCCTCTTGCCAGCATGAAGCTGGGCTGTTTACCTCGATACCACACCTGTAGTTGGCTGCGTTTCCACGTTATTAATGCAGGGCTTTGTTGCAAGGCTGCTGCGCCTCCCATCTGCCCCAACCCTAATTACGAACACCTCCTTGGCAGCCCTGCTTCTCCGAGCCCTAGGGATCCTGACTCGGTTGCCGTGACATCCAGATAGTGATCTCTGGAGCCTGTCTGTGGAAAGGAAGGGGAGGAGAATAGTGCAGATGCTGTCTTTGTCTGGAACGATGGCCTTCCCACCGCCACCATTAGGAGGTGACGCGGACGAGAATTTAGGCAGCGCCCGAGAGAGCAGGGCCCGGTCGGCTCCGGCTGTGCATTTGTTCTCTGACTCCACTGTCCACAGACCCCTCGCTTCCTCCCTGCCTGCCCTGCTCTCCCCCTGCAGTGCCGGATTTCTCTCTAAGATGGTCCCATTTTTTGAAGGCAGATCTCACTAATGCATTTTCTTCTCTCCTGGTGCAGGGGAGTTGCTGAGTCAGCCCAGACCGGAAGGAGTGGCAGAGATCATCTGCCCCAAGAACGGCAGCGAGCGAGTGAATGTTGCCTTGGTTTACCCACCCACACCGACTGTGATCAGCCCCTGTTCCAAGTGAGTTCTGAGCGCCCAGCCCCTGTGTCTCACTCCAGAGCCTGCAGTACTTGTAAGAACCAAAAGCCAAGTTAAGGTACCTTTCCACAAACCTTGATAAGCTCTCCTAAGATAGATGTAATTATCTGAGCAACAGCAAAACCATGGCTTTTACAACAAACTAGGAATTTTCATTTTCTGTTTTTTTTTTTTTTTGCTGATAAGAAAGCATTTTTAAACAGCTTTCTTGAGATATTTTTCACATATTTTTCAGTTGTTTGAAGCATATTTGCAGATATTCACAACCAAAATGGGCTTTTTTTTTTTTTTTTAATGGAGAGTCTTAATTCTATCACTGTAGAATTAAGGAGGCTCTTGCTTCAGGAAAAAGTGAGGGCTCATTAAATAAGAAACGCTGGCAGGAAATGTGTAGTGGATCCTTTTTTCCTGTGGGTCTCTGATTCTCTATCGATCCTTGAAAATCAGAGGCTGTGTAGTTTGCTCCTACCTTCTCCAAGGCAGGCTTAAAGACACAGAATGTATACATGTGAACTAACTTTTGGATAGAGTGTTAACTTAGAATTAAACTCAGATGATAAATTTAGGTAAAACTCATTTGGTTTTTTTTCCATAGTGTTAAGAACTGAACAGGCCACTTCTAGACTAAGATGAAATACCTTTTTATTACGAATCTTGAAAAGGAGCAGCCCCTGGGCTTCTTGGAGATCTTGTTACCTGGGTGACGTCCACGACATACTTGGGCAGGAAAACTTCTGGTTTTCTTCCTAGTTGACCCCATAGAATGATTTTTGTTTTGTTTTGTTTTTTAAATATCTAAGCTTTTTATAGGGAGGTTGGGAAGTTCTCATTTGAGAATGGTGACCTGTCCTGGCATCTTGGGAAACCTGCTATCAGGCTGCATTCCTGAGAGCTGTGTGTGATCGGGGTCCTGTCTCCATCCCTCCAAGTGTCGGCTCTCCTGCCCTCCGTGTGCTCTCTGCAGAGTCGGGGGACCGCAGGGGCTTTTTTGTTCATTAGCTGCCGCCCCTCTCCTCCAAACTGGGTCATTAGACAGAACGTCCCTAATCCATCTTTGCTGGGAGATGTCACTAAACACCCAAGGGAGACTCTTATCTCATGCTCTTCTATTGAGAATGCTTTTTTAAGGTAATGCGCATGTACTGTAATTCATCACTAATGTGACCCTTGTGACATGGCGAGACCTTGAAGTGCTTCTTAGGATGACGTAGTAACTCCATATGAACCAGAACAACCCCCTGTCTGAGCAGCAGAAATGTTACCATTCTTTGAATTGCGGTACACGGGTCCCTTTCTTTCAGATGCACACAGAGTAAGGATAAAGGGACTGTTAGAGAAACCAGACTGGAAGGAGTCAGTGATTTTTTTTCAGGTTTTTTTTTTTTTTTTTGGCTGAGCCCACAGCATGCAGAAGTTCCCAGGCCAGGGATCAAACCCGCACCACAGCTGTGACCAGAGCCACAACCAGAGCTGGATCTTTAACCCACTGAGCCACTAGGAAACTTCTTACAAACAGCAGGGTCTGGAATGGAAGGAAACAGTTGTTCAGTGGGCTCTGCATGGGTGTAGATCCTCCTCAGGCAGGAGAGAAGGTAAGCTGTTGTTCATTCAAGAGGTGAGACGGAGGTAGGAGTTAAAATATCCATTTGCAAGAGAAAGCACAGCGGAGCTGAGCCAGTGTTAAAGGTGTTTTCTCATGGCCTTTTGGTTATACTGCCACAGAGGGACATTTCTGCCAGCCTGCAGAAATGTTCCCACTTCCCGTCTCCCAGTTTATCATACCTAAAATGAACAAGTAAGTGTAAAGTTGAGCGTAATCAGAGCCCCATGGCCTGAGACATCTCGATGCTGGAGGGCATGCATCCCTTTAGGGGTTGAACTACTTTTGACCTCGCTCTGAGAGCAGCTTCACTTTGAAATGGATTTTTAAAAAAAATGCTCTCTTACAGTGGATGGCAGGTTTAGAAGGCAAGTCTCAATTCGAAATGAAGAACTAGTGTTGAGAATAAAATGAAGTCATATTCCAGGCCCTGCACAGCCCAGTGGAAGCTCTGATGTACAAGTAGATGGCAGTGTGAGGGAAGGGCCGAAAAAGAAAGCTGTCCCAGGAAGTGGTCATTAGGTCAAGACAGCGTGGGTCTGAGCCTGAAAGTTCCTGAGAGTTCGTTTTGGAGTTTTGGTGGGCGGTAGAAACTTGGAGACTGGAGCCACTGCCCTGGCCTTGCAACTCCTGCCCCAGTTAACTCAGGCAGATCACTAGAGAGTGATATTTTACTCCTCCCTCATCCCCTAAAATGCAGGTCAAGGGTCAGGATCAGGCTTTCCTGATCAGGCATGTATATCAGAATTTCCAGGCCCAGGCTCTAGCCATTAAGAAAACAAGAGTGGCGCAGATGACTGTCACATGTGGGTGCCTGTTCTGCTGAGATCCCCTGTACGGTTCCCAGGGTGACCTTGCCGGCCAGTGAGCCTCATCGTCCTATCATTATTCTTAATTATTAATTATCTTAAATAATTATACCAGGATGATAGGCATCAACCAGGCAAACCAAAATTATCACCCTACTCTTAGGTCATTGATCTAGATCTTACAGTGGTTTCTAAAAAGGCATTCGAAGCTCTCCTTTGACCAGTTTAGGGGTCAATGGAGACATGTCATTAGCATCTGCCTTTGACCACATGTAGAATAATGGTGCCCCTACTATGCATTTTTTGAGGAAAAACCATTATGACTGTTATTTGATGGGATCTTCCGTATGAATTCCAAGGTTTTCCATTTCTCATTTAAAAAAAAAAATTTCAAGGTGTTTTTATTCCTCTAGAGAGAGCGAGAGAGTAAAGAGTAAACAGTGATTTAAAAACAAAACAAAGCGGTGACTTACTCTCGTAATTCACCTTGGATGGTAAAGTCCCTCAGCATGCCACTGGGAAGAGGCTACGTGCATTGAATGAAATGCTTGTGCTTCTGCATCTCACCCTCCAGGGAGAAACATAGCAACCCAGTGACTTCTTGGCCCCTTTACTGACTATCAGATAGAAATATGAGTCATTTCCATACTTGGGCTGATTTTGAAGGATATTTGCTTTTGAGATGAGATGAAAATTCATCTGGCAGCAGATTCGTTGGGTTGCTCTGAAGGATTCTGACCTCCTTAAGGATATGGATTCTGCCTGGTACATTTTTTTAAAGCTTTATTTGTTTACTTTCATACCAAAACACTGCTCATTCAATGATGATTCCTAGGAGTTCCCGTCATGGCACACCAGTTAACAAGTCTGACTAGGAACCATGAGGCTGCGGATTCGATCCCTGGCCTTGCTCAGTGGGTTAATGATTCGGCATTGCCGTGAGCTGTGGTGTAGGTCGCAGATGCGGCTCGGATCCTGCGTTGCTGTGGCTGTGGTGAAGGCCGGCAGCTACAGCTCCAATTCGACCCCTAGCCTGGGAACCTCCATATGCCATGGGTGTGGCCCTAAAAAGCAAAAAAATAAAAATAAAAAAAGATGATGATTCCTATATTCACATAGCTGTGCTACTGTCACCAGGGTCTCATTTTAGAACATTTTCATCATTCTAAAGAGAAATTTCGTGCCCATGTGCAGCTACCTATGCCTAATACAAAACCTAGTTCTGTGCAGACAGTAATTATTTTTAGTGCCACTTTCAGGGATGGTTTTGAAACTGATAGCTCTCATGGCCGGAACCTAGCCAGAACACAGACTGGGACTTGAACCCATGTGCCGGGACTCAAACCCAGCCAAAACCCGGACTGGGACTTGAACCCACAGTTTTAAATTAGACTCACTCACCCTGTGTCTGGATCACTGGGGTCAGGTGCTTTATGCCTCCGCACAGAAGGAATTCAGCTAAAGACACAGTGACAGGCGAGAAGCAGGCTTATTAAGATAGGGAACTGGTGAGAGATGCAGGCCGGCAGGCAAGGAGGCTCTGCCCCCAGGATCCAGTGGGCTACAGTGTTATTATCCAAGGGGAGTGGGGGTCGGAAAAGACCGCCTCTTGCTCTTTCTTGGAGGAGTGGTAGCCCCTCCTTTGTATCCGGTAAGGTGTGTATTCAGATCAGCAGAAGGGCAGGTCCTCAACTCCAGCCCTCCGTCTGAACCTGAACGCAGGCCTCGCCCCATCTGCAACTCAACAACCTGAGGCAAATCTTGAGCCTCCACTAGTCAAGCAGGCCTGCCTCCTTCTGATGGCTCTCTTGAGCGGTTATTAACTTATAGCGATCTCCCAACTTCCCCTAGGCTTCCCTCTCTATCTAGGATCCTTTACTGGGACTTCTACAACTACCTGTGCCTGCTCCATCCCTGTCAGTTTTGCTGGTGTTGGTATTAAACAATTCGTGAGTTTTAAAGAAATTCATATGCACACTTGCTGTCCCTGGTCCAATTCAGTCTAAAGGCCGTGGATTGATTTGTACCCCCACCTGCCAGCCCCGTGTTTACCGAACAATAGAAGGGAAGTGGAATATCTTGGAGGGCGGTTCAGCCTCCTTCAGAACTTTTTAAAAGTATAAGTAGCAATTTTTTTTTCCAGCATGGACTTTATTTTTTAGAGCCGTTTTAGGTTTAGGTGAAAGCTGAGAAGAAGGCACAGAGAGTTCCGGTTTACCTGCCCTCGCCACGCATATGGCCGCCCCCACCGTCAACATTTGTTACCCATGATGAACTTTCAGGGCCACATCTGATCACCTGAAGTTTTATGTAAAAGCATAAAGCTTTACATTAGGGTTCACTCTTAGTGGTGTGCGTTTCATGGGTTTGGACGAATGTGGAATGACATGCATCCGTCACTACAGCGTTATTCACAATATTTCCATTGCTCTAAAAATCCTCTCTGCTCCTTCCCCCCTTTTTATCCCTCCCTCCCCTCTTAACCCCGACAACAC
The DNA here is from genome assembly GCA_004024745.2 of Catagonus wagneri. Taxonomy (NCBI): domain Eukaryota; kingdom Metazoa; phylum Chordata; class Mammalia; order Artiodactyla; family Tayassuidae; genus Catagonus; species Catagonus wagneri. The sequence continues at coordinate 3,455,405 of PVHT020000141.1, forward strand.
TGATTTTTTTTTCCTTTTTTTTTTAAAGCTTTGTATAAGAGACAAAACTGTAAGGTATTTAAAGTGTACGTTGTGTTGTTGATATCTGTAAGCATCATGAAAGGCGTCCCACCACCAGTTAATTAACACATCCTTCTCACGTATTTATCCTTCGGAGGAACGTCTGAGGGGCAGCCTAACTGACCCTTGGGCAGTAGGGGTCAGAAGGGGCAAACACAGACTTTCAGTGGGAAGAGGAGACAGAAGGATCATTTTTTAACATTTATTTTAAAAATTTTTATTTGTGAATTCTCATCTCCAGCCTGTTGCTCTGCAGGTTGAGATGCTTAATATTCCAATTCAGAAGGAAGTGTGAACTTCTTTACCGTTCGCCTTTCGTTTTTAGATACCTGATGGATATTTCTCTCTCTCATTTCCAAAGAGATTTGTCTGATTTACCAATTAAAGTGTAGACTCTGAGAAACTGCCACTATTGATTTTCATTCCAAAGGCAGAATCCAAAGGTTAGCATATGAAAATGTTTTTTTACCTGAAGACACACTAGAGTGCAACCCACCATTCTTCCACGTGGTTTCTTAATGGACTGGTCCTTGAACGTATAGGAAATGGAAGTGTATCATTTTTATTTCCTGAAGGTTGCCATTTCTCTTGTGGTGCTCCATGTCTGTCTGCGGCACGGTGGGACTGAAAAAGGAAGCTAATTTTGATTTTGGCAGGTCATGTGTTACAGAATTTTAAAAAATGGGCTGGCTTGAAAATTGTTGGGCAAAGCTTTCTTCCTTTCCAGCAAGTACAGCTAATAATAAAAGACAAGACTAACACTGCATTTCAGAACTACTTTTTAAACTTGGATTATTGCATATATACTGTAGTGTTCCAATTCAAGTAAGATACCCGTTAATTCTCAAATGTATCACTTTGCATAGGAATTTTGGCAGTCACATTGTTATGACATGAGGATATTTAAGACCAATTCATATAAGGCTTTTGCAAAAAGCAGTATAAAGATGCTGTGGCCTTTATCTCACCAAATAAATAGGCAGAGTATGTTTAACTGCACTCAGATTAGTATGGAATTGATTTTTAAAAAACATTTTTAACGACTGGATGAATTTAGCTCTATCACAGTGGAGAATTTTTCACTGATCTCAGAATTTTAAACTGCGAAGGGTGGGGATGGGATGGTATTTCAGAAGGAAAGAGGCTTAGACGCAGAGGTTGCCTGTGGGGTGTATCACATTGATTTGCGTTGATTTGGTTTGTTCTTTGTTAGAAGACGACAGCTCATTGCTGTGCTGCTTTTACAGGCTTGGACGAATAGTGTTTCTTTGATTATTTAGTCTCCCGTCAGCCACATTGATACTGGAATTTGTTCCCTCTCTGCTTAGGTATCTGCATACTTTCTTGGACAATTAAGTGGAAAAGATAGTGCTTCTTTCCCTTATGCCATCATTTTTACTGTCCCCAGTCTGTGACTTTAGGAGCACCAATTTTTAAGGGTAAGTCTCTGGGAAGCAGAGAGGGTTTCTTAAATAGGTGAGGGCTTCCTAAAGGCCTTGGCGAATTTAGGGAAAAAAAGGGTGGCGGGGGACGGGTTTGGGATGAAGAGATTCCAAAGAGCAGGACATTTTAAAATTAGAAATCTTTTACATGTCCAGAATCAGGATTTATTTAGGAATCAAGAATAAGAAAACCAGCTCAATTCTTTTGCTCGATTTACGATGATGTATGTATCAGTAATCTTAGATTCTTTTTGGAAAAAAAAAAAGGTCATTAAAAAAATGTACTCTAATGTTATGTAAGCATATAACATCAGGATAAGCCCAAGGTGATTAACACAAACAGCTTTTTAAAAGCAGTGTTTATATTTCTTTTCTCAAGGCAGTTTGATGGGCTCTGTAGTTAAGCTTCCTAAGTTTGAATCCTGCAATTTGCTAGCGCTGTAACAGGTGCAGATGTAAGGAAGCACTATCTCATGGGGTTGTTCTGTGCATTTAGAGACCATTGCAGGGGAAGCTTTAGCATTAGTCCTTACACAGAATAAGCGGCGCTTGATAAATCCAGTTGCTGTTATTTCTGCTAGAAACACAAGTGGTGTACACTGTGGATGGCATACAAAGGTAGTAATAAATTTCAAAATGCAAACATAGGTACTAGAGTCGAATCCACTCACTCACTAACCTAGGAGTGTTTAGCTTACTGGTTGAGGTGTCTACACAAGGCAGGTAAACGTGTGTACAGGAGAGAATGTTGGTTCACCTTCACTCCCACCACCTTGAAGGGGTCAAGGTGAAGTACATGATAATCTGTTTATGAGGCCACCTGTAGTCATTTAGTAAACATCAGTTTCCTAACCCATCTTCCTGGGACAAAGAGGAGATGGGTGGTATCATTCCTTTCATATTGAGGTTGAAAATGCCCACAGTGCCTGGACTCACTATAGTGTGAGTGTGGAAAATCAGAGATATACTAAGGCCAACAGATCAGGAAATGACTTTTGTGTGTGGGGGAGTGTATTACAGTTCCTTAGAGGAAGGGGCACACCATGCCATGGGGGCGAGGGGCTGCCCAGGAAGGCACCTGTATGGCCAGGGGGCAGCCGGGGAGAGGAAAGTGGGAGTGGGAGCCTGCATTGTGGTTTCTGCGGGAGGTACGGGCAAGGCAGGGGAGAAGGCGTAGGATGGGCCAGTTTGGATAGTTTCCACGGACCCCGGGGCGTAAAGACAGCCCCACGTTGTCTGGAGCATGGCGCTGGCATGATTAGGGCAGGTGGATCGCAGCCTGGAGTGTGAGAGCTCGATAAAGGAGGTGGTTTGGGGTGTGGGCTCTGGATTCACTGGTTTGGAGTTGAGAAGCAAGGTCACACTTGGGTTGCTGACTATCTCTGGAGATGAACTGCTGATGCTGGGAGGGGCATTCCCGCCAGGGTGGGCGAGGCCCCGGCGGTCAGAATATCAGAATACAGAAAAGACTTGCTTAATGGTTTAGCTTCCCTTTCAGCCTAAGTGTCTAAATGCCTTGAACGCTTTTGCTGCATCCCAGGCAGAGCAAGTTCCGTAGCCTGAGAGGAGGCTGGGTCAAGCCCTGCCCCACCCCAAGCCTGACCTCTCCGTTCGGCTCCAGGCCTCTGTCTCCATCATCCGAGCTGGCAGCTCCGTCGGATGTTCTGTGGGCTCCACGGGTGTGCGTTGTGTCTTCCTCCCCCAGGGCTGTCCACGGTCTGTGCCTCCTGTCTCTGGGGATGGCACAGCCTGGCACCAGCTCCCAGGCTGGGAGTCTGTCCATTCAGCGCCTCTCTCTCTCCCCTCCCATCAGCAGCCTTCCACTGAGAACCGGTACCCCATCTTATCAGTGTGTCTCAGACAAGGGAGTTCGACTCCCGAACTTTCTCTTTGGCCTGTGCTTTCTTTCCTCTAGGTCCTCCTGTCTCTGCCCTAAGACTGAGTCTCAACTGGCCTCCTCCTCCCTGGTCTTTTTGGCCTTCAAACCAGTGCTATCTTCAACATCAGACCCCATCACTTCTCTTCCTACTTTAAAAGTCCTGAATGGCTTCCCGCTGATTAAGGGTTCAAGTTCAAAAGCCTAGGCACGACCCACAAGGCTTCCCCATCAGACCCTGCCACCCTTCTGACGTGTGACACCACCTTACAGTGGGAGGGTCAGCCGCGCTTAACCTCTGGCTGGCTCTCAACTCACCACTAGCTGCTTCGTGTGTCATTTCTGAGAAGCCCTCCTCAGCCCTTCTGGCTATAATCAGCCACTCTTTCCTTCACATCTCCTTTTTATACATCTTCTTATGAAGAGGTGGTAGCGATCGCTACTGCTTATGGTAATGATCTCATAGCAGCTGGACTGCTTTTCTGCCTGTGACTTTTTCATCACATCTTATTCCTCATTCATTCAGAGGATCTTTGTTGAGTATTTGCCTTCCACTAGGCCTTGTGCCAGGCGTTGTGGGCACAGAAATAACTGAGACCCTCAAGAATCCAGCAGCCCCCCCCAGGGAAAATGGGAATCAAAGGCACAACCAGACAAACTTGTGTCTGATTTCAATTGAAACGTGCCTCCAGCGACAGGTGTATCAAAGTCCTGTAGGCTCAGAGACGAAAGCACTCTGCCAGAAGAATGGGGAAAAGTTCCAGGAGGTAGCATTTGAGGTGGATCTTGATGAGGGTGAGTTTGAAATGGAGACATAGTCAGAGGTGGGGAGGGTTGTGATCGACCCATGCTCCTTTCCGCTAAGCGCCTAAACGGGAAAAATGATGTCCATGGCAAAATGCTCAGACCAGTTTGCCCTTTTTCCCTTTGAACGCTGGGGTATTCCCTCGAGGTGCCCTTGATTACGTATCCTTGTGTTTCTCAGTCTTACGAGTGGCTCAGGGGAGCAGACAGCCAGACACAACTGTCTGCCTCTCCCAAGGTTTGCTAGATTCAGTGTGAAAAACATTTGCATAGCGCCTCTCCCACTCAGAGCCAGAACTCGCTCCACCAGAGTTAACCGCTTGGTTGGCCTGAGTGTTTTCACACTGCCATCCTCCTTATGGTTAAATTGATTATGTTATTGCTTGAATTTGAGGCAGTTTTCAAAACTTTCTCTACTGGGAAGTTTACTATATTAATAGGCCTTCAAAATGTCCACGTGGCCGAGTGCCAGAGAAATGTGAAACTGTCCTCAGGGCCCCAAACAGTCCGGCCCTGCTTTCAGTCGTCAAGCATACCTTGGAGTCAAATAACCCTCTTTAAAGGCCAGGCCCTGCCGCTCACTGGTGTGTGTCCTTAGGGAAGTTATTTAACCTCTTGGAACCTTAACTGCTTTCTTGGTGAAGGCAGAACAAGAGGAAGCTTACCTGAAGGAGTGTTAAGAGTTAAGGACTAATCAAATAATACAGTATGGGGAATGGTGCGATTCCTGGCATGTAGTAAGCATTTAGTAAATGGAAGATGTCTATTTTGGGTGATGTTGTTATTAATATTATGCTCAGCCAATTATTGTGTGGGCTGGAGAGATGTCTTAGGTAGATACTAAATTATCGGTTTCCATAAAATCGGGCAGCTTGAAGAGAGAGGCAGGGTGGATGATGTGGAATGCAGGTTATAACCCCGGTACAGTCTTTGTATGTTTTTTTTAAATGTTGCCACAACACTTTAACTATGTTGCATGTCGTTATAAGAAAGCTAAAATATAAGAGGGGGGCATTTGACATGTTTTTGTCTAACCATTTTCTCTGAATGGAATGCCACTTTCATGAGCCGAAGATACAGCGATTTCTTATTTTGTATTCATCCAACTCCAGCTTTTAGTTCGACAGCCTTTACTTTAAGTCAAGTCATGCTTTTTAGTCTAGACAGACACCCACTCTCACTTCTTAGCAAACAGGCCTACTTGCAGAGGGTAATTTAGTGTGTGTCCATGTGTGTTTCTTGAAAGGAAGCAGTGCTGTGTTTAGAGTTGAAGGTTCTTGATCAGAAATCCAGTTAGGCTGTGAAACTACAATGGAACCGGTGGAAAGGGCTGATTTGTCTAGTTCTCTCTTTATGTCTGAACTTAATATCATAAACAGAAATGTCTGACTAGGTTTCCAGTAAAAAGCCTCGTTCCTTTGTAGAAACATTAATTGCCTGACATTTACAATTTTATACAGAGCTCTAGAAATAGCTATGGATATCTGTGCCAAAAAAGATTTATATTATGACTTGTTCTTGTAGTTCAGAGTATCATTTCCTATTTCCTTTAGTCATTTCTGTGCTTTCTCCTCATCTACCCACATAGGAAGAACGTTGGTGAAAAGCACAGAAACCAGTGACTTTTACATGGCTGTGGAACTTCCATGAGAGAAAAGCATCAGAAGGCACCTGGACGGTCTTTCGTACCCGGCAAACCCTCCACGCTCCCAGGCGTGTTCTGTGACCTTGAGTGCATACGTGTTTGGGGTGCTTTCAGGGGAGGAAGCACACCTAGCCTGTAGACAAGGTGGGGAGGGGCCGGGGTGGGTAAGGATGGGAGAGAATATGGAGCAAACGTTTTACAACCTGAACCTCAGAACTGTGATCCTCCAGGGAGAGCGCTACTTGAAGAAAAGAAAAAAAAAAAAAAGTCGAATGGCTTCTCAGGGATTTTGTTTTCCGTGCACATATAAGCCATAGTTTCAGTATAGGTGGCAGAATTTAGAGCACTCAGATTTCAGTTGTGTTAAATGTGAAAGAGCGATCGACTGACCATTCATTGCTGTTCCGTAACTAGTGTAAAATATGTATATGTTTATCTTTATTTTTATAATATGCAAATACATTTAAATTTATACAGGTTGAAGCTTCTAGCGTTAGTTAACACTGGGTGCAATATTCTGATGAGAACTGTGCCAAGATGGGGCTGATTTCTTATTTTAGCATAGGACCTTTTTGTTTTTATTCTTTATCCTTTAATCCTTTGCAGATTTAAAAAAAAAAAAAAGCAGATCTCTCACTGCCCGTGGATTAAGTATTGGTTCATAGAGGCCGACAGTAATCAGCAAGAACTTCAAACATATGTTTCAGGCAACGTCTGCTCCCCTCCTTTTACATAAAGATCCCTGCCTGTAAACCACTGGACAAGGCAATAGGATTATTCCTTTTCTTTGCCCACATATCCCTGGTGCCGGGCAGAGTCTTCCTTGCTCTAGGCTGTGTCATGACTGCGAGTTGTCACTGAGTGAGAGTGTGATGGTGGCCTGGTGTTAGGACTCTTCAGGGAGGGGGATTAAGGGATCCACAAATCCATGGAAACCCAGTCTTGCAATAGCTTCAGATAATCAGGAGTCAGTTCCGAAGCATATATATAAAGAACTCTGCTAATAAGCCCTCTTTTTTTTTGTCCTCTCTCTTCTAGAATAGAGTCTGTGAAATTTAGCTGAGCACCCTGAAAACCCTCCACCTCCGGTCAGACCTTAAGGTAGTGCATTACCTAATTGGAGAGCATGAGACCACGTTGGTTATTTATAATTCCCAAGCCTCTGACTGGATGGCTGGTCTACTGCCAAGAACTAGTAAAACCCTAGTTTTAAAATCTCCATAAAATAAAACTTCAAAAGCCAACCAACAAAATTGCTCTCTCTCTCTCTCCTCATCGGGGCCAAACAGCATCTGCTGCGATAGTAACACATTCCTTGAGGAATGTGCATGACTCTGTTTACATCTGCCTCCTCTGCATGTTGATTGAAAATGTGTAAAACTATTTCTCACCCGTGTAAGGCAAGAAAAAAATGAGTCCACTGGTATTATTCTTTTATAAAGTATTGACTCTTGGAATGCCACAGTATACGAAGTCTCCATATATTTTTACTTTTCTTTTTTTTTGGCCATGCCTGCGGCATGTAGAAGTTCCTAGGCCAGGGATTGAACCCATGCCACAGTAGTGACAATGCTGGATCCTTAACCCACTGCGCCACAAGGGAACTCCAAAGTCTCCACATATTTTTAAAAGAAAAGTGGCTGCACTGCAAAAAAACCACAAATCGATTTTTCTGTAGATTATTTTATGCCCCAGGAGTTAACTTCATTAACTCCAGAACCTCCAGTTAAACAAGCATGACATCTTATAATCATGATATCAAATGGGATCAGACTATTTCTGCATTTTTATACTTGAACATGACACCTCAGATTTGCGATTTCATTTTCTTTTAGAACAGTCACAAGATTAATTTGGTTAATCCTTTTGTCACAGTTCTCCTGTGCGTGTATGTGTGTGTGTGTGTGCACGTGTGTGTAAGTGTAAACTGAATGGTAACATTTAATTGCTTTATGGATCATTAAATTGTTGGGCATAAAAGTTTTTTCAATTGGCATGAGACAGTTAGTTCCTACGCTGTCAAATTAACTGACTTTGACCAGTCTTTTGAAAAGACTCTTAAGTGTGGACTTCAGGCTAACTCCCCAGGGGACCATATTAAATGGCAAAAAGAAAAAAATGCTCCTTTGGGTGACATACCCTGCAAAGTGTTTGCTCTTATTATGAAAGTAGATGCTCACATTCTTAATATCTGCTATTTTTGGACAAGTGATGTTTTGTGCTGTCATCTGAACCCTAGAGAAGCAGTGTAAGAAGAAATCTTGGTGTCACATGTATTTTAGCAAAAAGTCCATCATGATAGAGGGACATGTGACCAAAAGCAGCTCCAGAAAAGCATAAGAACTTGCTTCAGGATTGGGGGAGGGTCAGAGATACAGAAAACACTCTGCTCTATAGGAATTTTCTTCATCTCTGCAGGAAAGTCCGTTTTCTCTTTCAACACGTGGGAAGACTCAGCCAGGGAGGCTGACAGGCAGTTTGCAAAGCACAAGCGGAATCTTTCCAACAAAGTTGTCCCTTGCCTTGCAAACAAACGCCCTCCAAGTTTGTTATGGTTTCTATTCCTGCATCTTGTGGTATCAAAACCACTTCCTGAAATTGTAAAAGCGCTGCCAGAATAAATGTTTTTCCCCCTTCTAAGAAAAAAAAAAAATGACAATGCTCACACTTGTGCATTGGACTCCTTTGAATGAATAAAATGGAAAGGGTTTGGTGTAATTCCTGATGGGGTGTGTGTTCTTTTTCATTGTGAATTGTAATTGTGGTTTCCTATTTAATTGTCGTAACCGGGCAGAAATTTTTTTTTTAATTTCAAAAAGTTTAATAAAAATATAAAGAAATGGTTAAGCAGTTATATTTCTAGAGTTTAGTTATTTCTGGTTTGGGTTTTTTTTTTAAGTTTCAATTTTATCAGTTAGGGGATCCCTGTATTTTTCATTCTTAAGTCACTTTGGAGCCAAGGGAGGTGGATGGTGACAGCTCTGGCTGGGGATTGAGTCCCCAGGAAGGAAATGAAAGAATCTCTATTTCAAACTCTGCCTGTGTTTTCAGGCTGGAGAGTCAACTCTTGAATATCATCTATCTCTTAAATCAGAACCTTTTTTCAGCGATCTGCTTTATTCCTAAATCAAATCTTATACATTTGTAATAACTTCCGTTTCCCTCGTCTCTCTTGGCCGCACAAGTCTGCATTTGCCGGCTGAAGGAGCTGGCCCTCAGTACTGGATCAGAGACGCCTCTTCCCCCTCTGCGTTTTCTAAAGGACACTTGAGAAGACAAGGAAAGGAAAAGCAACAGCCTCTGGCTCCAACCTGTGCAGACAAGCCCTGTCCTGAGGCACCGGGGCACTGGGGACATAGGTAAGAGCCCCCTCCATGGGGAGAGCCTCGCTGTGAGACTCCTGAGAAGGCAGGTGAAGCCCTTGGGTGCCCTGACTTCTCCCTCTGCCAGTGGAAAAGCTGAGACCACATGCTGATCAGAATTTTCAAGAGTAAGGAAACTAGAGGTGTGCGCCCAAGGATGGGCTGGCTCTGACTCAGTGCCACCGCTGACCCTCCCGCTGGAGAGAACACAAGCAGCATAAACAGCCAAGTTTGGGCTTTGTTTTTCTTTACCAAAAAACCTGGAGTTTTTTTTTTTTTTTGCTTTTTAAGGGCCGTGCCTGCAACATATGCAAGTTCCCAGGCTAGGGGTCAAATCAGAACTGTAGCTGCCAGCCTACACCACAGCCACAGCGATGTGGGATCTGAGCCGCATCTGCAACCTACACCACAGCTCACAGCGACGCTGATCACCAAACCACTGAGCGAGGCCAGGGATCAAACTTGCATCCTCATGGATACTGGTCAGATTCGTTTCCGCTGCGCCACAATGGGAACTCCTAAACCTGGAGTTCTTTAACTTTGCTAAGCAGCTCACAGATAAGCAGATGTCCCAGCTGACTGTTAAAATGAATTATTCATCACACACATAGACCCTTCCCTCCCAAATTAGTTTCACCAATTTAACTGTGAGCTTTTGAAGTAGATTCAAACTCACAAACGAGCGGTGAGTTCAGAAGCCCAGCATTTCCCTTGCCTAAGACTGCTACCCAGTAGTCTTGGGTGAGTTCACCTGGCAGAACCTGCACTGGTGCACTGAGTGCGGTGGGATGGGGGGAGGGGGTGGAGTTACTGGGAGGGGGTTTAGAAAGCACATGACCCTTTGACATTATGAGGTCTGACAGCGTGAGACAATTCACCTGGTAACAGAAACCCTATCTGAATATTTTAAATCAAGTAAGAAACATCTTCTTCACCTTTATACGCAAGAAATAATTTAGAATGAAATGAGTATTATTCTCAACACAGAGATGAACTCAGTAGCTCCCCAGCTGCTCCAGGAAACATTCATGTCTCCTTAGGCATTTGTCTATAAGAGTTCTGAGAATGAGGAAGTTTGAGAAAGCTGCACTCAATAAATTTTCACTGCAGGACTTGGAACTGTTTAGATGCCGATATAAACTGTGCGTGATCACAAGGGGAACACAGTGCGTTTCCACAGGTGCTGGAGCGTGGAAGGAAGGTTTTCCCCAAAGACCTCTGTGACATCGTCTGAGGCGAGTGCTTCCAGTGCGACCTGGCCCTTGTCGGTGAGGCAGGCATAGCCTCAATCAGTAGAGAATCAATGCTTATTTCTTAGGAGGCAGGATTGGCAGCTAAGAGCAGTCCCTCCGCAATGTCTCTGTTTGAATCCTGGCTCTGCTGTCTAGATGCCTTGTGCCTCAGTTTCCTCCTGTGTAAGATGGAGAAAACCTCTACCTCACACAGTGTGATGAATATTAAATGAGACTCTGTGTGTAAAGGACTTAGGATAGTGCCTAGTTCTGGTCATCAAATACAGCTAAGTTATTCTATTAATGTGCATAGTTCTCCTTTTTTTTACAGAAAGCTGGTCTCAAGTTCTGAGTCCTTGACAGTATCTACCTAAAATTTTTAACAATTCATCATATTTACTATTTGGTTATTCGTACTACTGCTTTTAATTTTTATTTTTTTTAACCATGCCCATGGCAGTTCCCAGGCCAGGCATTGAGCCTGCACCACAGCAGCAACCATGCTGGATTCTTAACCCATGGAGCCACCAGGGAACTCCTAAGACATTTGCTTTAAAAACGAATGCATTTAGAAAGAAAGACTTCAAGTGTATTAAAAATATGTTGAGTAAGTGCAGGTGGTATACAGATATGGAAAGAATGGTGACTAAATGGCAAAAACAAGATGATAGGTGAGCATCTGCGTTATATAATGGAGTGACCCAGTCTAATGCCACCTACAGGGACACCAGCCAATTGCCCTGAAAGTCTGAAGGCCACCCCTTGGCTCCCCCGCCCACCACAAAAGCTTTTGGAGATACTTCCCCCAGTTATAAAATTTCTAATTTCCAGTATAGCTAGAAAACTGTATTAAAAGAAGAATGTTTATTAGAAAATGAGTACTTCTTACACTTGAAATTTAAAATAAGTTCTGCATGCTTACATGTTCCAGTGCGGCTGAACTTTTCCTAAATCCAGCTAAATCCAACCGAAATCTGAATGAGAAAATTCGATTTGTGAAAATGTTAATGCAGTTTAGGAAGAAGCCCTTCTAGGTATAACACTTCTTCTCTGAATATTTTACTGAAGCCATACTGAAAAACTGAATTCACGTGTTTCACTCATCAGAAATCAAAGCAAAATCTCACTAACCGATTTGGTATATGTCGAACAGAACAAATTGATTGGATTCATTTTATAGTCACTCAGGCCTTGAGAAATCATGGCATGAAATTAAGTTGGGTACAGGCCTCGTGCCCAGTGAGTGTCCGGTGGCAGACGTAACGCCTGGTAACCCAATGTTACATTCACTTTTCTCCTGCTCTAAAAAGCGTGTTGAGATGGCAGATGAACTCAGTGGAAATTCTTCCCAGCAGAACAAAGTGGGAGAAATTGTTTTGTCTTTAAAAAGAACCACAAACAATTATTTAAAATCTCTGGAGACGTTCCCATTTTGGTGCAGCGGAAACGAATCTGACTAGTGTCCATGAGGACTCGGGTTTGATATCTGGCCTCGCTCAGTGGGTTAAGGACCCGGCACTGCCGTGAGCTGTGGTGTAGGTCACAGACATGGCTCGGATCTGGCGTTGCTGTGGCTGTGGCATAAGCCGGCGGCTACAGCTCCGATTCGACCCCTAGCCTGGGAACCTCCGTATGCCATGGGTATGGCCCTAAAAAAAATTTAAAAATTGTAAAATCTCTGGAAATTGTCCTGAGGACATACGGCAAATGCAGAAATAGTCATTTAAGAAAAATCTACTGTATATAAGCTCAGCCAGTGTCTGTGACCTTTGAGCCATGACCTCCTTCAGCCCTCCTACTCCATGTTCCAGAAATGCTTCCCTGGGTCCCCTGTCCTGCGCAGACACGGCCGAGAAGATGGAGATTCTCTCTCCCCTCCATTCCCTGTGTGGAGCTACGGTTTCTCCTTGGGAGACACGCGCTCCTGGTGTCTCTCATCCTCCCCGGCGCTTTATTGCAGGAGCTCCCTTCCAGGCAAGAGTGGCCGAGAGACGAGGGCAGGACAGGCCAAGAGTTCTGGGGGCTCGGCTGTCCCACCCCAGCTCTCAGGTCAGGTGGGGACTCCACCCCAGAAGAGGCAAGCCAGGAAGACCAGGGGCGACCTCCAAGAAGCCTGGCAGACGAGCCAGGAAGACCTCCCTCTGCACCCACTTGCAGAGCAGGGGTGTCGCTCTCAGAAAAAGAGAGTCCCCACCCTCAGTTCCAGCGCAAGGGTATGGGGCTTGCCCCGGGGAAAGGTGGGCCGTAAAGATGGAGATCTCCAGAGCTTCAGCTGAGGAGCTTGACTGTCTCTGGGACACAGCCCAGAGAACTGCGTGCCTAAGGGTGCTGTTACAAGCAATGGAGATTTGGTGGAGGGCACTGAAGGAGGCCGGGAGCCCCACGATGCAGATAGAACAGCGGAGCACCCAAAAGTTTAGCAGAACCCAGGAAAAGCCAAAGATTGTCCTCCTGGGATCACAGTCAATTCTGGAGGTGCTTCGGCTGCACCGCTCGGGACTAATCAGAACAGGCTGTGGGGCAGACCTCAAAGCATCCCCGAGCCACACATAAGCCCATCTTCGGGGGCAGAAGGAGCCCAAACACAACCTCTGAGCAAATACTGACTGAACAGTAAGCCACTCCAAGCCAGGAACTGCTCCTAGGAAGCCAGGCTAGTAACTAAAATCACATTTACATCTGGGAGCCATGACAGGGACCTCTCTGGAGTGATCAGAGAGGGAACGCAAGCTGCTAGTCCTTGGTTGAATGTGGAGCCCAAAGTGTCAAATTCCTGGAGTGTGACAGCCACCTACAAGCTGGAAACACATCCAACAGTAAAGGGTAAAAAATCTAACTGATTGGAGTTCCCACCGTGGCTCAGCAGAAATGAATCTGACTAGCATCCATGAGGACGTAGATTCAAACTCTGGCCTTAGTGGGTTAAGGATCCAACGTTGCCATGAGCTGTGGTGTAGGTCGCAGATGCGGCTTGGATCCCACATTGCTGTGGCTGTGGTGTAGGCCAGCAGCTACAGATCCGATTTGACCCCTAGCCTGGGAACCTCCATATGCCATGCGTGCCGCCTAAAAAGACCAAAAAGAAAAAAAAAATCTAACTGATGAAGGGGCTGAAGCACTACTTTTGACAGTCAGTGACTTATGCAGAGCCAGGGGCAATCCCTCGGAAGCCAGGCTAAAAGATAAGAATAAGGGGAAGATCCAAGCAGGGACATGAAAGAGGCCCCCAATAAAGGAAATTCTGTTAAATAATGATAAAGACTACATAAAGGTATGCACTGCCTTTCTTCTCTTTACTAGTTTAAAACAACTGTACAAAACAATATGAATATAATAAGTATTGTTGGTCCCATATGGTAAAGATAAGAGGACAAAGAAGGCGGGTGGGACTCAGCTGTACTGGAATAGGACAAGGCAATGACACCAGACGGAAACTGAAATCCAAAGGAAGAAATGAAGCGAGACAAAAGGATAAGTAGGAAAGCTGCCATCACAAAAGTTGTAATGTATACTTCTTTCTTCTAGCAGCTTCTTTAAAAGGCATGTTATATAAAGTGATAATATAACCACGTATGTTTTGTGACATGTGGCTGTAATATGTATAATAAGAAGAGCACAGAACAGGTTCGCGGGAAGGGAGGTTGGAGTAAACTTTCTGTATTTCACTGGAACTAAGCCAGTATAAATCTGAAGGAGATTCTGGTAAGTTAATATGTTTATTGTAAGATCTAGCTCACTCCTTAAGAAAGGAGTGTATATCAAAAATATATTTAAGAAACCAATAAAGGAATTAAAATGTTACATGAGAAAATAGACAATGCAAAAGTGGGCAGCAAAGAAGGAATAGAGAAGCAAAAATGGGATGAAATACAATAGAGAAAATCAGTATGGGAAGCATACATCTAACTACATCATTAATGCTAAATCTGAACCGACTAAACTCAACCACAAAACAGATGTCTGACTGGATTGAAAATTAAGCTTTCGGGAGTTGCCGTCTGTCGTGGCTCAGCGGAAACAAATCCAACTATTATCCATGAGGATGCGGGTTTGATTCCTTGTCCGACTCAGTGGGTTAAGGATCTGGTGTTGACGTGAACTGTGATGTAGGTCGCAGATGGGGCTCGGATCCCCCATTGCTGTGGCTGTGGTGTTGGCTGGCAGCTGCAGCTCTGATTCGACCCCTAGTCTGGGAACTTCCATTTGTCACAGATGCAGCCCTAAAAGCAAAACAAAACAAAAAAAATGCTTTCTACAAGAGGCAGATTTTAACTTAAAGATACAAATAGGTGGAAAGTAACAGGATGGAAAATGATATGCCAGGCAAACAAACAACAATCATAATAGAACTGGAGTGGCTATACTAATATCAGACAAAATGGACATTACAACAAAATGTTGCTTGAAACACAGAGGCACATTTCATTATGAAAAAGGGTCAATTCAGGAAGCAGGAAAGGAAATCTGAGACATGAACAAAAATATAAAGGTTAAATAACACAGTACTAAATAACCGATGGCCAAAGAAGGAAACAAAGGAATTTGGAAAATGCTTTAAGACAAATGAAAATGAAAACAACATATGGAAAGTTATGGGATGTGGCGCAGGCAGTACACATAGAGGAATTAGAGTTATAAATGTCTATATTGAAAAAGAAATATCTCAAATCAATAACCTAAACTTCACTTCCGGAAGATGGAAAAAGAAAAGCAAACTAAACCCAAAACAAGCAGAAGGAAGGAAATAATAAAGAGCAGAAATAGATGAAATGGAAAATGGAAAAAGATAAAATCAGCAAAACCAAAAGCTGGTCCTTTGGAAAGCTTAACAAAATTGACAAACCCTTAGCAAGACTGATGGAAAGTTCAAATTTGAGAAAAGACTCAAATTGTTTGCCTATAACTTAGAACAAAATGGACAAATTCCTATAGACACAAATCACCAAAGATAACTCTAGAGGAAACAGGAAATCTGACGAGACTTATACCAAGAAAAGGGATTGACTCGGTAATTTCAAGACTTCCCACAAGGACAAGGACCTAATAGCCTTACTAAAGATTATACAAAATCTTAAAATAACTAACACTAAAAACCCTTCCAAAAAATAGAAGAGCATTCTTATGCTGCAAACAATATCATCAATAAAGTGAAAAGACAACCCAAAATAGGAGAAAATATTTGCAAATAATTTGTCTGTTCAGGGACTTCTATTCAGAATGTATAAAGAACTCTTAAAAACTCAATAGGAAAAGATAAACCCAGATTAAAAATAGAGAGGATTTGAACAGATATTTCTCCAAAGAATGTATGCAAGTAGTCAATAAATACTTAAAAGGATCCTCAATATCACTGACTATGGGGGAAACGCAAACCAAAATCTCAGTGAGGGACCACTTCACACCCATCACGATGGTTAAAATAAAAATAAATAAAAGATAACAAGGTTGACAATGATGTGGAGAAACTGGAACTCATACATTGCTGGTGAAATGGTAAAGACTTTGGCAACGAGTCTGGCAGTTCTTCAAAATACTAAATAGAGTTACCTGTGAGTTAACTTGGAGTGGAAGAGTGGACCATTCATAATAAAAGCACACATCCATCCGAAAACTTGTCAACAAATGTTTATGGGAGCACAATTCATAAGAGCCAAAAAGTGGAAACAACCCAAATGTCCTGAGGAATGAATAACTATAATGTGGTATATCCATAAAATGGAAAATTATCTGGCAATAAAAAGAAACCAAGGACTGATACAAACTATCATTTGGAGGAATGTTAATGGTATATAAAAGATGCCGGTCACAAAAGACCCCATATCGTATGGTTCCACTTTTTGTCTGTTTTTTTTTTTTTTCTTTATAGCTGCACTGGCGGCATATGGAAGTTCCTGGGCCAGGGATTAAATCCAAACCCCAGCTGTGACTTATGCGGGATCTTTCAACCCATTGCACCTGGCCGGGGATTGAACCCATGCCCCTAAAGCGACCTGAGCCACTGCAGTCATGTTCTTAACCCACTGAACCACAGCAGGAACTCCTATTTATATGAGTTCTATTTATATGAAATAGCCAGAATAGACAAATATGTAGTGGTTGCTTAGGGATGGAGGGAGGAGGGAATAGGAAATGACTGCTAATGGGTACAGGGTTTCTTTTAGAGGAGTGTATTAGGGTTCTCTGGAGAAACAGAACCAGTAGCATGTACTGAAAAGTGGTTTAGTATAAGCAAGTGGCTCATGTGATTATGGAGGCTGGCAGGTCTGAAATCTATAGAGCCAGTGTCCCAGTTTGAAGGCCATCCGGCTGAAAATTCTCTCCTATTCAGGGGAGAGTCAGTCTTTTCTTCTACTCAGGCCTTCAACTGATTGGACAAGGCCCACCCACACAAAGGAGGGCAATCTCTGTTATGAAAGTGGAGGGCATGGACTTCCATGAGAACAATGGCAGAGTGTAATGGAGCCAAACTGAGAATGGAGTGGTGAGACTTTCAAATAAAGACACAAAACTGGAATAAAAGAAAATATTTGGGGGCACTCAGTGGTTAGGCAGCCAGCCGGTGGCAGGATGGAGTCTGAGGACATGAAAGGATATAGAGCCAGCAGCTTATGCCCTGATAAAAGCCTTCCACAATGTTGTGCCTCCTGGATATGGTTCCAATTTCTTGGTCAACTGGCATAAATCTTAGGTCACCCTATTCCCTTTATAGGGCAGCTTGAAACAATCAGTGCAACCACACACAATTCTAAGGGAAACACCAGGGTCCACATTGCCTGGTGCCCCTCTGCCAGTCCAGCATCAACTATCTGAAGTAGCTGTTGGCATCTGTGTGCCAAAACTGTCCAGGCCAACCAGTTTCCTGCTGGAAATGGGAAAGACTGCCTGCCACTGTGATCTGGAGAGTGGGGCCGGGTGGGGGCGGTCATGGTCACTTCCAGACCCAAGTTAAGATGGAGCACAGACTTGGCTGGAGCAGAGGAAGCTGGCTGAACACTGCAGAAAAGCATGCCAGGGCCCTACCCCCTGTGACTGGGTCTGGAGACAATCGGGGACCCTGGTTCCAGACCAAATATATTCTTGTTCCAGACCAAATATATTCTTAAAGTGACATACCTCCGTGAGCCCCACCCACCCCTGGATATAACTAGAATGGGTCTCTGCGTTTGTACCCGCAGTGCCTGGCGGCGGCAGGACCCCTTTCCTTGGAACTCCTTCACTCATTCATGGGCACTCACGTGCCAGGTGCTGTGTGGGGCACCGGAGAGTCAGCACTAGCTAAGGCAGCCCGGGCCTCTGCCAGGAGCTGATTCATTCACACTGGATCACCCTCCTCCAGCCGCCTGCCCTGAACTCCCACACTCCCAGCTACTCGCCTCTGACTGACCCTGAGAAAGGTTCCTCTCCACAGAAACCCCTTCACCTGCCAAATGCCACCCCTTCCTTGCAGCCTCCCGGGATTTCTCAGGCAAAATTAATTCCCCTCTCTTACTACTTAGCACTTCTGGGACCATCATGGCACTCCTGCCGTTCTGTCTCCGAGTTCACGTTATTTGCACGCCTCTCATCATCAAGAACTTGAACTCCTGGAGAACAGGAACTGGGCCTGATTCCTTCCACCTGGGATCCCTCCAAGGCATGTTGGTTAAACCAAACTACATGAAACCTATGAGGAGCTGGGGAGGGAGAAAGTGAAGAGTACACACACCCTTTCCTTATTCTCAGCTTCCACATCCAAGCACGTGGTCAGAGTCCCCCACTGTCACCCTATCACCTAGTATGAAATTAAAACTGCAACGTGTCTATAAAGACTTAAGTCCTGCTGCCTTTCTCCAAGTCCAGATCGTCCTAAGCTCAAAGACAAGCGAGCTGCTTTTCAGCCCTGGCATGTGGTCAGTGCTGCCCAGCTAGGAAAAGGCATAATGAAATACTTTCAAGTGCTGTGAACTGGCAAAACTGTGTTTATACAACTTCATGCAAACAAGCTAATGGGATGGCACTGCTGAGGTTTAATGGCGCTGGGTCAGGAAATTACTGTTCCCTGCTTACAAGTTTCGCTGCAGACCGATCCACGTCTCATCAGAAAAGAATCTTGATATGGAGCTATTACTTTGTGCCTGAGGAGGGGGCTTGCTATAAATAAGGGGGTGGGGAAGTGAGTTCTTGAGTGAATTTTATTTCCTCCTGAGAGACGCAAGTGGATGACTGTCAGCATCTGGGCTGCACCAGGAAATTCCACTGACTATGTGCAGGTGGCAGCAGCATAACTAATAAGGGACGCCTTCTCATGTGTCCAGGCTTCTCTCTGCCAAAGCCCACTAACCTGGCCAAGTCCACGGGCATGGGCCAATTGATGCAGCTAACGCACTATCAGAGCCCTGCGCTTGCAATCAGCTGCCCTGGTTAAAAACCTAGAGAGCTCAGGCTCAGTGGTAATGAAGCCAGCTAGTATCCATGAGGATAAAGGTTTGATTCCTGGCCTCACGCAGTGGGTTAAAGACCTCACACTGTCATGAGCTATGGTGTTGGTCGCAGACGTGGCTCGGATCTGGCGTTGCCAAGGCTGTGGCATAGGCTGGCAGCTGCAGCTCCAATTCAATCCCCAGCCTGGGAACTTCCATATGCTGCACAGGCAGCCCTAAAAAAAAAAAGAAAGAAAGAAAAAAAAACCCCTAGAGTTCCCCTAACTAGCCATGGGATCTGGAGCCTGTCGCTGGGCTTCTTTAGGCCTTAAATGGCTCATCTGTACACTCAACCATCGCTTAAGGTTCCTTCCCCAGTCTGAGCTGGACCTATGCCAATTCATTCGACTGTTGTCCCACAACTAGAAAATCACTGGAGCCGACCCACCACATGTTAGGGTCATGGTTCTAACTGCGCTGATCCACACACATCCTCTGACCTGGCTCTCCGTGGAGCTAACCCTGCGCCTGTCACGCAGTGGCCTAAGGTTACGGGGTTTGGCTGGGGCTGCGACAATGTGCCTCTTGCTCACACACACTATTAGGGGCCCGGCCTCTAGAACTACCGTCTCCTTAGCTACAGAGACTAAGAGGCAGTTCATGAACCAATTCATGACATCACTGGCCTTCCCGGATGCTATCATGGTGTCGTTTGTCAACTCAAGTGAAAAGAACCAAATGTTCAAGTTCTTAAGTGGAGAGGTTGAATGAGTGATCCGTTTTCTGCGCAAGGATGATCCCTTGTAAAAATGAGGTGGGCATTCAACACAGCTAGAGGAAAACAGTAAATCTGGCTTCACTGGAAGTGTTTACACGCTAGGGCCCCTCTAGAATGCTGTTCTTGGAACCCAGAATTTTAAAACCCGGACAGACTAGACTATGTGAGGCATTTCTGAGCCCAAACTCCCCAGACAGAATCCAAAACAGACTTGTATTTACAAGTCTGTAAAATACAGATGTCAAAGAAGTTGCTAAGAAGAATCGTATCGGTGAACACCTAATTTTTGACATTTTGTGTCATCTGCTCTATAAAAATCCCCCCACAATGTGGTTTTCAAGGTTGCCTCTTTGCACTCACATGCTTGAGGTCATGGCAGTGGAAGCTACACCACTCTGGAGAGCAATCAGGAATAGCTATCAAAAGCCATCAATGTGAGGCCAAGAGGCACTTGAAAAGATGTTCAACATCACTATTAGAGAAATGCAAATCAAAACTACAATGAGGTACCACCCAACAGTGGTCAGAATGGCCATCATTAAAAAGACTGCAAATGATAAACACTGGAGAGGGTGTGGAGAAAAGGGATTCCTCCTACATTGTTGGTGGGAATGTAAATTGGTACAGCCACTATGGAGAACAGTATGGAGGTTCCTCAAAAAACTAAAAATTGAACTAGCACGTGATCCAGCAACCACAGTCCTGGGCATATACACAGACAAAACTTAATTCAAAAAGACAGATACATGCATGTGTTCATATAGCACTATTCATAATAGCCAAAACATGGAAACAACCTAAATATCTATCGACAGATGAATGGATAAGGAAGATGTAGAGTATACATATATAGTGAAATATTATTCAGCCATAAAAAAGAATGAAATAATGCCATCTGCAGCGACATGGATGGACCTAGAGATTATTAGACTAAGCAAAATAGGTTAGAAAAAAGGATAAATATTACATGATATCACTTATATCTGGAATCTAAAATATGACACAAATGAACTTATCTATGAAAAAGAAACAGACTCGCAGACATGTGGTTGTGAAGGGGAAGGTGGGGTGAGGGACAGGATTGGGAGTTTAGAATTAGCAGATGCAAACTAGTATATACAAAACAGGTGAACAACAAGGTTCTACTGTATAGCACAGGGAACTATATCTGATATCCTGTGATAAATTATAATGGAAAAAATATATATAACTGAGACTTTGTTATATGGCAGAAATTAATGCAATATTGTAAGTCAAATATACTTCAAAAAAATTTTTTAAAAAGCCATCAATCAATGTGTCCAAATTCTAGCCGATGATTAAGAATCTATCCCAACATCATAGAGATAGGGTCAAAAATCTAGGTATAAGAATGTTTCTAGCAAAAACTTAAAGCAGCAGTGGGGGAAATGACTCAGTAAAGTAGAAATATACAATGTGAAATGTCCTTAAAATGATGCTTAAGGAGTTCCCAGGGTAGCTTAGCGGAAACAAAACTGACTAGTTTCCATGAGGATATGGGTTCAATCCCTGGTCTTTATCAGTGGGTTAAGGATCCAGAGTTGCCATGAGCTCTGGTGTGGGTTGAAGACGCAGCTGGGATCTGATGTTGCTGTGGCTGTGGTGTAGGCTGGTGGCTACAGCCCCTATTCAACCCTTAGCCTGGGAACCTCCATACGCCGCGGGTGCGGCCCTAAAAAGGCAAAAAAAAAAAAAAAAAATGATGCTTAAGAATGTTTTATAATATTAAAAAATTTTGCTACAATTCTAAGGGGAAAATGGGTCACAAGTTTTATATATAATGTTTTTTCAACCCTTGTAAGGAAAAAATACACAGACAAAAAGACGCCAGACAAAATGCTAACTAATTACTTCAGATTTGAGGAGGTGGGTGATTTTTTTTTCCCTCTCCTTCTTTCTGCTTTACTCTGCTTTCCAAATTACCCACAATAAGCTTTACCTTGAAATTATAATATCATTACAAAAAACCTCGTGTCCCTTAGACAACCACCTCCTCCCTCCCTGGAGATCTCTTTGTCCCCCTGTTCCTCACACCACAACTTTCTCCCTGCAGACACAGTGGAAACAAGAAAATCAAAGCCACGGATTTCACTTGTCAAGAATCATCCGGTGTTGCCGTGAGCTGCGGTGTAGGTTGCAGATGTGGCTTGGATCCCGCGTTGCTGTGGCTGTGGCTGTGGCGAAGGCCGGCAGCTACAGCTCCTGTTAGACCCCTAGCCTGGGAACCTCCATATGCCGCGGGTGCGGCCCTAGATAAGGCAAAAAGACAAATAAAAAAAAAAAAAAGAATCACCAAGGTTAGCATCACCAGGATGCACCCAAACCACAACATGTGCCCTTGATAAGATGCCTGGAGCAGAATTCCACCCCGCTTACATGCATTCCTGCTGAAGACATGTAGCATGAATCTAATCACAAAGAAGCATCAACAAACCCCAAACTCTCTTACGGTGTAACTGGCCTGGACTCTTCCAAGACGTCAAAAGCCAGACAAGAAGGGCTGAAGAAGCACCCAGATCAAGGGACACCAAAGAGGAGTTCCCTTGTGATGCAGGGGATAAAGGATTCGGCATTGTCACTGCAGAGGCTCAAGTTGCTGCTGTGGCATGGGTTTGATCCTTGGCCCGGGAACTTCCACATGCTGCATGCGATGGTCAAAAAAGTAAATAAATAAAAGGACACCAAAGAGACTAAACACCATAAATGACACAGGATTAGATCCTCGACCAGAATTTTTCTATTGCTAAAAGAGCAATAAGGAGACAATTGGTGAAGTGAAATAAATTCTGCTTATTAAATAATGCAATAGTATATCATCGTTAGTTTTCTGATTCTGTTGGGTTTAGCATGGGTATCTATAAGGTGGTTTTTAGGGAATACATGCAGACATTTTTAGGGGGCATCAGTTTACAACGTACCATCAGATGGTGCAGAAAAAAATAGTGTACATATGAGAGAGAATGCAAATGTGTTAATATTTGGGAAATCTGAGTGAAGAGCATATTGGAATTCTTTATACTATTTTTAATAACTTCTCTGTAAACCTGCAACTATTTCAAAATAAATGGTAGAGATAGAAAAAAAGAAAAATTATCTTCTCTCTTCCTCAGCCTCTCTCCCCGTCTCCTCTCTCTCTCCCCCACCCCACAAACCCACACACAGAAACATGTCTGAAGGAAATGGAGAAAACACATTAACAGCATTTATATCTAGACAGTGGGACATTATATGTAAAATTAATCTTGCAAAGACAACAAAAGCAAAAATAAGTAAGTGGAACTATATCAATCTGAAATGTTTCTGCACAACAAAGGAAACCAAGTGAATGAAAAACAACAAAATGAAGAGGCTGCCTACTGAACAGGAGAAAGTATTTACAAGTCGCGTATCTGATAAGGGATTGATATCCAAAATATATAAAACTCATGCAACTCAATAGCAAAAAAAAACAACCTGATTAAAAATCGGATAGAGGATCTGAATAGGCATTTTCCGAAGAAGACATACAGATGGCCAACAGGTACATGAAAAGTGCTCAACATCATTAATTGCTAGAAAAATGCAAATCAAAATCTCAGTGAGATACCATCTCACACCTGTAAGAATGTCTATCATCACAAAGACAAGAAATAACAAGTGTTAGCGAGGACGTGGAGAAAATATTACCCTTGTGAACTATTGGTGGAAATGTAAACTGGTATAGCTGCTATGCAAAACAACATGAAGTTTCCTCAAAAAAATTAAAAATATAACTACCATATGATCCAGCAACTTCACTTCTGTGCATTTATCCAAAGGAAACAAAGCACTAACCAGCGAAGATATATGCACTCTATGTTCACTGCAGCATTATTTACAATAGCCAAGATATGGAAGTAATCTTAGTATCCACTGATGGACAGGTGGATGAGAATATATATATATTTGTAAATATGCAATGGAATATTACTCAGCCTTAAAGAGGAAGGAAATCCTGCCACTTGTGATGAACATGGTTTGACATGGATGAACCTTGAAGGCATTATACAAAGTGACATAAGACCAAGAAAGAGAAATACTATATATTCTCATTTATATGTGGAACCTTAAAAACAAAACCTCACAAAAACAGAGAGTAGAACAGTGACTGCCAAGAGCTAGGAGGTGGGGGAAATGGGGAGAGGCTGGTCAAAGGGCATAAACTTCCTGTGATGACATTAACAAGTTCCCGGGATCTAATGAACAGCATGCTGACTGGTCAACAACACTGTTTAGTGTAATTGAAAGTTGTTAAAAAGGTAGATCTTAAAAGTTTTCATCATAACGTCGACAACAAAAAGGTAATTATGGAAGGCAAAGGATGTGCCAGCTAACCTAATTGTGGTAAACACTTTGCAATATATACTTGTATCAAGTCAAAATGCTATATCCCGTAGACACACAGTGTTGTATGTATACTTCAATAAAGCTGAGGGGGTAAGTAATAATAAAATTAACCTTTTTTATGCTTTTATGTTTCACACATTTTCAACCACCAGTATGTATTTATTCTCATTATATACATATATTTACAACTTTAAAATGTGCTACCAAGGGCTGTGGCTGTGATCTGCCCTGACAGCCCCTCTGCAGTGTCAGCTGGCTTGTCCGTATCACTACTCTCCCCACACACGGTTACACCCACGTGGGCTCCACCAGCAGCTGTGGCTGGGCCAAAACCGGCCTCCATGGGATCGTGATAGTAAGACAGCTGTAGTCTCAAGTGACTTGAAGTGTCACATGTCTTTCCCCTGAGGCCATGAGTATACCCTGTGACAGAAGGAACTAAAAATGGCAATGTGCATACTCTTTGGTGTAGAAACACCCTGTCACTTTCTGGGGGCTGAAGAGTTCCAGAGCAATGAACTTGGAGATTGTCTTACATGGTTAACGTGTCTGATTTTTTTTTAAAGAAAATTATTACTTGTTATGGATTTTACAGTACATGCCATCTCAAACTCTGGGTGCCTTAGAAAACCACCCAAGTTCTTTCCCTGTTAGTTACAGTTTTAAAAATAAATTTTAAAGTAGCACTTATCACAGTGCTGGGCATACCTCGTAAAGAGCCAATAAATACTCTTCTGGTGAACTGATCCAAAAAATGAATTCAAAAGGTGTGAGTGACTGCCATGAGGAGAAAACTCTGTAGTCCAGGTTTTAAGGTTTGGATTATGCAATAGGATTGACAGTTTATTTAACAATTTATTTAACAATTTTCCAGTCTGGCCAGTTGGCAGTGACCTGAGTGGGTCACTGAGTCTGCCTCTGGCTGCAGGCAGGCACGTGTCACACACTGGGATCTCAGCAGGCAGACTGTACGCCAACATTCTGCAAAACTTCCAGAAAGGGCTTTCAAAACTTGATGCTGAAAGGCACCCTAAATTTTATATCGTTGAAAATTCAGTCTTAACAGATCAACCTCTTCATATCACAAAGCTGGTCTTCAGTTTGTGATTTCAGAGAGAGAATCGTGTTCAATTCTAGATTCTTCTCATTCCTTTCTGTCCCTATGAGGGGTGATTCTCTGAATTTATTCTCAAAGGCTACTACCATTTAAATATGGAGACAAATGCTTAACCCACTCATTAGAGGAATCAGACATGGATTTTCTATTAACCTGATTTTTGAGCATCCTCTTGGTTGGACTCAGACAACCCAAGATATACTGTTGTGTAAAATAGCATGCTCTTCGGGAAAACCCAACTGATTTCCTACTTACAAAATAATTCAGAAATCAAGACAAAAGCCTTTAGAACTAAATCTTGGAAGTTTTAACTTCTAAATATTAAGAAGGAAATGTACGACAGTAAACATGTATTATTCTGTCTTGACATCTGGCATTGTGTTTAGTTTCTTTCCAGAAAATAAACTTAAATCATGATGTGAAGTTGAATGTAAAAATCTAACAAGATTGGAAAATGGCTTCAGGATCTTAGAATTCAAATGTGTCTCTGCTGTTTGCAACAACATTCCTTCTCTCATGAGTATTCATAATTCCACCACCTTTCAGTCATCAAACAGCCAACACATACAGCTATTTAAGGTGACATTTGTACTGAATTATTTAATACTTACAATAACCTTGCAAAGAAGGTACTATTATATTCTTTTTACAGATAGACAGCAAGAGTCAATTGCCTAAGGTATACAGGTAATCAAAGGCAGAGCACAGATCCAAATCCTCTGACCTAACTAAAGAGTAGAAAATTTTAGTAACTGCATTTTGCCATATGTCTGATTTATTATCAGAGGCAAATTGGGAGAAGGGTGAAATTAAAGCATTGGACAACAGTCTTTATGGTAGCTGACTGAGTCATCCTCAGAGGTCAGATTTCAAAATCCCCCTCTGAGGAAAGCAGCAAAAGCCGGTGGGTTTATCCCATCCTGCTGAGAGTTTTGCATTCTGCTGAGCTACACGGTGGTTGCAGTCAGCAACTGCTACTGTCTTGCAGCTGTCTTGCACTCCTTTTGCCTGCGCCTGTTGAGTTTTTGTGGTGTGCTGTGCCACCTGGTGGTTAAAGTTGGGAACTGGTACATTCTGTGCCGTAATCTTGTACTTGATCTCCCGAGTCTGGCTGAGCGCTTAGAGTTCTACTGCGCCACCTGGTGGATACTGTGAACAATTATCCTTTTGTCCGGCTGACGTACATTGCACGGTCCTGCTGTTTTGCGGTCTATTGCGCCACCTGGTGGTTATTGTTAGGAACTACTCTAGTCCCTTCACCTGTTTTGTGCTTCTTTGCCCTGTCCAGCTGTTTTGTGTTCAACTGCGCCGCCTGGTGGATGCTGTTAGCAATTACTCTACTCTCGTCTTTTTGGTCTTCTTTGCCCTATTGTTTTGTGCTCTGCTGCGCCTCCTGTGGTTAGAGTTAGCAACTGATTTATATTAGCTGTCTTGTATGCTATTGCCCTGTCCCGCTGAGTTTTGCGCTCAACTGCGCCACCTTGTGGATGCTGTTAGCAATTACTCCTTTCAGCTGGCTTGTACTTCTTTGCCAGTGTCCTGCTGGGTTTTGTGTTCTACTGTGCCACTTGCTAGCGCTGTTAGCTATTACTCTATTCTCTTCACTATTTCTTGTACTCTTTTGCCCTATTCTGCTGATTTTTACACTCTACTGCGCCATCTGGTGGTTAATGTAGCAACTTATTTATATTCCCTTCAGCTGTCTTGTATACTACTGCTCCATCCTGCTGAGTGAATACTGTTAGCAATTACTTCTTTCAACTGGCTTGTACTTCTTTGCCCTGTCCTGCTTGTTCTGCATTCTACTGTATCACCCGGTGGACGCTATTAAGAATTAATCTATTCCTTTCAACTGTCTTGTACTTCTTCTCCCTGTCCTGTGGAGTTCTGAGTTCAACTGTGCCACCTGGTGGATGCTGTTAGCAATAAAATCTTTCAGTTGACTAGCACTTCTTCGCCCTGTCCTGTTTTGTGTTCTACTATGCCACCTAGTGGACGCTGTTAGCAATTATGCCTTTCAGGTGGCTTCTGCTTCTTTGCCCTGTCTTGCTATGTTTTGAGTTTAACTGCATCACCTGGTGGATGCTGTTACAAATTACTCTATTCGTTTCAGCTGTCTTATACTTCTTTGCCCTGTCCTGCTGAGTTTTGTGATCTATTTCACCACCTGGTAGATGGAATTACTTTATTCTCATTACTGTCCTGTACTTCTTTGCCCTGTCTGGCTGTTTAGCATTCTCTTTTGCTACCTGGTGGATGCTGTTAGCACTTACTCTATTTCTTTCAGCTGTCTTTTACTTCTTTGCCCTGTCCTGCTGAGTTTGTGTTCAACTATACCACTTGGTGGATGCTGTTAGCAATTACTCTATTCCCTTCAGCACTTTGTGCTCTGCCCTGTCCTGCTGAATTTTGCTGTGTCATCTGGTGGTTGCAGTTAACAACTGCTTTATTCTCTACAGTTGTTCTGCTTGTTCTCTCTAGCTGAGTTTTGTGTTCTACTACACCACCTGGTGTTTGCAGTTAGCTACTGCTATATTTTCTGCAGCTATCTTGCACTTTTTTGCCCTTGTTCTACTGCGCTTTGCATTTTGCTGTGCCAGCTGGTGGTGATAGAAATTACTATCCTCCCTGCAGCTGTCTTGTACGCCTTTAGCCTATCCTGCTGAGTTTTGCATTCTACTGCACCACCTGGTGTTTCCTGTTAGCAGTTCCTCTATTTGCCCTGTCTGGCTGAGGGTTTTGTGTTCTACTGTGCCACCTGGTGGTTGCTGTTAGCAATTTCTATATTCCTTGCAGCTATCTTGTACTTTTTTGCCCTGTCCTGCTGAGTTTTGCATTTTTTGTGCCACCTTGTGGTTGTAGTTAGCAATTGTGATATTCCCTGCAGTTTTCTTGTACACCTTTGTCCTGTCTTGCTGCATTTTGCATTTTGCTGTGCCACCTGGTGGCTACATTTAGCAACTGCTATATTCCCTGTAGCTGTGTTGTACTTGTTTGCCCAGTCTTGCTGAGAATTTGGGTTCTACTGTGCACAAACTTGCAGTCTAAGGTGGTTAAAGTTAACAATTGCTTTACTCCCTACAACTGTCTTGCGTAATTCTATTGGCTGATAGTTTTGTGTTCTACTGTGCCATCTGATGGTTGCTATTAGCAACTGTTATATTTCCTTCAGTTGTCCTGTACTTGTGCTTCAAGAAGCTTCTCAGATGGGGAACATTCTTTACTCACCATCATTTTCAGCTACGAATTAGGTTTCCAATGAGTAACTTAACTCTTTAATTTACAATCACCCATTCTAAGGCCTTTAAGATAAACTCCCTTGCAATTACTCTATTCCCTTCAGCTGTTTGGGAACATATTAGCAGGATTTTTGTACTCCATGGAGATTACTCCTCCCAAACTTCAGAGTAGCAGGAAGGTTCTCCAGTCCTGGCTTATAAATGTTAATCAGAATATCCACATCCTAAAAAAAAAAAAAAACCCAAAGTTAAATTGGAAGAATTTCAGCAGAACTAGTAGGGCACTTTGGCCAGAGGATTGTATGTTCATGAGGCAGAAATAATGAGTATGATGTTGGAAACCAGGCTGGGGACAGATCTTGATGGTCTTGATTACCAGACAGGCAGGAAATGTGGACTTTGTGTAGTTGGTAATAAAATATAAGACCTTTGACATTTTTAAGTAAAGGAGAAAATCAGACCCATGACTAAAGCAGTCATCTGTCTAAGCTTTGTTGGGCATATGTCCCAAATGTGTGCTTATTTTCTCCTTAGGAACATGGGATAACTCAAGCTCCTCATCTACAAATGATAAGTATGTGGGCATTTTTAGCAAGAGAAAGAGTATTGCTCACTAAACTAGCCACTTCTGTAAAGTCCTGCCCTGTGAAATGAACAACTATTTACTGATAAAAGATGAGGAAAGGGTGATTTAAGCAAAGAGAAAGCAAATACTAAAAAGAAAATTCCCAATTCAAAAGAAAAAATATATAGAGGAAGAGGAACAAAAGAGGGGGAAGGAGAGAGGAGGAGAGCTGGGGCGTGAGACCTGGGGGCAGTGAGGTTCTCCCCAAAGCCAAGGTGAGAGACAACTTGAAACTGGGCAGCAGGAATAGAAAAAAGAGATCTGGAGAAAGAGAGCTGATGGGTTTTACTGCTGTGGAGTTTGGAGAGCTAGACAGTTTTTTAAGCATTCCTAGAAGTGCCTTGAAAGTGTCTTGGTAAAACATCACACAAGAAGTTAAGGTTCCTACCCATTGATCTGGTAATTTTACTTCCAGAAGTTTATCCTAAAGTAATCACAGATAAGCATAAAATATGTGTAAAAGATGTTTATCACAATATTGGCATGGCAGAAAATAACTGGAAAGAACCAGAGGAAACACATTCCCAATTTTTGATACATCTAGAAATGGGATAAATTAAAAAACTCATGTTTACCAAGAATGTTTAATAACATGATTAAATGCTTTTGATAAATATAATCATGTTAAGTAAAAAAAGAAAATCTGGATTCACAGTGTATAGTATGACTCCAGTTTTGTAAAGAGACTCCATATGTATAGAAAAAGAAGAAAAGAAATGCAAGAAAATATTAACTGTGGCTATCTAATTCATAAGATTATAAACCAATTCTTCTTTATACTTTACCAAGCTTTCTAAAATGTAATTAACCTATATTATTCTAATAAACAAAAATAACTGTTGTAAAATATAAAAAGGAAATAACTGAACTTTCTGGCCTAAGTTACTTATAGAAAGTCTTCTCAAAGATTTAGATTTGAATATTTTATTACAAAAGCAAATACAATGACATTTTTAATAAGTGAATTTCAGAGTCAATAAAGATGAGAATATCCTTCATTATAGTTGAATTTCTGCTGTAAAGTGACCCAGTAACACACACACACACACATATACACATATACATTCTTTTTCTCACATTATTCTCCATCATGTTCCATCACAAGTGATTAGATATAGTTTCCTGTGCTATACAGCAGGACCTCCATTGCTGTATCCATTCCGAATGCTGTAGTTTGCATCTACTGACCTCAAATTCCCAGACCATCCCACTCCCTCCCCTTCCCCCTCAGCACCCCCAAGTCTGTTCTCCACGTCCATAAGTTTGTTTCTTTTCTGTAGATAGGTTCATTTATGCCATATATTAGATTTCAGATATGTGATATCATATGGTATTTGTCTTTCTGACTTACTTCACTTAGTGTAAGAATCTCTAGTTCCATCCATGTTGCAGCAAATGGCATTATTTTGTTTTTTTATGGCCGAGTAGTATTCCATTGTGTATATGTAGCACATCTTCTTAATCCATTCATCTATTGATGGACATTTAGGTTGCTTCCACATCTTGGCTATTGTGAATAGTGCTGCAGTGAACGTAGGGGTGCATGTATCTTTCTGAATGAAAGTTCTGTCTGGATTTATGCCCAGGAGTGGGATTTCTGGATCATATGGTAGTTCTTTACCTTGTTTTCTGAGGTACTACTTCCATACTGTTGTCCATAGTGGTTGTACCAATTTATATTCCCACTAACAGTGTAGGAGGGTTCCCATTTCTCCACACCCTCTCCAGCATTTCTTATTTGTAGACTTACCAATGATGGCCATTCTGACCAGTGTGAAGTGGCATATCACTGTAGTTTTGATTTGGATTTCTCTAATAATTAATGATGTTGAACATTTTTTCATGTGCCTGTTGGCCATCCATGTCTTCTTTGGAGAAATGTCTACTTAGGTCTTCTGCCCGTTTTTCAATTGGGTTTTTTTGTTTTTTTGCTGTTGAGGTGTATGAATTGTTTATATATTTTGGAGATTAAGCCCTTGTCAGCTGCATCGTCTGAAACTATTTTCTCCAGTTTCTTAGATTGTCTTTTTTTTTTTTTAATGGTTTCCTTTGTTGTGTAAAAGCTTGTAAGTTTGATTAGGTCTCATTTCTTTATTTTCGTTTTTATTTCTATCGCTTTGGGAGACTGAAGTAAGAAAACATTTGTACAGTTCACATCAGAGAATGTTTTGCCTATGTTCTCTTTTAGGAGTTTTATGGTGTTTTGTCTTATGTTTAAGTCTTTAAGCCATTTTGAGTTTATTTTTGTTCATGGTGTGAGGATGTGTTCTAGTTTCACCGATTTACATGCAGCTCTCCAGTTTTCCCAGCACCACTTGCCTAAGAGGCTCCTTTTATTTATAGAGGTCAACGTGACTGTGATTAAACTTTAAATTAGGGAATTCCCATTGTGGTGCAGCAGAAACAAATCTGGCTAGTAACCACAAGGATGTAGGTTTGATCCCTGGCCTTGCTCAGTGGGTCAGGGATCCAGCATTGCCATGAGCTATGGTACAGGTCATAGATGCAGCTTGGATCCTGTGTTGCTGTAGTGTGACATAGGCCAGTAGCTGTAGCTCCAATTCAACCCCTAGCCTGGGAACTTCCATATGCTGTGGGTGCATCCCTAAAAAGTAAAATAAATAAATAAACTTTAAATGAACTTATAAGCTTATGGCATTTAGGGCACAAAGAAAAAACAGGACTAGCATAATTCTTATTGTGATGTGTAACTGAGTCTCATACCAGACCAGCAAGGCAAATGTTATATTTCTAAGCACTACTTTCTAAATTAAAATCCTTAACAGGCTCATAACAGGGGAGACTGAGTGATATAGACATCAGCATGAACTATGATATTTTAATAAACAATAGTGCCATGCATATTTCTGTCAGTGATGTTTATAAAATCCTAAGATGAGGAAAAAATGAAACCTCAGTAAAGGTACCTATGAGTAAAAGATGTAGCTAAGTATATACCCTTCTGATGCTTCAGTTAGATCCAAAAATATAAAACCTTGATTGCCACGAGTATTTCTCAAACTTTACTATGCTTAAGAAACACAAAGGTTGCTTGTTAAATAGCTTCCTGGGTCACTCTTCCCAATGATTTCAGTTCCATTGATATGGGGCAGAGTTTAGTCATCTTCATATTAAGCACAGTGTGTAAATACCCAGATCGTATTTGATACAGGTGGTCCAGGAAACCCATTTAGAGAAACATCAATCTGGAAGTGGATTGTTTTCACGTCCCTTTGGCATCTTGCCTAAATAGCACTTTTCTCAGAAGACTGTACTTTTAGCATGAACTTGTAGTCTTGGAGTTTATAAACTGGGGATGTATAGTCTTGAGGTTACAGAGACACTTTACAAGGTTTCTTGCCAGAGGGTTTTCAGGGCATTTGTTTATATGTAAGTAACTTTTCTTTGTACTCTCTCTAAAATCCTTCTGCAGTGGTGGTGCAGGGCCACTAGGGGGCTTCTCTTCCCAACCAGTCTTTTCCAGCCTGTCCTCAAGTCTATTCATTGCCTTGGAGTGACCAGCAAAGAATCAGTTTTACATAATGGACTCCAATGCCCTGGTAACAAATGCTTTTGCAAATCAGGAGCAAACTGAAAGAGGACCTAATTGATTTGTCAGTCGATAGATGATTGGAAATAACTTTTATGATAGATCACGCTGTAACTCTTAGCATACCATTCCAAAGGAATGTAAAGACTTGAGTAACATTGCAGTAACAACATACTTTTCATTTCACTTACTTATTATTATGTGAATGATCTCATGGCTTAAATCTTTCATTAAAAAAAAAACTGGATGCTAAACCTGGTCTAATTAGAACTAATTTTAATCTACGGATACATGAACTTAGCAATAAAATCCACATTCATTTATTTAAATGATACACTTCTGGTGCAATTTCACTTCTTTTTTTTTTTTTTTTTTGTCTTTTTGCCTTTTCTAGGGCCACCTCGCAGCATATGGAGGTTCCCAGGCTAGGGGTCTAATCGGAGCTGTAGCAGCTGGCCTATGCCAGAGCCACAGCAACGCCAGATCCAAGCCATGTCTGCAACCTACGCCACAGCTTACGGCAACACCAGATCCTTAACCCACTGAGCAAGGCCAGGGACCAAACCTGCAACCTCATGATTCCTAGTCGGATTCATTAACCACTGAGCCACGACAGGAACTCCTAATTTCACTTCTTATATTTAATATTTATCATAGTTTGAAAGATATGTATACTATTTTGATTAAAATTACATACCACCAGCTATAAAGATAATCAATCCAAAAGAGAAATTTTTACACTTAAGAGGTCTCTGAGCATAAAAAGCAAAAACAAAAAATTCTACTTAGGTAGGTATATTTTTGTGGCCAACAGATATGAAGCATAGTTGAAAACAGACTTTTGAGCTTAAAAAAAAAGCACTGCCCAAGAGTGACCAAGATGGCAGAGTAGAAGGAAGTAGACTAGACTCACCTCCTCTCACAAATACATCAAAAATACATCTACATTAGGAACAATTCCCACAGAATACCCACTTCACACTGGCAGAAGACCTCAGACTTCTGAAAGGGCAAGAAGAATCTTTACGTAACCAGATAGGACAGAAGAAAAAGACAGCAAGAGGGAGGGACCAGGGGTGGGGGGGGTCAGGGTGGGAACCTCTGCCCCTGGGAGGGATCTATGAAAGAGGAAAGGTTCCCACATCCTGGGGAGCCCTCTCATTGGTTGGGACATCAACCAGAACAGAGAGGGAGCTTTGGAGCCACAGAGGAGAGTTCAGCAAACGGTTTGAAGAATAAAGACAGACTTACAGAGATGGTTTGTGCTGCCACCCTGTAGTCCCTTGACTGACATGCATGTCTGCAGCTGCAAGCAGGGTCTGGGGACTGAAGCTTGATCTCTGGAGGTCAGACCTGGGAAGAGGACTGGGGTTGGCTTTGCGGAGACAGCCTAAAGGGTATACAATGTATTACAGCTGCAATTGCATAATAAGGATTCCAGAAGATAAAGAAAGAGAAAGGGGTACTGAAAATGTACTTGAAGAGATTATGGCTGAAAATATCCCAAACCTAAAGAAAAGAGATATCCAGGTACAGGAAGAACAGAGGGTCCCAAACAAGATGAACCCAAACAGACTTACACTAAGACATAATTAAAATGACAAAAATTAAGGAGAAAATTCTAAAGGTAGCAGAGAAAAACAAAAAGTTAGTCATAAGGGAGACCCCACAGATCTATCAGCTGATTTCTCTACAGAAATGGTGCAGGCAAGAAGGGAGTGGCAAAATATACTCACAGTCCTAAAAGGGAAAATAATCTGTAATCCAGAATACTCCACCTAGAAAGATTATTATTTAGAACAGAAGGAGCAATAAGGAATTTCTCGAACAAAAATACAGCAATACTAAACCTGCCCTAAAAGAAATATTGAAAGGTCTTGCTTGAAAAAAGCAAGAAGCTACAGGAAAGAGAAAATCACAGTTAGAAAGTAAGTGAGTTAAATAAGCCAGTATACAGATTAAAAAGAAAAAAATTGTGCAAAAGTGACGATAATCACACTGAAGAGCAAAAGGATAAACATGAAGATGTAAAAAATGACATCAAAATCATAAAATGTGGGAAAGAAAATGTAGATTTTTAAGAATGTGTTTGAGCCTATATGACTATCAGTCTAAAACCATATGGGAAAGGGTTAACATATTTGAAAAACAAAGTAACCACAGGTCAAAAACATAAAACAGACTCACAAAAACCAAAAAGAATACAAGCATAAAATAAAATCAAACTACAAAAGAAAAAAAAAGGAACAAAGAAGAAACAGAATTAACTAGAAGTAAAGGATTAATATGGCAATACTTATCAATAATTACCTCAAATGTCAATGGACTAATGTTCCAGTCAAAAGACACAGAGTGGGAAAAAAACAGCTTTGGAGTTCCCTTGTGGTGTAGTGGGTTAAAGATTTAGCATTTTCACTCCAGTGGCTTGGGTTGTTGCTGTGTGCAAGTTCAACCCTGGCCCAGGAATTTTCACACACTGTGGGATCAGCCAAAACAAAAACCAGCAAAAGACAGAGTGACAGATTGGATAAAAAACAAGAGCCTACAATATACTTCCTACAAGAGATCCACTTTAGGGCAAAGAACACACACAGATTGAAAGTGAGGGAATGGGAGTTATTGTTGTGGCTCAGTGGTAATGAGCCCAACTAGAATCCATGAGGATGTGGGTTTGATCCCTGGCTTGCTCAGTGGGTTAAGGATCTGGTGATGCCATAAGCTGTGGTGTAGGTCATAGATGCAGTTCGGATATGGTATTGCTGTGGCTGTGGAATAGGCCAGCAGCTGTAGCTCCTATTCGACCCTCAGCCTGGGAACTTCCATATGCCACTAGTGCAGCCCTAAAAAAAATTTTTTTTAAAGTGAGGGAAGGGAAAAACATATTTCATGCAAATGGAAATGACAAAAAAGCAGGGATCAAAATACCCTTATCATAAGGTTAACTTTCAGAAATCAATCGCATTTCTATATACTAACGATGAAATAGTAGAAAAAGAATACCAAAATATTTTACCTTTTAAAATAGCACCCCCCAAGAAATCAAATACCTGGGAATAAACCTGACCAAGGAGGTGAAAGACTTATATACAGAGAACTACAAAACATTAATCAAGGAGATCAAAGAAGATACAAGAAATGGAAAGATATTCCATGCTCATGGGCTGGAAAAATTAATATTATAAAAATGGCGATACTACCCAAAGCAATCTACAGATTCAATGCAATCCCTATCAAATTACCCATGACATTCTTCACAGAACTAGAACAATCCAAAAACTTATATGGAACTACAAAAGACCCAGAATTGCCAAAGCAGTCCTGAGGAACAAAAACCAGGCAGGAGGTATAACGCTCCCAGACTTCAGGCAATATTACAGGGCCACAGTAATCAAGACAGTGTGGTACTGGTACCAAAACAGACATACGGACCAATGGAACAGAATAGAGAACCCAGAAATAAACCCAGACACCTACGCCCAATTGATCTTTGACAAAGGAGGAAAGAACTTCAAATGGGAAAAAGAAAGTCTTTTCAGTAAGCATTGCTGGGAAACCTGGACAGCTGCATGCAAATCAATGAAGCTAGAACACACTCTCACACCATGCACAAAAATAAACTCTAAATGGTTTAAAGACTTAAATATAAGACAAGACACTATTAAACTCCTGGAAGAAAACATTGGCAAGACACTCTCGGACATCAACCTTACTAATGTTTTCTCAGGTCAGTCTCCCAAAGCAACTGAAATCAGAGCAAAGACCAACCAATGGGACCTAATCAAGCTGACAACTTTTTGCACAGCAAAGGAAAACTAAAAAGAAAACTAAAAGACAACTTACAGAATGGGAGAAAATTGTTTCAAATGATGCAACTGACAAGGGCTTAATCTCTAAAATATACAAACAACTGATACAGCTCAACCACAAAAAAGACAACAACCCCATTGAAAAATGGGCAAAGCACCTGAATAGACATCTCTCCAAAGAAGATATACAGATGGCCAACAAGCACATGAAAAAATGCTCAACATCATTGATGATTAGAGAAATGCAAATCAAAACTACCATGAAATACCACCTCACACCAGTCAGAATGGCCATCATTAACAAGTCCACAAACAACAAATGCTGGAGGGGGTGTGGAGAAAAGGGAACCCTCCTGCACTGTTGGTGGCAATGTAAGCTGGTGCAGCCACTATGGAAGACAGTGTGGAGGTACCTTAGAAAACTATACATAGGACTACCATATGACCTAGCAATCCCACTCTTGGGCATATATCCAGACAAAATTTTCCTTGAGAAAGACACTTGCACACACATGTTCACTGCAGCACTATTCACAATAGCCAAGACATGGAAATAACCCAAATGTCCATCGACAGATGACTGGATTAGGAAGATGTATATATACAAGATGGAATACTATTCATCCATAAAAAGGATAAAATAATGTCATTCGCAGCAACATGGATGGAATTAGAAACCCTCATACTGAGTGAAGCAAGTCAGAAGGAGAAAGACAGATGCCATATGAAATCTCTCATAACTGGAGTCTAAAACACTGCACAAATGAACCTCTCAACAGAAAAGAAAATCGCGAACTTGGGGAACAGACTTGTGGTTGCCAAGGGGGTGGGGGAGGGGCGGGGGGAATGGGGTTAACTGGTGCTTTGGTGATGGAAAAGCAAGGAGATTCAACTGTATTGCACGGGGAACTATGTCTAATCACATGTGACAAATCCATATATGTACATGTAACCGGCTCACTACGCGGTGCATTTGGAAAATCTGACAGAAATCTGTAAACCAGCTATAATGCAAAAAAATAAAAAATAAATTAAAAAAATAATAAAATAAAACAAGCAAAGACATGAGGTTACAACATAAAAAATATATATATATCCTTATCAGACAAAATAGACTTTAAAACAAAAGCTGTAAAGTAAGATTAGAAAAAAAAGAATGCTATATAACGATAAAAGGATCAATACAAGCTAAGGATATTACTCTTGTCAACATGTATGCACCTAATACAGGAGCACCCAAATACAAAATACCTAACAACCATTAAGGGAGAAGTTGAGATACAATAATATTAGGAGAATTTAACACCCCACTCACATCAAGGACAGATCTTCTAGACAGAAAATCAATAAGGCAACAGATACCTTAAATGATAACATAAAACAGACTTAATTGATAGACTGAGCATATCACATCAAAAACCCCAGAATACACATTCTTCTCAAGCACACATGGAAGATTCTCTAGGATTAACCACACATTAGAGCACAAAACAAACTTCAAAAAATTTAAATTATTTCAAACATCTTGGCATGAAAATGAGAAATGAGGGGAAAAAAAGATTACACAGAGACAATGCAACATGCTACTAAAAATACAATGGGTCAACAACAAAATTAAAGAGGATATTAAACAATTCCTTGAGACATGAAAACAAAACAATACAAAGTCTAAGGGGTGCAACAAAAGCAGTTCTTAGAGGGACATTCATAGCAATACAGGCCTGCCTAAAAAAACAATAATAAAGATCAGAGAGAAAATAGAGATTTTTTTTTAAAAAAGACAATATAAAATAAATAAAACAAGAGTTGGTTCTTTGAAAGGGTAAACAAAATTGACGAACCTCTGGCCAGATTCACCATTAAGAAAAGAGTGAGAACCCAAACAAACAAAATAAGAAATGCCAAAGGAGAAATAACAACTGATATTGGAGAAAGAGGTCAGGGGAGAGAGGAAGAGAGAGAGAGAACATGAACAACTATATGCCAACAAAATCAACCTAGAAGAAATGGACAAGTTTCTAGAAACATACAGCCCACCAACACTGAAACAAAAAGAAATAGATACCTTGAACAGACTGATCACTAGAAGTAATCTGTAATTAAAAAAAAAAAAAACTCCCTTTAAACAAAATTCCAGGACCAGGCTTCACAGATAACTTCTACTAAACATATAAAGAAAAATTTATAATGACCCTTCTCAAACTCTTTCAAAAGACTGATGAGGAGGGAACACTCTCAAAGATATTTATTCTATGAAGCCATCATCATCCTTATACCAGAACCAAAGATACTAACAACAAAGAA
Organism: Catagonus wagneri; assembly: GCA_004024745.2. NCBI lineage: Eukaryota > Metazoa > Chordata > Mammalia > Artiodactyla > Tayassuidae > Catagonus > Catagonus wagneri. Next base: position 3,494,030 of record PVHT020000141.1, read on the forward strand.
AATTATAGGCTAATATCTTTGATAAATATATAAATGAAAAAATTCTCAACAAAATTATAGCCAACTGAATCCAACAACACATAAAAAGGATCATACACTATGACCAAGTGGAATTCATCCCAAGTTCATAAGGATGGTTCAACATATGCAAATCAGTGTGGTACACCACATCAATGAGGTACACCACATCAATGAAAGAAAAGACAAAAACTACATGATTATCTCGAGACCAGAAAAAGTATTTAATAAAATTCAACATCCATTCATGACAAAAGCTCTTACCAAAGTAGTACCTCAACATAATAAAGCTATTTATGACAAACCTACACCCAAGATAAGACTCAACAGTGAAAAGCCAAAAGCCTTCCCACTAAAATCTAGAACAAGAGAAGGATGCCCATTATCACAAGTTCTATTCAACATAGTACTGGAAGTTCTAGCCACAGCAATCAGATTAAAAAAAGAAAGAGAAATAAAAGGATATCCAAATTGGAAGGGAAGAGGTAAAACTGTCATTATATGAAGAAGACATGATACTATTTATAGAAAACCCCAAAGACTCCACACAAAAACTACTAGAACCAATAAATGAATTCAGCAGGATAGCAGGATAAAATATTAACATATAGAAACTAATTCCATTTCTTTATACTAACAATGAAGTATCAGAAATGGAATGTAAAAACACAATACCTTTTAAAATTATACCAAACCGCAACCCACTCCCACAAAAAACCCAAAACTTAGGAAGAAGTTGGACCAAGGAGGTGAAAGACTTATGTGCTGAGAACTATAAAACATTTAAAAAGGAAACTAAAGACAATTCAAAGAAGTGGAAAGATACCCCACGTTCTTGGATTGGGAGAATTGATACTGTTAAAATGACGTACTACCCAAAGCTATCTAGAGATTTAATGTGATCCCTATCAAATTATTCATGACATTTTTCACAGAACTAGAACAAATAATTCTAAAATTTACACGGACCATAAAAGACCCAGAATTGCCAAAGCAACCCTGAGGGAAAAAAAAAATCAAGCAGGAGACATAACTCTCCCAGACTTCAGATAATACTACAAAGCTACAATAATCGAAGTAATACGGCAATGGCAAAAAAAGACGCATGGAAAAACAGACTTATGCACACTGAGGTATTTCGAATGACTGGCCAACAGGGATCTGCTATATAGCACAGAGAACTCTACCCTACTCTGTGATAATCAATCTATGTGGGAAAAGAATCTGAGTGAGACTGGGTCACTTTGTTGCACATCAGAAATTATCACAACCTTGTGAATTAACTATACTTCATTAAAACATAAAAAAAAAACCCCAGATATACAGATCAATGGAACATAACAGAGAGCCCAGAAATAAACCCACATACCTATGGTCAATTAATCTTCAACAAAGGGGGCAAGAATATACAATGGAGAAAAGACAACCTCTTCAGCAAGTGGTGCTGGGAAAGTTGGACAGCCACATGCAAATCAATGAAGTTAGAACGCATCCTCACACCATAGACAAAAATAAACTCAAAATAGCTTAAAGTCTTATACACTATAAGACATGACCCCACGAAACTCCTACATGAGAACATAGGCAAAACATTCTCTGACATAAATAGTACCAAAGTTTTCTTAGGTCAGTTTCCCAAGGCAACAGAAATAAAAGCAAAAAGCAACAAATGGGACCTAATCAAACTTACAAACAGAACAAAGGAAAGCATAAATGAAAATAAAAGACAATCTATGGAATAGGAGAAAATATTTGCAAACAATAAGCCCAAAAAAGGCTTAATTTCCATTATATACAAACAGCTCACACAGCTCAACAACAGCAAAAAACAGACAACCCAATCTGAAAATGGCCATAAAAACTAAATAAACCCTTCTCCAAAGAAGAGAAAAGATGATCAACATCACTAATTAGAGGGACGCAAATCAAAACTACAATGAGGTACCAGTTCACACTGGCCATCCTTAAAAAGTCCACAATAAGAAATATTGGAGAGGGTGTGGAAAAACGGGAACCTTCTTACACTGTTGGTAGGAATGTAAGTTGGTGTAGCCACTATGGAAAACAGTATGGATGTTCCTCAAAAAGCTGAAAATATGATCCATCAATCACACTCCTAGGCATATATCTTGATAAAACTACAATTCAAAGATACATGTACACTTATGTTCATAGAAGTACTATTCACAATAGCCAAGACATGGAAATGACTTATACGTGGAATCTAAAATATGACACAAAACGGATTTTTATGAAACAGAAACAGACTCACATACGTCGAGAACAAGGTTACCAAGGTAGGGGGGCGGGGGGGATGGAGTGGGAGTTAGCGGTTAGTAGACACAAATTATTTCCTAGAGATTGGATAAACAAAGACCTACTGTATAGCACAGGGAACTATGTTCAATATCTTGTGATAAACTATAATGGAAAAGAATATTAGAAAACAATGTATACACACACACACAAATATACATACACATATACATATACATATAATTGAATCACTTTGCCACACAGCAGAAATTAACACAATATTGTAAGTCAACTATACTTTAATTAAAAATAGCACTGCTAAAGGATAAAATTCTGGCAGAAACAGAAATGAAATAAAACTCAAGGAGAAAGGAAATAACATCGAATATCTTATGAAAGAGAGCTAGGGTGTACATCCTCGAAATGGATGCTGATGGGGTTATTAAATCTCTATAGTACTTGGATTCTATTGAATAGGTTAAAAGACTGGTAGTAGTTTTATTTTTAATTGATTTTAAGTCAACATTTAGAAATACATCACAAATGACATGGTGTCTAGCTATTTAAATGTGGTGAAGAATATTCATAAACTTAACCAAGTGCAAGGAAGTATGTAGACTTTACCAAATTCTATTCTGTGAGTAAAAAATGTTTAAGGCTCACAATGAATGATCAGTAAAGCCCTAAAATTTCTCTATGGGAGGGCAAGGATACAGCCTTGAGAGCACGGTGGGGGATGGGGCTGAAAGCTGTATTTATTAGCATAAGCATTTTATTGTTTTTGTATTGCATGTTACAGATCACACAAAAAAAATAATAAAGCTTTCTGGTAGCTGTTTTTATTTATTTATTTATTCATTCATTCATTCATTCATTCATTCATTTTTGTCTTTTTAAGGACACACCTGCAGCATATGGAGGTTGCCAGGCTAGGGGTCTAATTGGAGCTGTAGCTGTACCAGCCTTCGCCACTGCCACAGAAATGCCAGATCTGAGCCACATCTGCGACCCACACCACAGCTCATGGCAATGCTGGATCCTTAACCCACTGAGCAAGGCCAGGGATCAAACCTGGCAAACAATGAGACCAAAAAAGGCTTAATGGATACTAGTCAGATTTGTTTCCGCTGTGGCAGGATGGCAACCCCTGGCAGCTGCTTTTATTCTTTTAACCTACATCTTGCAAAAGGTTGAAAAAGCATCAGCTGTCCATATCCCAAGAATATTATTAATAATTTTATTATGGATTTGTGAGAACTGGAAGATAATTAAGTCTGTTTTGAAAGAGGAGGTACCAGGGGAATTTTTTCTCATGAAGCTTCTATTGATTTACTCTAACAAATGAGCATATGCCTGATGGAGCATCAGAATTTCTCCAGCTACACAGTAGCAGGGATCAGCTGCCAAATGTGCCCCTAAATCACTGAATAAGCCACTGGCTCTGTATGGTTACAGTCTGAAAGGTACTTGTCAGTTTAGAGAGTTCTGTAAGGTAGTGGAATGTATGAATGGAATTTAAAGGACTTGTGGCTAAAGATGTCAGACTTATCCACAGAAAGGTCACAGATAGTTGGACATTTCATGTTCTCCAAATCACATACATGGTCTTTATAAGTAACTGCTCCATGCTGACTACAGAATTTTTACTCAATACTGAAAAACATTAAAGGAAAATAAAACAACATAAAATAAACATCAATAATAAAACCTTACTGTAATCCTACCACTCAAAGGCAGCCACCATGAATACTTCATCAAATTTTCTTCTATTTATCTATATTTTTTAATATTTGAGAGTGTAGAGTAACTGGATTTGTGATGTGGTCTCAAACCAACACAGTCTGAGAACCAGGCAGGAAACTGGGATGGAATCGGAGCAGGGCTAGACAGTCGGGAGACAGGCTTTCTGAGAGAACAGCAGGCAGAGATATCACTCAGGGGTCCCTAGGCACCACCCTGACCTTCCATCTGGAAAAGGAGGGGTCTTTGTCGCTTATGAGTCATGTTCAACAAGGAAAGATCAATATCTGTAAGTACTTCTAACGGAAGCACAAGATTGTCAATGTATGTTTATTATGGAGTAATGATGCAAACCTGAGTATCAAAGGGCAGTGGTCCCAAAAGGTCCCACCAGGACAGAATGACACCAACGCCTTCAGTAACGCCAGGAAGTCAAGGGCCAGGACATACCCCTTAGGGTCTCACACCTGCTCCTACTGGGAGCCACCTTGTTTGGTTAATTTCTCTCTTTTCAGTGAATTAAACTGGGAAATACAGCAGGTGTACAGGTGTGTCTGTCTATATGTACACAAGATGCCACTTCCTACCAACCTATAGCTCTCCTTAAACACTGCAACACCATATCATGAATACTGTTCCAAGACAAAACCACCACCACAATCACCACTCAGTCTATTTATATACACAGTATTCTATTTCATGGCTATGCCATGCTCTGTTTTTCTCCAATGTAGTATTATGTATGTTAGGTTTCTAATTTCTATTATTATATATAAAAAGCCCCATGTTTCAACATTTAGAAACTCTTTCTGAAAATCTTATTTCTTCAGTCAACATCTATTTACTGATATCTACTAAGTGGAAGTCACTGGGCTGGATAATTTGGCGGGTCCAAAGTTGATTACACATTGCTCCAGAGTCTAAAACTTACATGGAAATTAGTACCCTATTGATGAAAACTATTTTACTTCACCTTACCAGGGACGCTGGGAAATGGGCAAGGCAGGTGTTACTTCTCCATTATTTATATAGGTGGGAACAAGGGGGTATGGAGGTTACAATGCTTGCCCGAGTAATACAGACCCTGTCTTTAGTTCAGTTTCATTCTTAATGGATAGTTTGGTTAGGTATTAATTCTGGGTTGAAAAAAATCACTTTCAAGGAGTGGGATCAAGATGGTAGAGGAGTAAGACATGGTGATCACTTTTTCCCACAAGAGAAGGTAATTAAAAAAAAAAATCTACACGTAGAACAATTCCCACAGAACATCTACTGAATGCTGGCAGAAGACCTTAAACCTCCAAAAAAGGGCAAGGAACATTATGCATAACTG
>PVHT020000141.1:3500376-3592112 GCA_004024745.2 Catagonus wagneri
AGGATGGGACTAGGACTCCTGAGAAGTAGCTGTGAAAGAGGAAAGGAATCCCCACCCTGAGAGGCCACCTAAGTGACCAGGAGATAAGCCAAGACAGAGAGGGAACCTCAAAGCCCTGTAGAAAAGTGCAGTAGCTGGACTGAGGAGGGCAAAGCAGAAAGAGAGCCACACAGACCATTGGTACCATTGCCCTGGGACATCACAGCCTGAGATGCTTGGGTGGGGGCTGGGTGCTGAGATTTAGGCTCTGGAGGTCAGTTCCAGGGAGAAAACTAGGACTGGCTATGTGGAGACAGCCTGAGGGCTAGGACAAGCAAGGCACCATTGTTAGGAAGGGCAAGAGGAGGAGGGGTGGGACCACCACAGGAATGTCTTCATTTGTGTATGAGGGCTCTCAGGTGGCAGGGTATCTCATACACGGGCTACAGATGGCAGGGCACCTCTTGCATGGGCACTTGGGCAATGGAGCCCCTCTTGCATGAGCTCACAGGTGGCGGGGCACCTCTTGTGCAGGCTACAAGTGACAGGGGCAAACCCCACCTCTGGGGTCCATGAACAGGCACCACCTGTGGCCACAGACACAACACCTCAGGGGACACCACAGAGGAGGAACCTACAAATGAACACCACTCACTGTTGCTTTCACTCCCCTGGGAATACAAATGCCCTGCTGCTGCAATTCAAAAGGCTCTGGGTGCCGCCTACACCTGCTTAAGGGTCACAGCCACTTCCCAGGGTCCTGCAACCAGAAGCAGCTGTGCCACCTCCCCAGGGGTACTCGCCACTGTCAAGGGCCCAGGAATCAGGTACCGGCTATAGGCCCTGCCCACTGCCTCCATCTCTTGGGAAGCACACACAGGCCATACACCAGCATGACCCCTATCAAGGGGATAACAGCCTCACACACTGGGGAAATAGACAGCAAGAATCCAAACCAAAAGCAGACCTCATGCCAAAACAAAAAAGTAAGCCCTCATAAATTACCCAGGGATGCTCTTGCATATAAACAGCCCTCTAAGACTACTATAGTTGTTTTCCCTAAACTCACAGAATAGGAAAAATATAAGCTAAATGAAGAAGCTCAGGAACCATTCCCAGTTAATAGAAAAGGAAAACTCCCCTGAAGGAGCAAACAATGAAACAGACCTCTGCCATCTAATAGACACCAAGTCCAAAAATGTGACAGTGAAAATTCTGAAGGAATTAAGAGCTTACATGAGGGCATTAAGACCAGATATGAACAGTAATGCAGGTTATTTTAGAAAGGAACTAGAAAATATAAGGAAGAGCCAAGAAAAATTAGAAAATTCACTTGCAGAGATGAATTAAGTTAAAGGCACTGAAGAGCAGAATGCATAATGTAAAGGAATGGATTAGTGATTTGGAAGATAGAATAATTGAAACCACCCAATCAGGACAAGCAAACAGAAAGCCAAATGAAAAAACATGAGAGTGGTGTTCCCTTCGTGGCTCAGTGGTTAACGAATCCGACTAAGAACCATGAGGTTGCGGGTTCGATCCCTGCCCTTGCTCAGTGGGTTAAGGATCCAGCATTGCCGTGAGCTGTGATGTAGGTTGCAGACGTGGCTCGGATCCCGTGTTGCTATGGCTGTGGCGAAGGCCGGCAGCTACAGCTCCTGTTAGACCCCTAGCCTGGGAACCTCCATATGCCGCAGGTGCGGCTCTAGATAAAAGGCAAAAAAACAAACAAAAAAAACAAAAAAAAAAGAGAGAGAGAGAGAAAAAGAAAAAACATGAGAGTGATATAAGAGATTTACAGGGTATTATAAGCAGGCCAATCTATGTGTAATAGGGATTCCAGAAGGAGAAGAAAAAGAAAAGTGGATTGAAAATATACTTGAAGAAATTATGTCTGAAAATGTTCCAAATCTAAAGAAAACAGATATCAAGATACAGAAGCACAGAGGACCCAAACAAGGTGAACTCAAACAGGGCCACACCAAGACATGTTATAATAAAAATGGGAAAAGTTAAAGATAAGGAGAGGATTCTAAACCAGCAAGAAAAAAAGAATTATAAGTTAACCCCCATAAGCCTATCGGCTGATTTTTCTACAGAAACACTACAGGCCAGAAAAGAGTGGCAAGATATATTCAAAGTTCTAAACACTAGAATACTCTACCCAGCAAGAATATCATTTAAAATAGAAGGAGTAATAAAGAATTTCTCCAACTACAACAACAAAAGAAACCTAAAAGAATACAGCAATATTAAAGCCATTCTGGAAGAAATACTGAAAGGTCTCCTCTAAATAGGAAAGACGAAAGAAGACATAGGACAGAGGAAGTCATATTGAGAAGGTAATCACTTAAGCCAGTATATAGATCTAAAAAGAAAAAAAAAACCCTATTTGTAAAAATGACAATAAACACAGGAACAGCAAAAGGAGAAACATGAAGATGTTTAAAAAAGGACATCAAAATCATAAAATGGGGGGGAAGCAATGTAGGAAAATCTAGATTTTTTTTTAAGAATGTGTTTGAGCCTATATGACTACCAGGCTAAAGCAAGGATATATAGGAAGGGATTGATATACTTAAAATACAGGGTGACCACAAGTCAAAACCAAACAATACATTCATAAAAACTAGAAAGGGTGCAAGCATAAAATAAATCATCCAAACAAAAAAAGGAACAAAAGGGAAACATAGAATCAACTGGAAAGGAAGGGTTAAAATGGCAATAAATACATATTTATCAGTAATTACCTTAAATGTCAATGGACTGAATGTTTCAATCAAAAGACATAGTTACAGATTGGATTTTAAAAAGAGAGAGAGAGAGCCTACAATATGCTGTCTATAAGAGATTCATCTGAGGGCAAAGGACAATATAAATTGAAAGCAGGGGGATATAAAAAGATATTTCATGCCAATGGACAAGACAGGAAAGCAGAAGTTGCAATACTCATATCAGACAAAATAGACTTTAAAACAAAGGCTATAAAGAAAGACAAAGAAGGACACTTTAACAATAACAGGACCCTTTCAAGAGGATACTACAAATGTAAATATATATGCCCCTAATATAGGAGCTCCCAAATACATACAACAAATCCTAATAAACATAAAAGGAGAAATTGATGGGAATACAATAATAGTAGGAGATTTTAACACCGCACTCACATCAATGGACAGATCCTACGGGCAGAAAATCAACATGGCAACAGAGATCCTAAATGACACTATAGAACAGTTAGAATTACAGTTAGAATTGATATTTTTAGGACATTACAACCAAAAAAAAAAAAAAAGGATATACATTCTTTTTAAGTAAACATGGAACATTCTCTAGGATTGACCATATTCTGGGTTACAAAACTAACCTCAACAAATTTAAGAGTACAGAAATTATTTCAAGTGTCTTCTCTGACATCAGTAACATGAAACCAGAAATCAACCACAGGAAAAGAAACGAGAAAAAACTGACTACATGGAAACTAAACAACATGCTACTAAAAAACCAATGGATCAAGGAGGAAATCAAAAGTGAAATTTAAAAAAAGGTCGAGACAAATGATAATGAAAACACAACCATTCAAAATCTAAGGGATGCTGCAAAGCAGTGCTTAGAGGGAAATTCATAGCGATACAGGCCTTCTTCAAAAAAAGAAGAAAAATCTCACATCAACAACTTCACCTACCTCCTGTAAGAATTAGAAAAAGAAAAGCAAAAAAACCTAAAGTCAGCAGAAGGAAGGAAATCATAAATATCATAGAGGAAATCAATAAAATAGACATTTGGGGGAAGGATTGAGATGGCGGAGGAGTACGACGTACACTTACCTTCTCCCATAAACACATCAAAAAAACACATCTACACATAGGATAATTATCACAGAACATCTACTGAATGCTGGCAGAAGAACTTAAACCTCCAAAAAGGACAAGAAACCCTCCACATAACTGGGTAGAACAAAAGACAAAAAGTAAAAAGAGAAAAAAAAAAAGGAATCAGGACTAGCATGCCTGAGACAGAGCTGTGAAAGAGAAAAGGAACCCACTCCCTGGGAAGCCACCTAACTGACGGGGAGATCAGCTGAGACAGAGGGACCTCAAAGTCACCAAGAAAAGTGTAGCAGCTGGACTGAGGAGGACAAAACAGAGTGAGAGCCACACAGATCATCTGTACCACCAACATGGACACCACGGCCTGAGACACTCGAGTGGGGGCTGGGTGCTGAGACTCAGGCTATGGAGGTCAGTTCTGGGAAGAGGACTAGGGTTGGCATTGTGCAGACAGCTTGAGGGGCTAAGGAGCTATGCTACAGGCTGGGGAGTGGAATGCCACAGCCAAGGAAACAGGGGAGGAGGTATGGGCTGCAGGAGAAGCAAGGTGCAATAGCTGGGGAAGGTGAGAGGAGGAGGGGCAGACCACCATAGAAATCTCTTTCCCTGTATACACACCATGGGCTCTCAGAGGACAGGGCGACTCCGGCACAGGTGGTAAGAGGCCACATGCTCAGGGTATGAGAGACTGGGAGTTTCTTATGCAGGCTACAGGTAGCCAGGCACCTCTTGTGTGGGATAAGGCCTTCTGGGGCTAAATGTGATATGGTGCCTCTTGTGTGATCCACAGGCAGAGGGGACAAACCACAGCAGTCATCTCAGAAACCAGAGGGAGGTGTGGCCTGCCACCACTAGGGTCTCTGTGAACAGGCTCCACCTGTGACCCCAGTCACTTCAGAGTTCGGCAAAAAAGAGGGCACTGCAACTGAGTACCACCATTATTGTTCTCACTCCCCTGGGAACACACCAACCCTGCTGCTACCACTGCCAAATGCTCCAGGCAGTGCCCACATGCTTGATCGCTGTCACTTTCCAGAATCCTGCAACTAGGAGCAGCTATACAACATTTCCTGCATGGGCTAGGCAGGGTGGGTTGCTTCTTGCATGGTCTACAGGTGGTGAGGACAAACCACCACAATTATCTCTGACTCCAGAGGTGGCGCAGACCACTAATGCAGAGGAACGAATTAGTGACTTCGAAGATAGAATAATGGATATCAACCAATCAGGATAGCAGACAGAAAAACAAAGGAAAAAAAAAGCAATATAGGAGATCTATGGGATAATATAAAGCAGGCCAATCTACACATAATAGGAACTCCAGAAGGAGAAGAAAAAGAAAAGCAGATTGAAAATATATTTAAAGAAATTATGGCTGAAAACTTTCCAAATCTAAAGGAAACTGATATCAAGATACAGGAAGCACAGAGGGCCCCAAACAAGTGGAACCCAAATAGGCCCACACCAAGACATATTATAATAAAAATGGCAAAAGTTAAAGACAAAGAGAAGATTTCAAAGGCAGCAAGAGAAAAACTAAGCTTTAATTATAAGGGAACCCCCATAAGGCTCTCAGCTTATTTCTCTACAGAAACACTACAGGCCAGAAGGGAGTGGCAAGATATATTTGAAGATATATTTGAAGTTCTGAAAGGAAAAAATTTGCAGCCTAGAGTACTCTACCTAGCAAGAATATCATTTAAAATAGAAGAGGAAATAAAGAATTTATCCAACAAACAAAATCTAAAAGAGTACAGCAATACTAAACCCATTCTAAAAGAAATACTGAAAGGGCTTCTTTAAATAAAAAAGAAGTAAGAAGAAATAGGGTGGAGGAAACCACAATTGGAAAGCAATCACCTAAATAAGCCAGCACATAGATCTAAAAGAGGGGAAAAAAAACTACTGTAAAAGAGACGATAAACACAAGGAACAGCAAAAGGATACACATGAAGAGATTAAAAAAAGACTACAAAATAATAGAATGTGGGGAAGGAAAGTAAAAAAATACATTCCTATAGCCTATATGTCTATCAGACTAAAGCAAGCAGATACAGAAAGGGGTTAACATACTTAAAAAGCAGGGCAACCACAAATCAAAACCAAATATTACATTCATGAAAACTAAAAAGTACACAAACATAAAATGGAAATCATTCAATCAAAAAAAAAAAAAAACCCAAAGGAAAAAAGGAGAAACATAGAGTCTACTGGAAAACAAGGTTTAAAATGGTAATAAATACATATCTATCAATAATTACCTTAAATGTCAATGGGCTGAATGTGCCAATCAAAAGACACAGAGTTGCAGATTGGGTAAAAAAACAAAAAACTATAATCTGCTGTCTACAAGAGACTCACCTTAGGGCAAAGGACACATATAGATTGAAAGTGAGAGGATGGGAAAAGATATTTCTTGCCAATGTACAAGACAGGAAAGCAGGAGTTGCAATACTCATATCAGACAAAATAGACTTTAAAATGAAGGCCATAAAGAAAGACAAAGAAGGACACTATTTAATGGTAAAAGGATCCATTCAAAAAGAGGATATTATAATCATCAATATATTTGCCCTTAATATGAGAACATCCAAACATATACAACAAATACTAACAGATATAAAAGGAGAAATTGATGGGAATACAATAATAGTAGGAGACTTTAACACCCCACTCACATCAAAGGACAGATCCTCTAGACAGAAAATCAATAAGGCAACAGAGATCCTAAATGACACAATAGAACGGTTAGACATAATTGACATTTTCAGGACATTACATCCAAAATAATCAGAATATACACTTCTCTTTCTCAAGTGCACATGGAACATTCTCAAGGATTGATCACATACCGGGGCACAAAGCTAACCTTAACAAATTTAAGAGTATAGAAATTATTTCAAGTATCTTCTCTGATCACAATGGAATGAAAATAGAAATCAACCACAGGAAAAGAAATGAGAAAAAATTAACTACATGGAGACTAAACAACATGCTACTAAAAACTGGATGGGTCAATAAGGAAATCAAGAAGGAAATTAAAAAATACCTCAAGACAAATGATAATGAAGACACAACCACTCAAAATCTGTGGGATGCCACAAAAGCAGTGCTTAGACAGAAATTCATGGCAATACAGGACTTCCTCAAAAAAGAAGAAAAATCTCAAATCAACAACTTAACCCATCACCTAAATGAATTAGAAAAAGAAGAACAAACAAAACCTAAAATCAGCAGAAGGAAGGAAATCATAAAAATCAGAGAGGAAGTCAATAAAATAGAAATTCAAAAAACGGTAGAAAAAAATCAGTAAAACCAAGAGCTGGTTCTTTGAAAGGTAAACATTGACAAACCTCTGGCCAGACTCACCAAGAGGAGGAGAGAAAAAACCCAAATAAACAAAATAAGAAATGAAAAAGGAGAAATCACAACAGACACTGTAGAAAAAAAAAAAAAAAAAAAAAAACAGGGAGCTCCCATTGTGGCACAGCAGAAAGGAATCCGACTAGGAACCATGAGGTTGCAGGTTCCATCCCTGGCCTCGCTCAGTGGGTTAGGGATCTGGCATTGCTGTGAGCTGTAGTGTAGGTCACATACGCAGCTTAGATCTGGTGTTTTTAAGGCTCTGGCATAGGCCAGTGACTACAGCTCCAATTAGACCCCTAGCCTGGGAACCTTCATATGCTGCAGGTGTGGCCCTAAAAAAAGCCAAAAAAAAACCGTAAGAGAATACTATGAACAATTGTATGCCAACAAATTCGACAACCTAGAAGAAATGGACAAATTTCTAGAAACTTACAGCCTGCCAAAACTGAATCAAGAAGAAATAGATCAACGGAACAGACCAATCACTAGAAATGAAACTGAGTATGTAATAAAAACACTCCCTACAAACAAAAGTCCAAGACCAGATGGCTACACAGGTGAATTCTACCAAACATACAAAGAGGAACATATACCCATCTTCCTTAAACTTTTCCAAAAGGTTGAAGAAGAAGGCACACTTACAAAGACATTCTATGATGCCACCATCACCCTAATACCAAAACCAGACAAAGATACCATGAAAAAAGAAAATTATAGGCCAATACCTCTGATGAATAAAGATGCAAAAATTCTCAACAAAATGTTAGCCAACCAAATCCAACAACATATTAAAAAGATCATACACCACAACCAAGTGGGATTCATCCCAGGTTCACAAGGATGGTTCAACATACACAAATCAATCAACATCATACACCACATTAACCAAAAAAAAAGTCAAAAACCACATGATCATCTCAATAGATGCAGAAAAAGCATCTGACAAAGTCCAACATCCATTTATGATAAAAGCTCTTATAGAGGGAACATACCTTAACATAATAAAAGCCATTTATGACAAACCCACAGCAAATACAATACTCAATGGAGAAAAGCTGAAAGCCTTCCCACTAAAATCTGGAACAAGGCAAGTATGCCCACTCTCACCACTGTTATTCAACATAGTATTGGAAGTCCTAGTCACAGCAATAAGACAAACCAAAGGAATAAAAGGTATCCAAACTGCAAGAAAAGAGGTAAAATTGTCACTGTATGCAGATGACATGATACCATATATAGAAAACCCTAAGGACTCAATCTAAAAACTACTCGAATTGATCAACAAATTCAGTAAAGTAACAGGATACAAGATTAACATTCAGAAATCAGTCGCATTTCTGTATACTAACAATGAAATATTAGAAAAGGAATATAAAACTATAATACTTCTTAAAATTGCACTCCAAAAAAATCAAATACCTGGGAATAAACCTGACCAAGGAGGTGAAAGACTTATGCAGAGAACTACAAAACATTAATCAAGGAAATTAAAGAGGATTCAAAGAACTGGAATATATTCCATTCTCCTGGGTTGGAAAAATTAACATTGTAAAAATTGCCTTACTAACCAAAGCAATCTACAGATTCAGTGCAACCCCTATCAAATTACCCATGACATTTTTCACAGAACTAGAACAAACAATCCAAAAATATATATGGAACCACAAAAGACCCAGAATTGCCAAAGCAATCCTGAGGAACAAAAACCAAGCAGGAGGCATAACTCTCCCAGACCTCAGGCTACATTACAAAGCCACAGTAATCAAAACAGTGTGGTACTGGTACCAAAACAGGCATACACACCAATGGAACAGAACAGAGAACCTAGAAATAAACCCAGACACCTACAGTCAATAAATCTTTGACAAAGGAGGCAACAACATAAAATGGGAAAAAGTCAGTCTTTTTAGCCAGTGGTGCTGGGAAAACTGGACAGCTGCATGTAAATCAATGAAACTGGAACACACCCTCACACCATGCACAAAAATAAACTCAAAATGGCTTAAAGACTTAAAGGTAAGATAGGACACCATCAAACTCCTAGAATAGAATATAGACAAAACATTCTCTGACATCATTATTTCAAATGTTTTCTCAGGTCATTCTCCCAAAGCAACAGAAATAAAAGCAAAAATAAACCAATGGGACCTAATCAAACTGACAAGCTTTTGCACAAGGAAACCATAAAAAATAACAAAAAGACAAGTTATAGAATGGGAGAAAACAGTTTCAAATGATGCAACTGACAAGGGTTTAATCTCTGAAATATACAAACAACTTATACAACTCAACAGCAAAAAGCCAACAACCCAATTGAAAAATGGGCAAAAGACATGAATAGACATTTCTCCAAAGAAGATAGACAGATGGCCAACAAGCACATGAAAAAATGCTCAACATCACTAATTATTAGAGAAATACAAATCAGAACTACTATGAGGTATCACCTCACACCAGTCAAACTAGCCATCATTAACAAGTAAACAAATAACAGATGTTGGAGAAGGTATGAAGAAAAAGGTACCCCCCTAGACTGTTGGTGGGAGTGTAAATTGGTACAACCACTATAGAAAACAGTATGGAGGTATCTCAGAAAGCTATACATAGAACTACCATACGACACAGCAATCCCACTCTTGGGCATATACCCGGACAAAACTTTCCTTGAAAAAGACACATTCACCCACATGTTCATTGCAGCACTATTCACAATAGCCAAGACATGGAAACGACCTAAATGTCCATCAACAGATGAATGGATTCAGAAGACGTGGTATATGTACACAATGGAATACTACTCAGCTATAAAAAAGAACAAAATAGGGGGTTCCCGTCGTGGCTCAGTGAGTGGTTAATGAATCCAACTAGGAACCATGAGGTTGAGAGTTTGATGCCTGGCATTGCTCAGTTGGTTAAGGATCCAGTGTTGCCGTGAGCTGTGGTGCAGGAAACAGACGCGGCTCGGATCCTGTGCTGCTGTGGCTGTGGCATAGGCCAGCAGCTACAGCTCCAATTAGACCCCTAGCCTGGGAACCTCCATATGCTGCAGGTGCGGCTCTGAAAAGACAAAAAGACAAAAAAAAAGCAAAAAAAAAACAATGCTATTTGCAGCAACATGGATGGAACTAGAGACTCTCATACTAAGCAAAGTCAGAAAGAGAAAGACAAATACCATAAGATTTCACTTATATCTGGAAGGTAATATAGGGCACAAATGAACCTTTACACAGAAAAGAAAATCATGGACATGGAGAACAGACTTATGGTTGCAAAGGGTGGGGGGGAACAGGAACAACTTGCAATTTGGAGTTAATAGATGCAAACTATTGCCTTTGGAGTGGATAAGCAATGGGATCATGCTATATAGCACTTGGAACTATGAGTGATCACTTGTGATGGAGCATGATAACATGAGAAAAAAGAATGTATACATGCATATGTGACTGGGTCACATTTCTGTGCAGCAGAAAATTGACAACACTATGAATCGGCTATAGTGGAAAAAATAAAAATCATTATAAAGAAAAAAAAAGAACAACCTAATTTGATATCACAAAAAAAAAAAAAATTCCTGCTGAGATCAGGAACAAGAAAAGGATGTCACGCTCGCCACTAGTATTCAACATAGTTTTGGAAGTCCTAGCCATGGCAGTCAGAGAAGAAAAAGAAACAAAAGGAATCCAAACTGGAAAGGAAAAAGTAAAACTATCACTCTTTGCAGTGTCATGATACTACACCTGGAAAATCCTAATGATCCTACCAGAAAACTGTTAGAGCTGATTGATGAATTTGGTAAAGTTGCAGGTACGAAATTAACACACAGAAATCAACTGCATTTCTACATACTAACACAAAAGATCAGAAAGAGAAATTAGGGAAACAATCCTATTTACCATCTCCTCAAAAAGAATAAAATGCTTTGGAATAAACCTGCCTAAAGAGACAAAACACCTGTACTCTGAAAACTATAAGACACTGATGAAAGAAATCAAAGATGACACAAACCAATGGAAAGACAGAGTCAATATCAAAATGACCACACTACCTAAGGCAATCTACAGATTCCTTGCAATCTCTATCAAATTACCAAGGACATTTTCCACAGAACTAGAACAAAATATTTTAAAGTTTGTTTGGAAGTACAAAAGACATCCTGAAAAAGAAAAATGGAGCTGGAGGAACCAGGCTCCCTGACTTCAGACTATACTACAAAGCTTCAGTCATCAAAACCATAAGGTACTGGCACAAAGACAGATACAGAGATCAGTAGAACAGGATAGAAAGCCCAGAATTAAACCCACACACCTACAGTCAACTAATCTATGGCAAAGTAGGAAAGAATATACAATGGAGAAAAGACAACCCCTTCAATAAGTGGTGCTGGGAAAACTGGACAGCCACATGTAAAAGAATGAAATTAGAACACTTCCTAACACCATACACAAAAATCAACTCAAAGTGGATTAAAGACCTAAATATAAGACCATATACTCTAAAACTCTTAGAGGAAAACATAGGCTGGGAGTTCCCGTTGTGGCGCAGCGGTTAACAAATCAGACTAGTAACCATGAGGTTGCGGGTTTGATCCCTGGCCTTGCTCAGTGGGTTAAGGATCCGGCGTTGCTGTGAGCTGTGGTGTAGGTTGCGGACGTGGCTCGGATCCTCCATTGCTGTGGCTGTGGTGTAGGCCGGCGGCTACTGCTCCGATTAGACATCTAACCTGGGAACCGCCACATGCCGTGGGTGCGGCCCTAAAATGACAAAAGGCAAAAAAAAAAGAAAAGAAAACATAGGCTGAACACTCTGTGACATAAACCAGAGAAGAGTCTTCTCAGATCTACCTCCTACAGTAATGAAAATAAATAAATGGGACTTAATTAAGTTGAAAAGTTTCTGCACAGCAAAGGAAACCCTAAAGAAAACAAAAAGACTACCCACAGAATGGGAGAAAATATTTGCAAATGAAGCGACTGACAAGGGATTCATCTCCAAAATGTATAAACACCTCCAGCAGCTCAATACCAAAAAACAAACAATCCCACCAAAAAATGGGCAGAAGATCTAAACAGACAATTTTCCAAAGAAAACATACAGATGGCCAAAAAACACATGAAAAGATGTTCAACATCACTTATTATTGTGAAATGCAAAGCAAAACCACTATGAGGTACTGCCTTACACCAGCCAGAATGGCCATCATCAAAAGTCTACAAACAGTAAGTGCTGGGGAGGGTGTGGAGAAAATGCAACCCTATTACATTGTTGGTGGGAATGTAAATTGGTGCAACCACTCTGGAAAACAGTATGGAGATTCCTCTGAAAACTAAGAATAGAGTTACCATTTGAGCAATCCCACTCCTGGGCATCTATCCAGAGAAAATCATGACTCAAAAAGATACATGTACTCCAAGGTTCACTGCAGCACTCTATACAATAGCCAAGACATGGAAACAACCTAAATGTCCACCGACAGAGGAGTGGATAAAGAAGATGTGATACATATACACAGTGGAATATTACTCAGCCATTAAAAGGAAAGAAATAACGGCATTTGCAGCAACATGGATGGACCTAGAAATTAACATGCTAAGTGAGGTCAGTCGGACAGTGAGACACCAACATCAAATGCTCTCACTTACAGGTGGAATCTAAAAAAGGGGATATAATGAACTTCTTTGCAGAACAGATACTGACTCACAGACTCTGACAAACTTACGGTTTCCAAATGAGAAACACTGGGGGTTAAGGGGTTGCACTGGGGTTTGGGATGGAAATGCTATAAAACTGGGTTGTGATGATCATTGTATAAATGTAATAAAATTGAGTAATTAAAAAAAAAACTACAATGAGGTACCACCTCACACATGTTACAATGGCCATCATTAACAAGTCTGCAAATAACAAATCCTAAAGAGGGTACAGAGAAAAGGGAACCCTCCTACACAGTTGGTGGGAATGTAAGTTGGTGCAGCCACTATGGAAAACAGTATGGAGGTTCCTCAGAACACTAAATATAGAACTACCATATGATCCAGGAGTCCCACTCCTCAGCACATATCTGGACAAAACCTTCATTCAAAAAGATATATATATGGCTTGGTCACTTTGCTGTACAGCAGAAATTGACAGAACATTGTAAATCAACTACAACAGAAAAAATAATCTTACCAAAAAAATCCAAAAAAAGGATACATGCACACTTATGTTCACTGCAGCACTATTCACAATAGCCAAGACACAGAAACAACCTAAATGTCCATCGACAAATGAATGGATTAAAAAGTGTGGTACATATATACAAGGGAATACTACTCAGCCATAAAAAGAATAAAACAATGCCATTTGCAGCAACATGGATGGAACTATAGATTATCATACTAAGTAAAGTAAGCCAAAAAGAGAAAGAAAAATACCTATGATATCACTTATATGTGGAATCTAAAATATGTCACGAATGAACCTATCAACAAAACAGAATTACACTCACCGACATAGAGAACAGACCTGTTGTTACCAAGAAGGAAGGGAGAGGGAGTGGGATGGACTGGGAGTTTGGGGTTAGTAGAGGCAAATTATTACATTTAAAATGGACAGGCAATGAGGTCCTACCATAAAGCACAGGGAACTATATCCAATCTCTTGGGATAGACCATAATGGAAAATATTAAAAGAAAGGGAGTGTATATGTATATATATGACTGGATCATCTTGCTGTGCAGCAGAAATTGGCACAGCATTGTAAATCAACTATAATTTTTTTTAAAACTGGAAAATATTATTGATAAATATAGATGCAAAAGTTATCAATGAAATACTAGCAAACCAAATTCAACAGTATTTTGAAAGGATCATATATCATGATCAAGTGGAATTTATCCCTGGAATGCAAGGCTAAAATAACTTATGTAAATCAAACATGTAATGCACCACATTAACAGAATGAAATATGGAAACTCTTTCTACACCTGTGCCCACTATGTATGCTCTCCCTCACATCTTTTAAGTCTTATTCAGTCAGATACTTACTGAGCACAGATTATGTGTCAGACACTATTCGAGGCACAGATGTTTGAATCCAGCATCTCTCTGATCATTACTGAGTTGGAGCATTATTTCATAAACATACTGGCTGCTCTTTCTAGAAAAAAAAAAAAGATGCATAAATATGGAAATATAGGAATTGTTCAGGCATAATCCCAAAATAACTGATACACATGATTAACTATTAGAAAGGTGGAACATAATTTCCCAACTCCTCAAATGTGTCCTGCATGTAGTGACATCCTTCCCAAAGGTACACACTGGATGGACTGGGAGAAGACTGATCACCAAAGCCAGGTGATCAAGGGAAACAGCAACAGGAAAGTCTTCAGAGCATGTGCCCTTGATGTGAAGTGTGGTGAATACATTTGTTCTCAGTGATCTCTTCCAGAAACACTTAACCCCAGGCCAATCATGAGGGAACTATCAGGTAAATCCCAACAAGAAGACATTCAACACAATTCCTGACAGGTTCTCTTGAGAACTGTAAAGGTCATCAAAAACAAGAAATGTATCAGAAACTCTAACAACAAACAGTGTCCTAAGGAGACAGGACAGCTAAATGGGATGAGGGTGAGGTATCCTGAATGGGATCCTACAGGAGAAAAAAGCAAATCTAAGAAAATTTGAAATAAGAGTAGACTGTAGTTAATTATCATGTAACAACACTAATTAATTTTAACAGTGTACCCTATTGGTATGAAATTATAATAGTATAGGAAACTGAGTCTGGCCTGCTTGTGAAATCCTGTATTCTTCTTGCAAATTTTCTATGACTCTGAAATTATTTTTAAATGAAAATGTATTAGCAAAAATTTTTTTCTAACAAATTATTTTAAAATTGTCCTACCAGTTAATTATCATTAATTTCTATTAAGCAAGAGAAGCTATTACTATTAAGCAAAAGAGGCAACAACTGTGTAGCCTGCAAAAAGGAGACCACAAAAAAGCTATACAAAATGAAAAGGCAGAGAACTATGAACCAGATATGGTAACAAGACAAAATCCTAGAAAAATAGCTAGATGAACTAGAGACAAGCGATCTCCATGAAAAAGAGTTTAGAGTAATGATAGTAAATATGACTCAAGATTGCGGGGAAAAAAACTGGAGGCAAAGATCAACCAAATATGAGAAACACTGAACAAAGAAATAGAAGATTAAAAGGTTAAATAAGCAGAGATGCAAAATACAATAACCGAAATAAAAAATTCACTAGAAGGAACCAAGAGAAGAATACAGGAACCAGAAGAATAAACAAGTGAGGTGGAAGACAGACTAGGGGAAATGTCTGACACAGAATACAATAAAGAAAAAAGAATGAAAGTATTCCATGAGGACAGTCTAAGAAAACTCTGGGACAACTTTCAATGCACCAACACTTGCATTATAGGGTTCCAGAGAGAGAAGAAAGAGAAAGGGCCAGAGATAATATTTGAAGAGAAAATAGGCAAAAACCTCCCTAACATGGGAAAGGAATCACTCACTCAAATCCAGGAGGCACAACAAATGGCATATAGAATAAACCCCAGGAGGAACACCCTGAGACACACATTAATCAAACTGACCAAAATTAAAAACAAAGAGAAAATATTGAAAGTAACTAGGGAACAGCAATAAATTACATACAAGGGAAGCTCAATAAGGTTATCAGTTGATTTTTCAGTGGAAATGCTGGACAGAAGGGAATGGCACAATATACTTAAAGTGATGAAAGGAAAAAAACCCTACAACCAAAAATACGCTATCCAGCAAGGCTCTCATTCAAATTTGAAGGAGAAATCAAAAGCTTCACAGATAAGCAAAAGCTCAAAGAATTCAGCACCACAGCTTTACAACAAATACTTAAGGAACTTCCTTAGGTGGAAAAGAAAAGGCCACAAATAGAAACAAGAAAATTACAATTGACGCCAGTAAAGGAAAGGAGGGTAGAAATGCAGGATACTGAAGATTGATATCCAATTAAGAGACCTGCAATTTAATACAACTGTGTGTGTGTGTGTGTGTGTGTGTGTGTGTGTATGTTTGTATTTTTTTCCTGTATCAAAACCTCACAGTTACTACAAACCAAAAACCTAAAATAGATACACAAATAAGAAAAAGCAATCCAAACACAACACTAAAGATAGTCATCAAACCACAAGAGTAGAGAACAAAAGGAGACAGGAAGAAAAAAGACCAACAAAAACAAATCCAAAACAATTAACAAAATGGCAGTAAGAACATACATATCAATAATACCTCATTTTTAATAAAAGTAAAATAATACCTCAAATTTACTTATTTTTGTCTTTTTGTCTTTCTAGGGCCATACCCATGGCATATGGAGGTTCCCAGGCTAGGGGTCCAATCGGAGCTGTAGGAGCTGGCCTACACCACAGCACAGCAATGCAGGATCCAAGCCATGTCTGCAACCTACACCACAGCTCATGGCAATGCCAGATCCTTAACCCACTGAGCGAGGCCAGGGATTGAATCTGCATCCTCATGAATGCTAGCTGGGTTCGTTAACTGCTGATCCACGACAGGAACTCCAATACCTCAAATTTAAATGGATGAAATGCTCCAACCAAAAGATATAAACTGGCTGAATAGATACAAAAACAAGACCCATATATAAGCTGTCTACAAGAGACCCAATTCAGTTGTAGGGACACATACAAACTAAAAGTGAGAGGACAGAAGAAAGTATTCCATGCAAATGGAAATCAAAGGAAAGTTGGAGTAGCAATACTCATATCAGACAAAAGAGACTTTAAAACAAAGAGTTGCGAGAAACAAAGGACAATACATAATGATCAAATAATCAATCCAAGAAGAAGATATAAAAATTGTAAATACATATGAAACCCAACATAGGAGCACCTTAATATACAAGGCAACTGCTAACAGCCATAAAAGAAGAAATCAACAATAATGCAATAATAGTGGGGGACTTTAACACCCCACTTACCACAATGGGCAGATCATCCAGACAGAAAATCAACAAGGAAACACAGGTCTTAAATGAAACATTAGACCTGATGGACTTAATAGATATTTATAGAATATTTCATCCCAAAGCAGCAGAATACACATCCTTCTCAAGTGCACATGGAACAGTCTCTAGGACAGATCATATTCTGGGCAATATATCAAGCCTCAGTAAATTTAAGAAAACTGAAATTGGCATTCCTGTCGTGGTGCAGTGGAAACAAATCCAACTAGGAACCATGAGGTTGCGGGTTCGATCCCTGGCCTTGCTCAGTGGGTTAAAGATCCTTCGTTGCCGTGAGCTATGGTGTAGGTTGCAGACGCAGCTCGGATCCCGCGTTGCTGTGGCTGTGGTGTAGGCCAGCAGCAGCTATAGCTCCAATTCGATCCCTAGCCTGGGAACCTCCATATGCTGTGGGTGTGGCCATAAAATGACAAAAAGACAAAAAAAGAAAAAAAAAACTGAAATCATTTCAAACATCTTTTCTGACTGTAACACTGTAAGACTAGAAATCAACAACAAGAAAAAATACCTGCTGTGAGCTGTGGTGAAGGTTGCAGACGCGACTTGGATCCCGCATTGCTGTGGCTGTGGCGAAGGCCGGCAGCTACAGCTCCTGTTAGATCCCTAGCCTGGGAACCTCCATATGCTGCAGGTGCGGCTCTACATAAAGGAAGAAAGACAAAAAAAAAGAAAGAAAGAAAGAAAGAAAACCTGCAAAAAACCCAAACATGTGGAGACTAAATAATATGCTACTAAATAACCAGTGGATCACTGAGGAAATAAAAAAATACTAGAGACAAATGACAATGAAGATACAATGATCAAAAACTTATGGGATGCAGCAAAAGCAGTTCTAAGAGGGAAGTTTATAGCAATACAAGCTTACCTTAGGAAACAACCTAACCTTACATGTAAAGTAACCAGAGAAAGAACAAACAAAACCCAAAGTGAGTAGATGGAAATAAATCATAAATATCAGAGCAGAAACAAATGAAATAGAAGAGAAGAAAACAATAGGAAAGATCAATGAAACTAAAAGCTGGTTCTTTGAAAAGATCAACAAAATTGATGAACTCTTAAACAGACTCATCAAGAAAAAAGGAGGGCTCAAATCAGTAAAATTAGAAATGAAAAAGAAATTGCAACTGACACCACAGAAATACAAAGGATCATAAGAGACTACTATAAGCAACTATATGCCAATAAAATGAATAACCTAGAAGAAATGGACAAATTCTTTGAAAGGTACAATCTTCTAAATCAGGAAGAAATAGAAAAGATGAATGGACAGATCACAAGTACTGAAACTGAAACTGTGATTTAAACTTCCAACAAACAAAAGTCCAGGACCAGATGGCTTCACAAGTGAATTCTATCAAACATTCAGAGAAGAATCAACATGTACCCTTCTGAAACTATTCCAAAAAACTGCAGAGGAAGGAACATCCCCAACTTTATTCTATGAGGCCACCATCACCCTGAATCCAAAACAGGACAAAAATACCACAAAAAAAAAAAAAAAAAAAAAAAAAAAAAAAAAAAAAAAAAAAAAAAAAAAAAAAAAAAAAAAAAAAAAAAAAAAAAAAAAAAAAAAAAGGAAAGAAAAGAAAAAAGAAAGAAAATCCAGGCCAATATCACTGATGAACATAGATGCAAAAATCCACAGCAAAATACTAACAAACTGAATACAGCTATACATTAAAGGATAATAAACCATGATCAAGTGGGATTTTTCCCAGGGATACAAGGATTTTTCAATATCCACAAATCAATCAGTGTGATACACCATACTAACAAATTGAAGAATAAAAACCATATGATCATCTCAATAGATGCAGAAACAGCTTTTGAAAAATCCAACACCCATTTTTGATAAAAACTCCAGAAGTGGCATAGAGGGAACCTACCTCAACATAACATCCATATAAGACAAACCCACAGCTAACATCATTCTCAACAGTGAAAAGTTGAAAAGAATTCCCACTAAGATCAGGAACAAGACAGGAATATCCACTCTCTTGCTGCTTTTATTCAACACAGGTTTGGAAGTCCCAGCCACAGCAATCAGAGAAGAAAAAGAAACAAAAGGAATCCAAACTGGAAAAGAAGAAGTAAAACTATCACTCTTTGCAGTGTCACGATACTATACCTGGAAAATCCCGGAGTTCCCATCGTGGCACAGTGGTTATTGAATCCGACTAGAAACCATGAGGTTGCGGGTTCAATCCCTGGCCTTGTCAGTGGGTTAAGGATCCAGCGTTGCCGTGAGCTGTGGTGTAGGTTGCAGACGCACCTCAGATCTGGCATTGTTGCGGCTCTGGCACAGGCCAGAAGTAACAGCTCCAATTAGACCCCTAGCCTGGGAACCTCCATATGCCACAGGTGCAGCCCTAAAAAAAAAAAGAAAAGAAAGAAAAAAGAAAATCCTAAAGATCCTACCAGAAAACTGTTAGAGCTGATTGATGAATTTTGTAAAGCTGCAGGTACAAAATTAACACACAGAAATCAACTGCATTTCTATATACTTACAACAAAAGATCAGAAAGAGAAATTAGGGAAACAATCCCATTTACCATTTCCTCAAAAAGAATAAAATACTTAGCAATAAACCTACCAAAAGACACAAAAGACCTGTACTCTGAAAACTATAAGATGCTGATGAAAGAAATCAAAGATGACACAAATCAATGGAAAGACATACCATGCTCTTGGATTGGAAGAGTCAATATTATCAAAATGACCATACTATCCAAGGCAATCTACAGATTCAATGCTATCCCTATCAAATTACCAAGAACATTTTTCATGGAACTAGAACAAAATATTTTAAAGTTTGTTTGGAAGCACAAAAGACCCAGAATAGCCAAAGACATTCCAAGAAAGAAAAATGGAGCTGGAGGAATCAGGTTCCCTGACTTCAGACTATACTACAAAGCTTCAGTCATCAAAACTGTATGGTAATGGCACAAAGACAGAAATATAGATCAGTGGAACAGGATAGAAAGCCCAGAATTAAACCCACATACCTACAGTCAAAGAATCTGTGACAAAGAATATACAATGAGAGAAAAGAATATACAAGAATATACAAGGGAGAAAAGACAGCCCTTTCAATAAGTGGTGCTGGGAAAATTGGGCAGCCACATGTAAAAGAATGAAATTAGAACACTAACACCTTTAACCTTTTCTTTAATAAAAAAATAAACTCAAAATGGATTAAAGACCTAAATATAAGACCAGATACTCTAAAACTCTTAGAAGAAATCATAGGCCAAACACTCTCTGACATAAACCAAAGAAGGGTCTTCTCAGATCTACCTCCTATAGTAATGAAAATAAAAGCAAAAATAAATAAATGGGACCTAATTAAACAAGTTTTTGCACAGCAAAGGAAACAATTTACAAAACTAAAAACCCATAGAATGGGAGAAAATGTTTACAAATAAAGTGACTGACAAGGGCTTAATCTCCAATGTACACAAACAATGCATAAACTCAAAAAAAAATCAAAAAATGGGTAGAAGATCTAAACAGACATCTTTCCAAAGAAGACATACAAATGGCCAAAAAGTACATGGAAAATGCTCAACATAATTAAATATCATAGACATGCAAATCAAAATTACAATGAGGTACCATCTTATACCAGCCAGAATGGCCATCATCAAAAAGTCTACAAACAATAAATATGGAGAGGTTTAGGAGAAAAGGGAACCCTCTTACACTGTCGGTGGGAATGTAAGTTGGCACAACCACTATGGAAAACATTATGGAGGTTCCTCCGAAAACTAATGTATGAAATAATGCCATTTGCAACAACATGGAAGAACCCAGAAGTTACCATGCTAAGTGAAGTTAGTCAGATAGTAAAAGACAAACATCATACCATATCACTTATATTTGGATCTAAAAAAAAAAAAAATACAAATGAACTCATCTGCAGAACAGAAACAGATTCACAGACTTTAAAAACATATTTATGGTTAACAAAGTACACAGACAGGCAGGGGGAGGGATGGATTAGGGGTTTGACACTGGCATATGCTCACTGTAGTATAAGGAATGACTGACCAACAGGGACCTGCTGTATAGCACAGAGAACTCTACCCAAGACTCTGTGCTAATCTATGTGGGAAAAGAATCTGAAAGGGAATGAATATGTGTACATATATAACTGAATCACTTTGTTGTAGAGCAGAGATTATCACAACACGTAAATTATCTATACTTTGGAGTTCCCGTTGTGGCTGAGCAGTAACGAACCCAACTAGGATCCATGAGGATGGGGTTCTAACCCTGGCCTCGCTCAGTGTGTTAAGGATCTGGTACTGCCTTGAACTATGGTGTAGGTCACAGATGCAGCTTGGATTCTGAGTTGCTGTGGCTGTGGTGTAGACCAGCAGCTGCAGCTCAGATTCGACCCCTAGCCTGGGAACTTCCATATGCTGCAGGTGTGGCCCTAATAAGTAAAAAAAAAAATCAATAAAACTTTAAAAAAGGAAAATAAATTTTTTTCTAGCACATTATTTATAAACTGTCCTGCCAGTTAATTATTATTGATTTCCCCAGTCACCTAGTTGTACTGTTTCAATTTTTTTTTTTAATTAAATTGAGCAGTTCCCTTTGTGGTACAATGGAAACAAATCCAACTAGTATCCATGGGGACACAGGTTTGATCCCTGGCCTCACTCAGTGGGTCAGGAATCCGGTGTTGCCGTGAGCTGTGGTATAGGTCACAGATGCGGCTTGAATCCTGCGTTGCAGTAGCTGTAACGTAGGTCGGCAGCTGTAGCTGATTCGACCTAGTCTGGGAACTTCCATAAACTACACCTGCGGCCCTAAAAAAAGCAAAAAAAAAAAAAACAAATTGATGACAGAATAACGCAATATAATACATAATTTCCAATAACACCTATTTTACATATTTTATGTTAAATTACTAATGCACACGTGTTTAATTATTTATCATATGTTATTTGTGAGTTTTTTGGTGGGTTGTTGTTACTTGACTAGTACGGCTGTGTCCTGGGTCACTCTCTAAGAAGCCTTTCACCAGAGATGTCTGTCAGGATTCAGACTTGAGTGAGTCTATTTCACTTCATGGCTGAACATATTCAAACTGACTGTTTATAAAACAAAAATAAAATGACGAATGTTTAATTGTGACTGGTTCATTTATTCCAAAAAATATTTTTATTTATTTATCTATGTATTTATTTATTTATTTTTGCTTTTTAGGGCCGCACTCGCAACATATGTAAGTTCCCAGGCTAGGGGTCGAATGCTGTGCCACAGCCACAGCAACGTGCAATCCAAGTCACGTCTGTGACCTACATCACAGCTCACAGCCACGCCAGATCCCTGACCCACTGAGCAAGGCCAGGGATCGAACCTGCATCCTTATGGAGAGTAGTCAAATTTGTTTCAGCTGAGCCACAACAGGAACTCCCAAAAATTCTTTTTTAAAATCCTGTTTCCATGCTTACATTTCACACTAATGGAACAAAACAAGCATTTGCCAACTCAAATTTCACATTAGAATCATGAGAACAGAATTGTGACCACAAAGATTCAATGTGCCATCCCCAGGTTTTCTAATCAGTAGCGTTTTTTTTTTAAATTCACACTCATCAGTTCCTAGGGGATAGCTGAAAGTGACAAAATCAGAGAACCCCAAATGGCAGACTATCTTGCCGGTGATTTTAGATGTTGCCATACTTTGTGCCATAAATAGTTACCTTGTAGATCACATAAAATTACTTGAAACTCAAAACCTGGAATGCTTCTCAATTTTGTCAGACTTACAAGTTATTATAACGTCCGTGTCCATTTAGCTAAGACGGATGAAGATAAAAAGTGACCTGTTCTTATGTGTTTAATACAATTAAAAATAAATATATAATGCTTCTAAAAAATAAGGTTAGATCTGAAGTACAGATAAAAACAGGAAAATGCTTTTCCTTGCTTTAAACAACAGCAACCCATCATGTACAAATATGTCAGATGACAAAGTATCTTCATGTTAAAAATGATGCCATCACTGTAAAAAAGAAAGCTTTCTTGATTGTACTAAAATAAATGAAAAAAGATATGATATACCTCAGGTAATTATTCATATATTGGAAAAAGATAATGTTGACAAAAATGCTCATGGTCACACACATGACACAGGAACTGTACATATATGAACTGTGGCATATGCACAAAGAAACAGAAGCCATTATTCCTCCACTGAATATGACTGTGCCAAATTTGTGACTTAATCACTTCATAATCTTAAAGGATAAAATTTCTGTTCCTATAATTTAAAATGATAACTTTTAAAAGACTGTACAGTAAGAGGCTGTGATATTTTAACATCTGTTCTAAGAGGTACTTTAAACACATAAGAATAGCCAATTGTCAGAAAGCAATCAGTTACTATCCCATGCAAATTAATGGCAGGTAATTCACATGTGTACATATATGAAATATATATTAGAGTACAACATATAAAACCAAATATTGTATATTAATATTGAATATAAAATCATAGCAGAAAATGCACTGTGGTGAAATCAGAAGCATTCTGCTGTAAATAGATTACAAATTTGTATGCAGTTCTCACGGATAATACTGTAAACCAGGTTGAAATTGTTCTCCCAAAATCTTGACTACATAAAAGGATGCATGCCTATTATAAGGCCTCTTTTCTTGTTTACAACCAATGTCAGAAAGCAACTCTGAACTAAGTTAGGAAAATAAAATGATTAAACAAGACACAGGAATACACTTTCTGTTGCAGGAAATAAAAAAAGAAATAATAAATGAATGGGAAATGAAGATTCTACAAATAAAAATATCAATTTTATGGGAAAGAGGCTTAAAATTAAAAACAAACAGATTATAGATATCCTAATTTCATCTTTTGAATGGAAATATACAAAACTAAGCTAAATATCTTCATATTTTGCATTTATTAAGAGAAAACTGATTTTCAGTGAATATATCTAATTTACAAAAAGCAGCCATTATCTTGCCTTTTAAGTATTCTTAAGTTTTAATATATTTCAACTTAAATGGTCTTAAGCAGAATGTAATGGTTGGTATTTTAAAAATCACCACCGTGTTTAGAAATTCTGAAAGTGATTCACAAGACTTTTTTAAAAAATCGCATTCTTAAAAAATTTGGTAGTGGTCTGTATGTTATAATTTTTCACAATACTAATCACATTGGCAGGCTGCAAAAGATGTTTCAATAAGCTTATATTTATATACAAGATTGTCACTGTATTATGAGGAAATGTCAATCATATCAATAGTTTGCCTTGAAAATAGTGAAGACTATTTTAAATACATTATAATTTTATTCCTTTAAAGTCAAGAAAGCAAAAGATAAATTCTGATTTTGACATACTTAAGATATCAAACTTATAACGTTTCAATACACCTCTTTTTTACTTTTTCAATACATTCCAACTACTTTCACATCATATCTGTATCACCTGCACATAACCTGTTTTGTAAGGGTCTTTTGAGCAAGTGAAGAAGTGGCTAATTCGTGTGGTTGACGATAAGTGGCCTAAAGGCCAGTAAAGAAAGTATCCGTTTTTACAGTCTTCCAGAGGGCAGACGAAATTGAAGAGCAATGAAGTGTGTTCAGCTGCAAACCTCCCTTTTTGCCCTCGGACTAAGTCTCCTGGGTACCACCCCCTCCTCACCTGAGTCCACCTTTCCCCGTCCCCGAGGGCCTGGCAGGGCCGAAGTCCCTCCATTCCGCCCCGAGAGCCAGCATGCAGGGGCTTCCCCACCAGCAGCTTGGCGCTGTCCCAGACGCCCCAGAGGGAAAGTCTCAACCACCGCCCCCTGAGCCCCGGATCCCGCAGTAAAATGACCTCCTTCTACGTTACCTGAGAAGGCAGAGAACGAACCATGCAGGCCAGGCAAGAAGAAGCGGCGGTGCAGCCCGCATTCCAGGTTGGGGCAGGCAGGGAGCAGCTTCCTCCACAGACACGCAGCCACCACGCTGGGTCCCGAGGCAGCCAAGGCACGCGATATTCCCCTACTCACGGAAGACCACCCACTAAGACTATGCGCGGCTGCGCCTGAGCTCCATCACCTGAGAGTGCTGCTTCGCGCGCCCCCTTCAGGCCCTTGATGGCAGTGCAGTATGCTCAGAATTCAGTGGACAGCACGTGCCCCCTCTCAGCCAGGATGCTAAGTCACTCAAAATCTCAATATCCTAACCTCTCTCCTGGTGGCACTGGTTATGCTTTGATCTGGCCATGCCTGCTCTCTTGCCTGGGATGTGCTTCACTTCTTGTAGGACAAGACTGTCATCTGACTGTTAGGTCATCTAAAAAAAATCCCATCTGTTCTAGATCACAATGACAGTATCCATTTCAAATCCCTAGAAAAGAGCCACCAATTTGCACCTTTGGATTCTCCACTGGACTTTTCAACCACAGAGTATAGCTGCTCTACTTGGAATAAAATTCTCTTTAGTGGGAGTTCCTGTTGTAGCTCAGTGGGTTAAGAACCTGACTAGTATCCACAGGATGCAAGTTCAATCCCTGGCCTTGCTCAGTGGGTTAAGGATCCAGCATTATTGCAACCTGCAGCATAGGTCACAGATGCGGCTTGGATCTGGGATTGATGTGGCATAGGCCAGCAGCTGCAGCTCCAATTCAACTCCTAGCTCTGGGAACTTCCATGTGACACAGGTGCAGCCACAAAAAGAAAAAATAAAAATGAAGTAAGTTACTATACAGCCTGCATCACAATCACAAATAACTGAAGCCGAAGATGAAAGTGGAAAATATATGTATTTTTCCCCATTTGAGATCAGGAATCCAGAGTGAATGCCAAGAAACAACTACATATCTGCAGCAGTAGAATACAGCTGGCATGCCTTGGCACTTGTCAGGGAGGGAATCAAACAGTGCTATTCCCTTATTCAGAAAATCCTCAACTAAGGATTGGAAATAAGGAAATAGGAAAAAAATTCTCAATACCTTCCATATTCAACTATATTTTTATGTACAAAAAAGTAATCTGAATACCAGCTGTAAGATATCTGAAAAAAATAATGATAATATGTTTATTATATATTTCCAATATCCAAAATTCTTTACAGAGAACATAACCTATGATTTTTAAATTAATGAAGTATATTTTAAATTCATCCTTTCAAAATTTCAAGTGGAATTTGCTGTTTTCAGATTGTGGGATATAGTTTTTCTTGAAAAACTGTCTTCAAAACATACTTTTGTTATTGACTTTAAAGTTAGTTGCTCAGATATACATGAAATTATCAGTTGTTTGAACATTTTACAAATATGTTTAATTCAAATAACAGCTCAACAAAAGCTTTCAAATAAAGGCAAGTGAATATGATTTCCCTCCAATCAGAGATTCAAGGACCCAACAACCTTCAATTTGTGGATTTTCCATCATCAACATGTGCTTTAACTACAGGTATGTTCCTTGGGTTTATTCCACTCAGTTGTAAAAAAGAAATGTATGTCACATCGTGGGATGTGTTTTCCTGGCCTGAGCCTGTACAGAGCAAATATCACTTCTACAGCCCATAAACTTCCTGGGAATTGCTTCAGCCTGGATTATCCCTTCTAGTGCTGGCTACCAGGGGGCAGTAGCCTCCTGGGTCAGTGGTGCCCACTAAGCTTTGCTGGAGCAACTGCAGCAAGAAAGAGGACAGCAGAGGTCATTCTGGCCATGCCCCTGCCTCAGAAACAGCATGCACCTCCTATTATGTGTGATCTTCTCTACAGACTGACCTAGAAAGCAGCAGGAAGGGGAGCTCCAAGGTCTTCCCATTTATTTACTTAGCTCCTGTGCTGAGCACTAAGCCTGTGCCAAGTGACTCCGTGGCCCAAGGGCCATGCTGAAAATACCAAGTGGCCCCTGCCTTCAAGGACCTCTCAGTCTGGAGCAAGCAAAGACAAAAGTATGCAAACCAGACATGTGAATGCAAAGAACATGTGCTGCACTGAAAATAAAGCAGCATGTTATGGGGGAGGGCTTGGGAGTCAGGGGTAGGAGGGACCAGGATGGAAAGAGGGAACCAGCCCCTCACAAGCCTGGGAGTAGTGTGCCTGGGAGAAGGAACCACTCATACAGAGACTCATAGGCAGAAGTCAGTGCCCAGAGGAGGTCGGAAGGGTGACTAGTGTGTCTGGATGGAGACTAGTAAGAGGTGATAGTGGGTGGTAGCCGAGATCCCAGTGCCTAGGGGACAGTGTTAGCTGACCACTCCTCTCTAACAACATCACTCCAAAACAGCACCTATAAAACTTGTCTGTTAAACATCTCACAGTCTCTGGACCAGAAATGGCTTCCCTGGGTGCTTCTGCCTCCAAGTCTCCAAGCACTTGGGGCCGAGGCCTCACCTGAGCCTGAACAGTGGGAGGGTTTTCTTCCAGGCTCGCTCACCTGCCTTCATTTTGGGCTCAGAGCTTGAGTTTCTTTCTGTCCGTTATCATAGTAATTTCAATTCTCTCTCCTGTGGGCCTCTCAACTAGGAGAGCTTCTAGCATCTCTGTTTGTGTCTCTGTCTCCAAGGATATATCAGATAGAGAAAAATACAAAGAGAGAGAGAGGAGATAACAAGGCAGATAGAGAAACAGAGGGAGAGAGAAAAATGGGGAACACAAGAGAGCATAATAGATGTGGCAACTTTTTTGTCATTAATACGTAGCTGTGACATCTCATCTGTTTGTGTCCTTTTGGTTAGAAGCCACTTACTAATAGTGGTGTTGAAACTGACAGCACCAATGGCCTGAACCTAGCCAGAACCCAGATTGGGACTTGAGCCCACAGTTTTAAATTGGAATCATTCACCTGGTGTCTTCAAACAGGAAGTCTTGCTCCCTTTTGGTGTGGGGGGTGAAATGGGATTTGGGAAGGGAATAGGTGCTGCCACACATTCTTTTGTAAACAGACGACAATGGTGTGTGGGAAGAGAATGTAAGCAAGCACATCCAGGGAACCTGAGTACAAAGGATGCAGCAGCTGGACCCTCAACCCTGCTCTCTGACATCACACTATCTCCCACCCAGAAAACAGGGTGAACACCCTACAAGTTTCCTGGATGACCTTTATCTGGCCAATCAGCATGTTCCATCATCCGTAGCCACCACGATTGGCTCAGAGCCAGGCAAGTGACCAGTCAGGCCCCACAGTGGGGCCTCTGCTGGGATCTCGGGGAAGAGCAGGTCTGTTTCTATTGGGAGTGGAGGTGATATGATGTCAGCCTGGGGCAGAGGTTGACCATCTCCTCCTGTGAAGGCAAAGCCACCTGAGGGTGAAACCAGTAAGCAGAGCCCAGAGGTCAGCAGAGAAGACTTCTGCTGACTGATTACCAGGTACGGGCCTGCCTGAAGCTGCCTGTGGACTTCTTAATTACTTAAGTCATTCTCTCCTGTCTTGTTCACTTGCTTGTTTAAGCCACTTTGGGTTTTCCATCACTGGTTTAAAAAAGAAAATCTTACTGTTCCTTCTGGCTGGCTAAATGGAGAACCTGGAACTGTAACAGGATGGGTTTAGGATAATAGCTTCAAGGAAGAACTTCCAAATCACACTGTGAGACTTCAATTTAATCTGAACATCCAAATGGATTCCAGGCGTATCTGCTGAGGGCCAGTTACAAGCTGGGCCAGTCAGGTTACCCAAATTAATCCTCACAGGAGTAATCCTGTTAAAGTAGCCACAAAAGTCCCCATTCTAGAGGACAAGACCGAGCCTCAGAGAAGGGAGGTAACTGGGCTATAGTGGGGAAGTGTGGAACCAGACAGACAGAAACCCCATATCCTGCTGCTTGACCTCAGCCACAGCCATGCCAGATCTGAGCCTTGTCTGCAACCAACACCACAGCTCACAGCAACTCTGGATCCTTAACCCACTGAGCAAGGCCAGGGATCAAACGTGTATCCTCATGGATACTAGTCAGATTCGTTTCTGCTGAGCCACAACAGGAACTTCTCTATACAAATTTTAGAATATTTTGTTCTAGTTCTGTAAGGAATGTCATTGGTAATTTGGTAGGGATTGCACTTATTCTGTGGATTGCCTTAGGTAGTATTGTCATTTTGACTATATTGATTCCAGTTCAAGAGCATGGTATATTTTTCCATCTATTTGTGTCTTTGATTTCTTTCATCAGCTCTTATAGTTTTCAGAGTACAAGTCTTTTGTCTCTTTAGGTACGTTTATTCCTAGGTATTTTATTTTTTGGTGAAATGGTAAATAGGATGGTTTTCCTAATTTCTATTTCTGCTCTTTCATTATTAGTATATAGAAATGCAATTGATTTCTATGTATAATTTTGTATCCTGCAACTTTACCAAATTAATTGATGAGCTCTAACATTTTTCTGGTAGTATCTTGAGGATTTTCTAGGTACAGTTTCATGTCATCTGCAAACAGTGACCGTTATACTTCTTCTTTTCCAGTTGGACTCCTTTTATTTTTTTTCTTCTCTGATTGCCATGGCTAAGACTTCCAAAACTATGTTGAGGACATTTATAAAAAAGTACATCCTTGTCTTTTTCATGATCTTAGTGGAAATGCTTTCAGTTTTTCACCATCGAGAGTGATGTTAACTGTGGGTTTGCCATAAATGTCTTTTATTATATTGAGGTAGTTCCCTTCTATGTCCACTCTCTGGAGAGTTTTTATCAGGAACAGGTGTTGAATATTGTCTAAATCTTTTACTGCATATATTGAGGTGATCATATGGTTTTTCATCTTTCAGTTTTTTCGTGTGGAGTATCACATGATAGATTTGTGGATACTGAAGAATCCTTGCATCCCTGGGATAAATCCTACTTGATCGTGGTGTATGATCTTTTTAATGTATATTTGTATGTGGCTTGCTAATATTTTGTTGAGGTTTTCTGCATCTATGTTCATCAGTGCTATTATCCTATAATTTTCTTTTTTTGTGGTATCTTTTTCTGGTTTTGGTATCAGGGTAATTGTGACTTCATAGAATGAGCTTGGGAGTGTGCCTTCCTTTGCAATTTTCTGGAAAAGTTTCAGAAGAGGCATTAACTCTTCTCTTAGTGTTTAGTAGAACTCAGCCATGAAGTCATCAGGTCCTGGACTTTTGTTTTTTGAAGGTTTTTTAATCACATTTTCAATTTCAGCACTCGTGATTGGTCTAATTCATATTTTCAATTTCTTCCTAGTTCAGTCTTTGTAGGTTATACCTTTGTAAGAATCTGTCCATTTCTTCTAGGTTTGTCCATTTTATTGGCATACGGTTGCTCATAGTAGTCTCTCACGAGCCTCTGTATATCTGCAGTGTCAGTTGTAACGTCTTCATTTCTAATTTTATTGAGTTGAGCCCCCTCCCTTTTTTTCCTGATCAGTCTGGCTAAAGATTTATCAATTTTGTCGATCTTTCCAAAAAACTATCTTTTGGTTTCATTGATCTTCTCAACTGTTTTCTTTGTCTCTGTGTTACTAATTTCTGGGTCTTGTTTTTGAATCCATTCAGGCAGTCTGTGTCTTTTAGTTGTAGCATTTAATCCATTTGCATTCAATGTGATTATGGAAAAGTATGTACTTATTGTCATTTACTCTTTTGAGGGGGGGATTGCTATTTTGGGTCTTTTTTCTTCCCTTCCTCTTTTTTGTTGTCTTCTCTTGTGATTCACTGATCATCTTTAGTGCTATGTTTGGCTTTGTTTTTATTTAATGTGTGTGACCATTATAATTTGATTTTGGTTCCCATTATATTTTGATATATCCATCTATTTGTGTGCAGAATTGGAATTGTTTCTGCTTGCTGGTGTCTTAATTTCAAATGAATTTTCAATGTTCTGCATTTGCCCTCTCCTCTTCTCATGCTGGCTGGTTTAGATATTGTATTTGTCAATTATTTCCTACTTTCATATTATTTTTGCCTTTACAAGTGAGCTTTTTCATTTATAATATTCTTGTTTCTAATTGTGGCCTTTCCTTTTCTGCTTAGAGAAGTTCCTTTAGTAGTTGATATAGAGCTGGTTTGGAGGTACTGAATTCTCTTAGCTTTTGCTTGTCTGTAAAGCTTTTGATATCTCCATCAAATGTGAATGAGAGCTTTCCTGTGCAGAGTATTATTGGTTCTAGGTTCCTCCTGTTCATCACTTCACATATATTTTGCCACTCCCTTCTAGCTTATAGAGTTTCTGCTATAAGATTATCTGTTATCCTTATGGGGGTGCCCTTATATATGATTTGTTGCTTTTCACTTGTGGCTTTTAATATTTTTTCTTTGAATTTAATTTTTGTCAGTTTGATTAGTATGTGTCTTGCTGTGTTTCTTCTTGTGGTATTTTGTATGGAATTCTCTGTGCTTCCTCCACTTGAATGAGTGTTTCCTTTCTCATATTTAGGAAATTTTCAGTTATAATCTCTTCAAATATTTTCTCTGGCCCTTTCTCTCTTTCTTTTCTCCTTCTGGAACCTCTATGCTGCAAATTTTGATATGTATAATGTTGTCCCTGAGGTCTCTTTGACTGTCCCCGGATTTTTTCATTCTTTTTTCTTTATTGTTTCAGTAGCAGTGATTTCCACCACTCTGTCTTCCACCTCACTTATTTGTTCTTCTGCCTCCTTTGACCTGCTATTTGTTCCTTCTAGATTATTTTTCATTTCAGCTGTCATGCTATTCATCTTGCTCTTTAAATCCTCTAGCTCTCTGTTGGACATTTCTTTTAAGTTCTCCATCTGTGTCTCCATTCTTTCTCCAAGATCTTGGATCATCTTGACTATCATCACTCTGAATTCTTTTTCAGGTAAATTGCCTATCTCCTCATCATTTAATGGTATTTGTCTTGTTCCTTTGTCTTAATGCTGCTTATTTGTCATCTCATAGTGTCTAGATTTCTGTTTATCATTCCCTTGACAGTTGGTATATAGATGTCAAAGCAGGTGCCCAATCCTGGAGTTCTCAGGGGTGGTAGTGATTCACATGTACCCAGAGCCCCTGTTGGGAGCAGTGGTATCACAATTCTTCTCCTGTAGCTGGGCAGCTACTAGGGTTAGGGTCTGTGAGGCAGGTGGCATTGATTCACAGTTCACAGGATTGCTTTTGTAGTTCACAGGGGTAGCAGTATCTCATAGGCCCTCCTGCTAGCAGGTAGCTTTGAGGGCTATTTTTCCTAGCTTGCAATGTCAGCAGTTTCTCCTGGTGCCTCTCCCTTTGCCAGGAAGGCTCTAGGGGCTGCTTTCTGTAGATACAGGAGCAGATGCCACTGTTCTGCTGGCACTGCCCTTTCTTGGCCACTCTAGGGATCTCTCTCTAAGGTCCCAGGGGTGTGGGGCTTCTCCCTAATTACTGCTCAAAGGCTCTCTCTGTAGCTGCAGGATGTGTGTTTCTGGCAGTCCCTCCCCCTGCCTTGCTGCTGATAGGAGTGCTCTCCTTAGCCACAGCAGATTGGAATGTGGTTTAATGGGCCTTCCCCAGCTCCAGTGGTATGGAACGAATGCCACTGACATGGGCTTTCACAGGGGCACTGGCAGGAACTCTATATCTTGTGCTTTCCTCCAGTCAAGCAGCCTACAGCTCCATCAGGAAGTGGACACCTGCAGCCCTCTCACAGAGAAGGGGTGGTGCCACCAGCAGCCCTTCTGGCACTGACTGGGCACTGCTGGTACAAGCCTCAGCATATTCTCTGAGTGGAACCAAGGTGCTTGTGTTTTCCCTGATCAGCACTCTTGCAGGAATGGGCGCTGACGCTAGCAGCTATTCTTGTGCCGATCAGGTGCCACTTACCAGATCCAAGGCATCTGTATTTTTCCTGATCTTTCGGGGGATGAGCACCACCGCAGGCAGCTATTCTGGCACAAATCGGGCTCCACTTGCACTGGGGCCACTGACAGGAACCGGGAACTTGTGTCATTCCCCCAGACAGTTTCTCCACCTACTCCACTAAGTCTGTAGCCCCAAGGGTGGGGCTGCTTCCCAGCCATTGCTAGGCAGCTGCTGCCACCAAGTGGTTCCCCGAGCTGAAGCAGGCAGTGTCCTGCAGCTTGAGAAAGCGGACACAGGGAAAAAGGCTGTAGTGGTTCTCTACCCACCTTTATGCTCACCCCTTGTTTGCATGGTCTCTAGTCTCTAAGCCTGACTGGGTTGCCTCGGTTTAGATGCTTCTTCATTGCGGTTGCCTTACACTCTAGTCCCTCCAGGCTGTTTCCACATGGTCAACCCCATTTTTCTACCCCACATAGCCAGTCCCAGCTCCCTGTTTGGGTGTGATCTCTAAGGCCAAAATTTTAGTTCTCAACACCTGCTGGCACCCACTTACAGTTGCACATTGCCCATAGCACTGAGCATTTCTGGAGGATTGTCTCCTTTTTCACTGCTTCACACCGTTTGTCTAGAGTTCCTCCTCTGTTTTTGGTTGAACTCCTCACTGGTGGGGGAAATTCCTGGGGAGCTGGAATTCCAGCTCCCATCTGAGTAAGTACGCTCCTTCACATTTCCTTTTGCTTGTTTTTCTCTTGTTCTTCTTCTTTCTTCTTTCTAATTTTGTAATGATTTTGTTGCTCTCATATTCTTGAGGATTTTTTTTCAGTTTTTTGCAAATTTTCTCTGTGAATATTTACACATGTAGTTGTATTTTCAATGTATATGTGGGAGTAGGTAAGACTGACGTCCTGGTAATCTGCCTTCTTAGATCCTCCCTTGAGAGCACCTTTTCATACCAAATCAGCCTCTTCCAGCATGGAAAAGATCTTTTGAGTGTGTTACAAGCTAGGTGAGCTCACTGCAAGGATCTAGCACACACAGAACCTTTGGAACCTAAGTCGATCACTAAGCCTAGTTATATGTGAGAAACCTAGCTGGAAAAAAATGGTAAGGGTTACTTTCCTATGGAAGCCACCATTGTGCCTGGTGTGCTTTGAGTAACTCACATACGCAATGCAAGTAGGAAGCTAGAAGCCTCTTATTTCTGACTTTTGTAAGATTGCTGACATGCAGGTAGCGGCCAAGCTAGCTATGCCCTGCGTTGCCACTGTGGTGCAGAGAGTGACATTTCATGACAAATCTGTCTTTTGCAGCCTGGAGAACAGGTTTTGAGTGTATTACAAGCAGGTGGAGCTCACTGAGAAAACTCAGCACACACAGAGCACTTGACAGCTGAGCAGTTCAATAACAGTAGTTATACTAAGAGGTCCGTCTGGAAAAAGGCAAGAGTTGCTATGCTTTTCGGGCCTGGTATTCTTTCAGTGACTAGAATACAGTTTGCAAGGAGGAATCTAGAAGCCTCTTGTTTGTGATTTTTGCATTATTGCTGACATGAGGGTGTCACCTTAGTTAGCCCTACCCTGCATTTCCACTGAATAGAAGAGAGCAACTTTTCATAACAAATCATCATTTTCCAGCATGGAGAACATATTTTGATTTTTTTTTTCAAGCTAGTTGAGCTGACTGAAAGAACCTAGCATTCATAGAGCATTTAGCAGTTGAGCTGGTCAGTAACGCTAGTTATACACAAGAGACCATGGTGGAAAAGGCAAGGTTTACTTTCCAGTAGAAACTACCATTTGGCCCAGGGTTCTTTCAGGGACTGGCCTACACTTTGCAAGTAAGAAGTTAGAAGCCTCTTGTTTTTGACATTTTTAATATTGCTAACATGAGGGTAGCAGCCTAGGTACCTAGACCCTGCATACCCCAAATAGTGCAGAGACTGCCTTTTCATACCAAATCTGCATTTCCCAGCACGGAGAACATGGTCTGAGTGTGTTTCAAGCAAGGTGAGCCCACTTAACCTAGTGCACACAGAGCATTTGGAGCTAAGAACGTCAGTAACCC
This sequence comes from Catagonus wagneri, assembly GCA_004024745.2. Lineage (NCBI taxonomy): Eukaryota > Metazoa > Chordata > Mammalia > Artiodactyla > Tayassuidae > Catagonus > Catagonus wagneri. The sequence goes on from PVHT020000141.1 coordinate 3,535,371, forward strand.
CACTAATATGTGAGAGGCCTCGGTGGAAAAAAGGCAAGATCTGCTTTCTGGAGAAAACCACAGTTGGGCCTTGTGTGTTCTAAGTCACTGCCATACACCTTGCCAGTTGGAAGCTAGAAGTCTCTTGTGTTGTGACATCTGTAAGTTGCTGACATACGGGTAGCAGACTAGCTAGCTATGGCCTGCATTCTGTAGTGAAGAGCACCCCTTTTCATACAAAATCAGCCTTTTCCAGCTGGAGAACATGTTTTGAGTTTGTTGCAAGCTAGATGAGCCTACTGGAAAACCTAGCACATACAGAGCACTTGGCAGCTCAGCAGGTTAGTAACCCTAGATACATATGAGAATTCTAGATAGAAAAAAGGTTAAGGTTTGCTTTCTGGTAGGAAACACCTTTGCATCTGGTGTGCTCTCAGTGACTGGCATACACTTTGCATGTAGGAATCTTGAAGACTTGTTTGTGTCGTTTGGAATATTGCTGGCCTTATGGTAGCAGCCTGGGTAGATTGCCCTGCATTTTCAATGTATTAAAGGGGGTGACTTTTCATACAACATCAGCTTTTTCCAGCATGGAGAACACATTTTGACTCTGTTGCATGCTAGTTGAGCCCACTGACATGTCTAGGTTACACAGAGCATTTGGAAACTGAGCCGGTCAGTAAGCCTATTTATATGGGAGAAGACTGGTTGGAAAAAGGCAAGGATTGCTTTCTGGAGGAAACCACATTTGGGCCTGTTGTTCTCACAGTCAGTGGCATAAATTTGCAAGTAGGAAGCAAGAAACCTCTTTGTGACATTTGAAAGATTGCTGATACGCGGGTGGCAGCCTAGCTAGCCAAAGCCTACATTTTCCACTGTAGTGAATAGAGCCACACTTCATATCAAATCAGCCTTTTCCTGCTGAAAAACACATTTTGAGTGTTTTGCAAGTTATTTGAGCCTTCAGAAAGAACCTAGTACACACAAAACATTCGGCAGCTTAGCCAGCCTGTAACAGTCTGTAAGACTTTTACCTGAGAGGACTACATTAAAAAGGTCAAGGACTGCTTTTTTTGAGGAAACCGCTTTGGAGCCTGGTGTTCTCTCAGTCGCTGGCATACACTTTGCAAGTAAGAAGATGAAACCTCTTGTTTGTGACATTTGTAAGATTGCTGACATGCAGATAGCAGCCTACGTAGCTATGCCCTGCATCTCCACTGTGGTGAAGAGAGCCACTTTTCATACTAAATCACATTTTCCAGCATGGAGAACATGTTTTGAGTGTGTTGCAACCAAGCTGAGGCCACTGCAAGAATCTAGTGCACACTGAGCATTTGGCAGTGGTTCTTGTCTGTAACCCTAGTTATAAGTGAGAAGCCTAGGTGGAAAAAAGGCAGAGGTTGCATTCCTATGGAAACAACCTTTGGGCCTGATATATGCTCAGTCACTAGGCATACATTTTGCAAGTAGGACGATTAAGCTTCTTCTTTGTGACATTTGTAAGTTTGCTAACATGCGGGTAGCTGCCTAGCTAGCTATGACCTGCATTTCCACTGTAATGAAGAGCACAACTTTTCATACCAAATCAGCATTTTACAGCACAGAGAATACATTTTGAGTTTGTTGCAACACAGTTGAGCCCACTGCAAGAACTGAGTACATGCAGAGCTTTTGGCAGCTAATTGGGTCTGTAACCCTGTTTATACTTGAGAGGCCTAGTCGAAAAAACTCAAGGGTTGCTTTCCTGTGGAAACCACTGTTGGGCCTGGTGTTCTTTCAGTGACTTGAATACATTTTGCAATTAGGAGGATAGAAGCCTCTTGTTTTTGACAACTGTTATACTGTTGACATGATACCGGGTAGCAGCCTAGCTAACTATGCCCTGTATTTCCACTGCTTAATAGAGCCCCTTTTCATACCAAATTCACCTTTTCTAGCATATAAAACAGGTTCTGACACTACAAGCAAGTTGAGTGCAGTGAAATAATCAGGTGCACACAGAGGATTTGGCAGCTGATCCATTGGTTAACCTTATTTATTTACTTGTTTGTTTATTTATTTATTTATTAACTTTGTCTTTTTAGGGCTGCACCCACAGCATGTGGAGATTCCCAGGCAAGGGTCTAATCAGAGCTAAAGCTGCTTGCCTACACCACAGCCACAGCAATGTCAGATCTGAGCTGCATCTGCAACCTGCACCACAGCTCACGGCAACACCAGATCATTAACCAACTGAGCAAGGCCAGGGATTGAACCCATAACCTCATGGTTCCTAGCTGGATTCGTTTCCACTATGCCACTGCAGGAACTCCCACTAACCATATTTATACATGATAGACCTAAGTGCAAAAAAGGTAAGCGTTTCTTTCCTGTGGCAACCACATTTTGACCTAGTGGGCTGTCAGTCACTGGCATGCAATTTGCAAGTAGGAAGCTAGAAGCCTCTTGGTTTTTGATATTTTTAAAATTGCTGACATGAAGGTAGCAGCCTAGCTAGCTATGCCCTTCATTTACACAGTAGTGAAGACAGTGCCTTTTCATACCAAATCAGCCTTTTCCAGCATGGAGGATTCTTTTTAAGAGTGTTGCAAGCTAGTTAAGCCCAGTACAAGAATCTAATGCACACAGGGCATTTGGCAGATGAAACGGTCAGTAACGCTAGACACAGGTGACATACCTAGGTGGGAAAAAGGCAAGGTTTGCTTTCCTGTGGAATTCAGCTTGGAACTGGTGTGCTGTCAGTTGCTGCCATCCTCTTTGGAAGTGGGAACATAGAAGCTTCTTGTTTTTTGGTATTTGCAAGTTTGTTGCCAAGTCTTTTCTGCTTATCTAAATGGTAGTGCCCTGCATTTCCACTGTAGTGAAGACAGCACTTTTTCAAACCAAATAAAAATTATCTAGCATAGGAGTTCCCATCGTGGCTCAGTGGTTAATGAATCCGACTAGGAAACCATGAGGTTGTGGGTTTGATCCCTGTCCTTGCTCAGTGGGTTAAGGATCTCGCATTGCCCGTGAGCTGTGGTGTAGGTCGCAGACGCGGCTCGGATCCTGCGTTGCTGTGGCTGTGGCGTAGGCTGGCAGCTACAGCTCCGATTAGACCCCTAGCTTGGGAACCTCCATATGCCATGAGTGTGGCCCTAGAAAAGGCAAAAAGACAAAAAAAAAAAAAATTATCCCGCATAGATAAAAGTTTTGAATGTATAGCAAGGTAGTTAAGCTCATTCCAAATCAAACCACACCCAGTGTATGCGGCAGCTGAGCCATCAGTAACCATAGTTATGATTGAGAGACAAAGGTAGAAAAAGGCAAGGGTGGCTTTCCTGCAGAAACTACCTGTGGGACCGGTGTGCCCTCAGTCACTGACATACACTTTACAAGTTGGAAGCTGGAATCCTGTCATTTGTGACATTTGTAAGATTATGGACAAATGGTTAGCAGCATAGCTGGCTGGGCCCTTCATTTCCACTTTACTGAAGAGAGCACCTTCTAATACCAAACCAGTCTCTTCTAGCATGGGGAACATATTTTGAGTGTATTGCAGTCTAGGTGAGCCAACTGCAAGGACTTCGCACACAGAGCATTTGGCAGCTGAACCGGCCCATAAATATTGATATATGTGAAAGTCCTAGGGGGAAAAACAGCAAGGGTTACTTTGAGGTAAACACCTTGCAAGGAGAAAACTAGATGCCTCTAGCTTGTGACTTTTCTAGGATTGCTGACATGCGGGTAGCAGCCTTGTTAGCTATGACTGCATCACCACTGTAGTGGGAGGAGTGCCTTTTCATACTAAATCAACTTTTTCCATCACGCAGAACATGTTTTGACTATTTTGCAAACTAGTTGAGCCAATGCAAGAACCTAGCACACACAGAGCATTTGAGAGGTGATCTGGTCTGTTACCCTATTTATTTATTTACTCAATGAATTTTATTATATTTTTATAGCTGTACAATGATCATCACAGCCCAATATTACAGCATTTTCATCCTTAACCCCCAGTCGCTCCCTCCCCTTCAACATGTCTCCTTTACTAACCATAAGTTTTTCAATGTCTTTTAGCATCTGTTCTTCAAAGAAGTTCATCTTATCCTCATTTTTTGATTCCACACATAAGTGATAGCATATGTGTTGGTGTCTCACCATCTGACTAATTTCACTTAGCATGATAATTTCTAGGTCCATCCAAGTTGTTGCAAATGCCATTATTTCATTCCTTTTTATGGCTGAGTAATATTCCATTGTGTATATGTACCACTTCTTATTTATCCACTCTTCTGTCTACAGACATTTAGGTTGCTCCTATGTCTTGGCTATGGTATATAGTCTTGCAATGAGTACATGTATTTTCAGGTCACAGTTTTCTCTGGATAGCTGCCCAGAAGTGGGATTGCTGGATCAAATGGTAATTCTATTTTTAGTTTTTTGAGGAATCTCAACACAGTTTTCCATATTTGTTGCACCAATTTACATTACCACCAACAATGTAACAGTGTTCCCTTTTCTCCATACCCTCTCCAGTACTTACCGTTTGTAGACTTTTTGATGATGGCCTTTCTGGCAGGTTTAAGTTGGTAGCACATAATGGTTTTGCTTTGCATTTCTCTAATAATTAATGATGTTGGATATCTTTTCATGTGTTTTTTGGCCATCTGTGTGTCTTCTTTGGAGAACTGTCTATTTAGATCTTCTGCCCATTTTTTGATGGGGTTGTTTATTTGTTGGTATTGAGCTGCTGGAGGTGTTTATATATTTTGGAGATTAAGCCCTTGTCAGTCGCTTTATTTGCAAATATTTTCTCCCATTCTGTGGGTTGTCCTTTTTTTTGCCTTTTTTTGTCATTTTAGGGTCACACTCGCGGCATGTGGAGGTTCCCAGGCTAGGAGTCTAATCGGAGCTGTAGCCACTGGCCTATGCCGCAGCCACAGCCATGCAGGATCCGAGCCGCATCTGCAACCTACACCACAGCTCACGGCAACGCCGTATCATTAACCCACTGAGCAAGGCCAGAGATCGAACCCGCAATCTCATGGTTCCTAGTTGGATTCATTAACCACTGCGCCATGATGGGAACTCCCTATGGGTTGTCTTTTTGTTTTGTTTAGAGTTTCCTTTGCTATGCAAAAACTTTTAAGTTTAATTTGGTCCCACTTGTTAATTTTTGTTTTTATTGTCATTATCCTAGGATGTGGATCTGAGAAGATATTGCTGTGGTTTATGTCAGAGAGTATTAAGCCTGTTTTCCTCCAATGGTTTTATAGTATCCAGTCTTATATTTAGGTCTTTAATCCATTTTGAGTTTATTTTTGTGTATGGTGTTAGGAAGTGTTCTAATTTCATTCTTTTCCATGTAGCTGTCTAGTTTTCCTAGCACAACTTATTGAAGGGACTATCTTTTCTCCATTGTATTTTCTTGCCTCCTTTGTCATAGATTAGTTGACTGTAGGTGCGTGGGTTTAATTCTGGGCTTTCTATTCTGTTCCATTGGTCTCTGTTTCTTTTCTTTTCTTTTCTTTTCTTTTTTTTTTTTTTTTGGTATTTTTAGGGCCACACCTCCGGCATATGGAGGTTCCCAGGCTAGGGGTCTAATCGGAGCTGTTGCTGCCGGCCTACATCAGAGCCACAGCAACACCAGATCTGAGTCACGTCTGCAACCTATACTACAGCTCAACACCGTATCTTTAACCCACTGAGTGAGGCCAGGGATCGAACCCTCAGTCTCATGGTTCCTGGTTGGATTCGTTTCTGCTGCACCACAGAGGGAACTCCTGATCTCTATTTCTGTTTTTGTGCTAGTACCATAAGATTTTGATGACCGTAGCTTTGTAGCATAGTCTGAAGTCAGGGAGCCTGATTCCTTCAGCTCCATTTTTCTTTCTAAGCATTGCTTTGACTATTCTAGGCCTTTTGTGCTTCCAAATAGACTTTAAACTATTTTGTTCTAGTTCTGTGAAAAATGCCATTGGTAATTTGATAGGGATTACATTGAATCTGTACATTGCCTTGAGTAGTATAGTCATTTTGACAATATTGATTCTTCTAATACAAGAACATGGTATATACCTTTCCATCTGTTTGTGTCATCTTTTATTTCTTTCATCAGCATCTTATAGTTTTCAGAGTACAGTTCTTTTGTCTCTTCAGGTAGGTTTATTTCTTGGCATTTTATTCTTTTTGATGTGATGACAAATGGGATTGTTTCTCTAATTTCTCTTTCTGATCTTTCGTTGTTAGTATATAGAAATGCAGTTGATTTATGTGTGTTAATTTTGTATCCTGCAACTTTATCATATTCATTGATTAGCGCTAATACTTTCCTGGTAGCATCTTTAGGATTTTCTAGGTATAGTATCATGTTATCTGCAAACAGTGATAATTTTACTTCTTTATTTCCAATTTGGATATTTTATTTCTTTTTCTTCTCTTATTGCTGTGGCTAGGGCTTCCAAAACTATGTTGAATAGTGGAGGTGAATGTGGACATCCTTGTCTTGTTCCCAATCTTAGTCAGAATTCTTTCAGCTTTTCACCATTGAGAATGAGGTTAGTTGTGGGTTTGTCATATATGGCCTTTATTATGTTGAGGTAGGTTCCATCTATGTCCACTTTCTGGAGGGTTTTGATCAAAAATGGATGTTGGATTTTGTCAAAATCATTTTCTGCATCTGTTGAGGGGATCATATGGTTTTTATTCCTCAGTTGGTTAATGTGGTGTATCGCACTCATTGATTTGCAGATATTGAAAAGTAATTGCATCACTGGGATAAATTCCACTTGATCATATTGTATTATCCCTTTAATGTATTGTTGGATTTGATTTGCTAGTATTTCGTTGAGGATATTTGCTTCTATGTTCATCAGTGATATTGGCCTATAATTTTCTTTTTTTGTGGTATCTTTGGTTTTTCTGTCAGGGTAATGGAAGCCTCATAGATTGAGTTAGGGCGTGTTCCTTCCTCTGCAATTTTTTGGAATAGTTTCAGAAGGATAGGTGTTATCTCTTCTCTAAACGTTCGGTAGAATTCACCTGTGAAGTCATCTGGTCCTGGACTTTTGTTTATTGGAAGTTTTTTAATCACAGTTTCAATTTCAGAACTTGTGATTGGTCCATTCATTTTTTTCTGTTTCATCTTGGTTTAGTCTTGGAAGCTTGTACATTTCTAAGAAATTATCCATTTCTTCTAGTTGTCCATTTTATTGGCATATAGTTGCTTGTAGTAGTCTCTTATGGTCCTTTGTATTTCTGTAATGTCCTTTGTAACTTCTCCTTTTTCATTTCTAATTTTATTGACTTGAGTCCTCTCTTTTTTTCTTGATGAGTCTGGCTAAGGATTTATCAATTTTGTTCATCCTTTCAAAGAACCAGCTTTTAGTTTCACTGATCTTTTCTATGGTTTTCTTCGTTTCTATTTCATTGATTTCTGTTCTTATCATTACGATTTCTTTCCTTCTGCTAACTTTGGGTTTTGTCTGTTATTCTTTCCCCAGTTGCTTTAGGTGTAAAGCTAGGCTGTTTGTTTGAGATTTTGTGTTTCCATAGGTTAGCTTGTGTTGCTACAAACTTCCCTCTTGGAACTGATTTTGCTGCATCCCACAGGTTTTACATTGTTGTATCTTTATTGTAATTTGCTTCTAGGTATTTTTTAATATCCTCTTTGATTTCTTCAGTGATCCATTGGTTGTTTAGTAGTGTGTTGTTTAGTCTCCACGTGTTTGTGATTTTTGCAGTATTTTTTTTTTTGTTGTTATTGATTTCCAGTCATATAGTGTTGTGGTCAGAAAAGATGTTTGATATGATTTCAATTTTCTTAAATTTACTGAGGCTTGACTTGTGGCCCAAGATGTGATCTATTCTAGAGATCACACTTGAAAAGTGTGTACTTGAGAAGAATGTGTATTCCACTGCTTTTGGATGGAATATTCACTTTATAGACATCTATTCAGTCCATCTGGTCTAATGCGTCATTTAGGCCTGTGTTTCCCTGTTGATTCTCTGTCTGGATATTCTGTCCATTGCTATATAAGTGGGGTGTTAATGTACTCTGCTATTATTGTGTTATTGTCAATTTCTCTTTTTATGGTTTTTAGCAGTTTCTTTATATATTGAGGTGATCCTACGTTGGGTGAATATATATTTACAACTGTTATATCTTCTTGGATTGATACTTTGATCATTATGTAATGTCCTTCTGTCTCATAATATCCTTTATTTTAAGGTCTATTTTGTCTGATATGAGTATTGCAATTCCACCTTTCTTTTGAATTTTTTTCCTCTCACTTTGAATTTTTATGTGTCCTGAGAACTGAGTCTCTTGAAGACAGCATATATATGGGTCTTCCTTTTTTTTTTTTTTTTTTGATCCATTCAGCCAGTCTGTGTCTTTTTGTTGGGGTATTTAGTCAATTTACATTTAAGGTAATTATTGATATGTATGTTCTTATTGCCCTTTTATTAACTGCATGGATTTGGTTTTGTCTTTTTTCTTCCCTTCTCTTGTTCTTTTCTCTTGGGGGTTGGTGACTATCTTTAGTGTTGTATTTGGATTGCCTTTTCTTATTTGTGTGTATATCTATTGTATACTTTTGGTTTGCAGTTACTATAAAATTTTGATATAGGAGCCTATATATATAAGATTATTTTAAGTTGTTGTTCTCCTAATCACAAGTGCATTGCCAGTGTCCTGCATTTGTACCCTCCTCTTCTCATGATTTCTCTTTTTGGTAACATGTTTGTGTGTGGATTATTTCCTATCTTTACTATGTGTATGCCTTTACCAGTGAGCTTTGTCATTTGTAATATTTTTGGTTCTAGTTGTGGCCTTTTCTTTTCCACCTAGAGAAGTTCCTTTAGTATTTGTTGTAAAGCTGGTTTAGTGGTGCTGAATTCTCTTAGCTTTTGTTTGTCTACGAAGCTTTTGATTTCTCCTTCAAATCTGAATGAGAGCCTTGGAGATTTTTTACTTTCATCACTTTAAGTATATTGCTCCACTCCCTTCTGGCCTGAAGAGTTTATGCTGAAAAATCTTCCAGTAATGTTATCAGGGACCTCTTGTATGTTATATGTTTCTTTTCCCTAACTGCGTTCAGTATTTTCTCTTTGTCTTTACTTTTGGTCAGTTTGATTAATATGTGTCTCAGGGTGTTCCTCCTTGAGTTTATTTTATACAGTACTCATTGTGCTTCCAGATTTATTTTATACAGTACTCATTGTGCTTCCAAGTGGTTCCTTTCCCATGTTAGGGAAGTTTTTGGCTATTACCTATTCAAATATTTTTTTCTGGCCTTTTCTCTCTCTCTCTCTCTTCTTCTTCTGGCACCACTATAATATAGAAGTTGCTGTGTTTAACGTTGTCCCAGAATTGTCTTAGACTGTCTTCCTTTTTTACAATCTTTTTTCTCTTTTCTGTTCTACATCATTGATTTCCACTAGTCTATCCTCCACCTCACTTTTTCATTCTTCTGCCTCCTGTAATCTGCTGTTTGTTGCTTCTAGTGAATTTTGTATTTTAGTTATTGTATTTTGCATCTCTGCTTGCTTAATCCTTAAGTCATCTATTTCTTTGTTCAGTGTTTCTTGTAATTTATCAATCTTTGCCTCCTGTTTATTTCCAGGATTTTGAATCATCTTTGCTATCATCAGTCTAAAGTCTTTTTCATGGAGGTTGGTACTCTCCAGATCACTTAGCTGTTTTTCTGTTCTTTTTTTTTTCTTACTCCCTTATCTGAGTCATAATTCTCTGCCTTTTCATTTTGTATAGATTTTTATGTGGTCTCCTTTTTGCAGACAATAGGGTTGTAGCCTCTCTTGCTTCTGATGTCTTCCCCCTTGTGGCAGAAGTTGGTATGAGGGCTTGATGCAGGCTTCCTGTTAGAAGGGACTGGTGCCTACCCACTGGTATGTGGCGCTGATTCTTATCCCTGTGGTGGGTGGTTATTTGTCTCTGGGTGAGATTAGAGGAGGCTGTGTGCCTGGGGGGGGGGGTGTCTTTAGGCAGCCTGTTGGCTGATGGGTGGGGCTGTGTTCACACCTGGATTATTATTTGGCCTGGGGCTTCCTAGCCCTAATGGGTAGGGCCAGATTTTTCCAAAAAGGTCACCTCTAGAGGAGCACATGCTGATGATTATTCCCAAGTTCTCTACCTCCAGTGTCCTTCCCCCACAACAAGCCTCAGTCACCCCCATTTCCCAGAAGATCCTCCAAGAACCACAGATTCTGGCCCAGGTTCCTATGGAGACTCTGCTTTGCCCCCTGGGAGACAGTGCACATGAAAGCTTGTGAGTGCCTTTCAAGAGTGATTTCTCCTTTTCCCTCTGTCCTGTGGAGCTCCTGCACACAAGCTGCACTGACCCTCAATGCCAGATGCTCTGGGATCTCCGCCTCCCAATGCCAGATCCCCAGGCATGGGAACCTGTTATGAGACTCAGAACTCTCACTCCTGTGAGTGAGCCTCAGTGATAGTTACTTTCCAGCCTGTGGGCCACCCACCTGTTTGCTTATATTTTGTAATCATACTCCTACCATCTTGATGTGGCTTCTTCTTTGTCTTCTGGAGTAGGATATATTTTTTGATAGATTACAGTCTATTTAGGTGAAGGTTTTTGAGAAGTTTGTTGTAATTTGGTTGCTTTTATGGAAATCACATTTGGCGCTGCTGTGCTCAGTCACTGGCAAACAATTTGCAAGTATGATGCTAAAAGCCTCTTGTATGCCACATATAAGATTGCTGACATTCAGGTATCAGCCTGTCTGGCAATACTCTACATTTGATTTCCTGTGGAAACCTCATATGGGCCTGGTGTGCTATCAATCACTAGGCATACACTTTTCAAGTAGGAAGATGAAGACTCTTGTTTGTGACATTTGTAAGACTGCTGACATGCGGGTAGCCACCTAGCTAGCTATGCCCTTCATTTCCACTGTTGTGAAGGGAGCACTTTTATACCAATTACCCATTTTCCAGAATGGAAAACAGCTTTTGACCCTAGTTGAGCCCACTTCAAGAATATAGTCCACACAAAAATTTGACAGCTGTGCTGGTCTCTAAACTTTTTTTTTATACGAGAGGCGTAGATGGAAAAAGTCAAGGGTTGCTTTCCTGTGGAAACTGCCATTGGGCCAGGTGTTCTTTCAGGGACTGGCATACATTTTGCAGGTAGCAAGATAGAAGCCTCTTGTTTTTTGACATTTTCTAGATTGCTGACGTGCATTTAGCCACCAAGACAGCTGTGTCCTGCATTTCAAGGGCATAGTGGATATGGCACCTTTTCCTACCAAATATGCTTTTTCCAGCATGGAAAACATGTTCTGACTCTGTCACAAGCAAGATGAGCCCACTGCAAGACTCTAGCAACACAGAGCATTTGGCAGCTGACCCTTCAATAACACTACTTATACGTGATAGTCCTTTGTGGAAAAAAAGGCAAGGGTTGGTTTCTTATGGAAATCACCTTTGGGCCTTGTGTGCCCTCAGTCAAAAGCATGTACTTTGAAAGTAGGAATCTGGAAGCCTCCTGTCTGTGCCATGTGTAAGATTGCTGGCATGCTGGCAGCAGCCTATTAAACTAGGTATAAAAAGGCAAGTGTTGCTTTCCTGTAGAAAAAAAAAAAAACTTTTGTGCTGGTTTGCTCTCAGTAACTGGCATACACGTTGCAAGTAGGGAGCTTGAAGCCTCTTTGTTTTTTGACACTTGAAAAATTGCTGACATGCAGGTAGCAGCCCAGGTAGCTATGATCTGTACTCCCATCGTAATAAAGAGAGTCCATTTTCATAACAAATAAGCATTGTATAGCATAGAGAAAAACTTTGAGTGTGTTGCAAGCTAATTGAGCCCACTGCAAGTGTTTACCGCACACAGACCATTTGGCAGCTGAACCGTCTGTAAACCCGATGTATATGTGAGAAGCATAGGTGGAAAAAAAAATCAAGGGTCACTTTCCTGTGGAAAAGAGCTTTGGACCTGATGTGCTCTAAGTAACTGGTATACACTTGGCACACAGGAATATAGAAGCTTCTTGTTTGTAGACATTTGTGATTTTACCGATATGCAGCCTAGGTACCTATGCTCTGCATTTCCACAGTAGTGAAGAGAGCACCTTTTCAGAGCCAAGCAGCCTTTTGCTGCATGGATAAAATGTGTTAAGGGTGTTGCAAGCTAGTTGAGCCCATTTTCAGAATTTTGAACACATAGAACTTGTGTCAGCTGAGCAGAGAATTAACCTAGTTACATGTGAAAGTCTTAGGTGGAAAAATCTTAAGGGTTGTTTTTTTGTGGAAACCATCATTGAGCCTGGTGTCGTTACATTGACTAGCATGTATTTTGCAAGTAGAAGCTACAAGCATCTTGTTTGATACATTTATAAGATTGCTGACCTGCGGAAAACAGCCTAGGTAGCTATGCCCTATGTTTCCACTATAGTGAGGAGAGTGACATTTTTTTTTTTTTTTTGGCTTTTTGCTTTTATCTAGAGCCACACCTGTAGCATATGGAGGTTCCCAGGCTAGGGGTCTAACAGGAGCTGTAGCTGCCAGCCTTCACCACAGCCACAGCAACGCGGGATCCGAGCCGCGTCTGCAACCTACACCACAGCTCACGGCAACACCGGATCCTTAACCCACTGAGCAAGGCCAGGGATCGAACCCGCAACCTCATGGTTCCTAGTCGGATTCGTTAACCACTGAGCCATGAAGGGAACTCCCAGGAGAGTGACTTTTTATACCAGCTCAAAATTTTAGAGCATAGAGTAAAGTTTTTTTTGTATTTTGCAAGCTAGTTGATCCCACTGCAAGATCTTACCCCACACAGAACTTTTGACACTGAGCTGTTTGTAAGGGTAGTTATACGTTAGAGGCCTGGGAGGTAAAAATGGCAAGGATTGCTTTCCAGTGGAGACCACCTTTGGGTCTGATGTGCTCTCAGGCACTGGCATATAGTTTGCAATTAGGAAGCTGGAAGTCCATTGTTTGTGACATTTTTAATATTGCTGACATGCGAGTAGAAGCCTAGCTAGCTATGTCCTTCTTTTCCACTGTAGAGAGTGTCTTTTCACCTGATATCAGAATTTTCCAGCATAAAGAACATGTTTTTTGTATGTTGCAAGTTAGTTGAGCTCACAGCAAATCAGTGAAAGCAGAGCATTTGGCAGCTGAGCCATTCTGTAGCCCTTGTCATAAATGAATGGCCTAGGTGAAAAAAACAGGTGAGGGTTGATTTCCTGCAGAGATCAACATAGGCCTGGTGTTATTTTATTGACTGGCATACACTTTGCAAGTATGAAGCTAGAAATATTTTGTTTGTGACATTTGTAATATTGCTGACATGCAGGTAGCAGCCTAGCTGGTTACGCCCTGCATTTTCACTGTAGTGAAGTGAGCGACTTTAATAACAAAAAAGCCTTTTCCAGCATGAAGAACATGTTTTGAGTGCATTGCAAGTTAGTTGAGGCCACTGCAATAATCTAGTGCACACAAAGCTCTTGACAGCTGAGTAGGTCTGAAACCATAGTTATAGTTCTGTAGTGTAGGTGATATAAAAGGCAAGGATTACTTTCCATTGGAAAGCACATTTGGGTCTGGTGTGCTCTCAGCCAGTGGCATACACTTAGAAAGGAAGAAGCTAGAAAACTCTTGTTTGTAACATTTGTAATTTTGATGACATGTAGATAATCAGCAGAGCTAGATATGTCCTGCATTTCCACTGTAGTGATATAGCACTTTCATACTAAATCAGCCTTTTCCAGCTGAGTTTGAGTTTGTTGCAAGCTAGTTGAGACCTCTATAAGAATCTAGTGCACAGAGAGAACTTTTGGCAGCTGAGCTGGTCAGTTACCCTCGTTATACATGAAGACCTGGTTAGGGAAAGTGCATGAGTTGCTTTCTTGTGGAAACCACCATTGTGCCTGGTGTTCTTTCAGTGACTGGTGTACAATTTGAAAGTAGGAAGCTAGAAGCCTCTTGTTTTTTGTCATTTGTAAGACTGCTCACATGCAGGTATCAGCTTAGCTAGCTATGACCTATATTACCACTGTAGTGAAAAGAGCACATTTACATACCAAATCAGCCTTTTCCATAATGGAAAACACATTTTGAGAGTGTTGCAAGCTAGTTGAGCCCACGGCCAGAATCTAGTGCACACAGAGTAATTGGCAGCTGAGTGGCTGCATAATGCTAGCTATAAGAGGCAAAAATTGCTTTCCTGTGGAAACCACCATTTTGCCTGGTGTTCCTTCAGTAACTGGCATACACTTGGTATTTAGAAAGCTAGAATGCAGTTTTGTGACATTAGTAAGACTGTTCACATGCAGGTGTCACCCAAGCTAAATATGCACTGCATTTCCACAATAGTGAAGGGAGTGACTTTTCATACAAAATCAGCCTTTTCTGGCATGGAGAAAACATTTTGAATGTGTTGCAAGCTAGCTGAGCCCACTGCAAGAATCTAGTGAACACAGAACAAGTGGCCGCTGAGCATCTCTATAATCCTAGTTTTACGTGAGAAGCCTAAGTGGAAAAAAGGCAAGGTTTGCTGACTATGGAAACTATCATTGGGCCGGGTGTTTTTTAGTGACTGGCATACACTTTGCAAGTGAGAAGCTGGAAGCCTTCTTGTTTTTTGACATTTGTCAAATTGGTCACATTCGGGTATCAGTCTAGCTAGCTGTGCCTTGCATTTCCAATGTGATGAAGAGAGTGCATTTACATACTGAATCAGCCTTGTCCTGCTTGAAAAACATGATTTGAATGTGTTGCAAGTTAGTTTGAGCCCAGTGCAAGAATCTAGTGGACACAGAGCATTTGGCAGTTGAGTGGGTACGTAATCCTCATTATACCTGTGATGGCCTGGTGGAAATAAGGCAAGGGCTACTTTCCTGTGTAATCCACCACTTTGCCTGTTGTTCTTTCAGTGACTGGCCTGCACTTTGTAACTAGAAAGCTAGAAGCCTCTTGTTTTGTGATATTCATCAGATTGCTGTCATGTAGATATCAGTCTCATTAGCTATGAGCTACATTTCCACAATAATGAAATGAGTGCCTTTTCATACCAAATCATGATTTCTCCAGCATGGACAACATGTTTTCAGTGTGTTGCAAGCTAAGTGAACCCACTTCCACAATCTGGTGCACACAGAGCATTTGGCAATTGAGCTGGTCTATGACCCTATTTATATCTGGGAGGACTGGGTGGAAAAAAGGCAAGTGTTGATTTTCTAAGGAAACCACCATTGGCCTGGTGTTCTTTCACTGACTGGCATAGAATTTTCAAGTAAGAAGCCAAAAGGCTCTTGTTTTCTGACATTTGTCAGATTGTTCACACGTGGGTAACAGCCTAGGTAGCTATGCCCTACATATCCACTGTAGTGAAGTAAGTGCCTTTTCATACCAAATCAGCATTTTCCAGCATAGAGAAATTGTTTCGAGTGTGTTGTAAGCTACTTGAGCCCACTGCAAGAATCTGGCACACACAGAGAAAGTGGCAGCTGAGAGACTTTTTAACCCTCATTATACATTAGAGACCTAGGTGGAAAAAAGTTGAGTTGCTTTCCTGTGAAAACCACCATTGTCCCTGGTGTTCTTTCTGTGACTGGCAAATACTTTGCAAGTAGGAAGCTCAAAACCTCTTGTTTTGCGACCTTTGTAAAAATGATCACATGCAGGTACCAGCCGAGCTTGATATGCCATGCATTTCTACTATAGTGAATTGAGCATCTTGCATACCTAATCGGCCTTATTCAGCATGTAGAACATGTTTTGAGTGTGTTGCAAGCTAGTTGAGCTAAATGCAAGAATACAGCGCACACTGGCAACTAAGAGTGTCTATAAACCTAGTTGTACCTGAGAGGCCTAGGCAGAAAAAAGTGCAATAGTTGCTTTCCTGTGGAAACTGCCATTTTTCTTGGTGTTCTTTTGGGGATGGCATCCACTTACAAGCAGGAAGCCTGAAGTCCCTTTTTGTGTGATAATTGTAAGACTGGCCACAAGAGGGCGTCAGCCTAGCTTGCTAAGCCCTGCATTTCCTCTGTGGTGAAGTGAGTGCCTTCTCTTACCGATATTTTCCAGCATGGAGAACACCTTTTGAGTGTGTTTCAAGCTAGTTGAGCCCACTGCCAGAATCTGTCATACACTGAGCATTCAGCAATTGAACTGATCCTTAACCCTAGTTGTATGTGAGAAGACAAGGTAGAAAAAGGCAAGGATTGCTTTCCCGTGGGAAGCACCATTGTGCCTGGTGTTCTTTCAGTGTCTGGCATCTACTTTGCAAGTAGGAAGCTAGAAACCTCTTGTTTTGTGTCATTTGTAAGATTGCTATCATGCGGGTTATCAGTCTAGCTACTACATGCTACATTACCACTATCATGAAGATAGGGCCTTTTTGCAGTAAATCAGCCTTTTCCAGCATGGGAAACACATTTTGAGTGTGTTTTAATCTAGTCAAGCCCACTACAAGCATCTAGTGCACACAGTGTGGAACATTGCACTGCAGTGGGAATTCCTGAACTCTTTTATTACCTCTAATATATTTTTAGTAGATTTTTCAAGATTTTCTCTTTAGAGCTTATGTCACCAGTAAATAGAATTTTACTTCTTCCTTTCCAGTCAGTTTGCCTTTTTTTTCCCCACACCCGATCGTTTCTATTTGTTAAATAGGAGTAGCAAAGCAGACACATTTGTGTTATTCCTGATCTTAGGGGGAAAGCTTTCAATCTTTCCATGTTAAGTATGATATTTTTGTGCGGGTTTGTTTGTTTTTATTGATGTCATCTGTCAATTTAGTTTCCTTTGTTGTTTTCTGTTTTGTTTTGTTTGAGGGCCTCACCTGCCACATATGGAAGTTTCCAGGGCTAGGGGTTGAAATGGAGCTGCAGCCACAGCTGTCCTACAACACAGCCACAATAATGTAGGGTCTGAGCTGTATCTGTGACCTACAAAGCAGCTTGGGGCAACGCCAGATTCTTAACCCACTGAGGGAAAACAGGAAATGAACTTGCATCCTTGCATGTCCTATATCTGTTTCTTAACCCACTGAGCCACAATGGGAACTCCTAATTTCCTTTTATTTCTAGTTTGTTGAGAGTTTTTTTTTTTTTAATCATGAATGGGGAGTTCCCTGGTGGTTAGGATTTGGGCGTTTTCATCACTTCAGCCAGCGTTCAATCTCTGGTCTGGGAACTGAGATTCCACATCAAGTTGCTGCATGCCACAGCCCCCAGGCCCGCCAAAACAAAAACAAAACACAACAAATTATAAATGGATGCTAGATTTTGTCAAGTTTTTTTTTTTCTGACTCTATTGAGATGATCATGTGTGTCCTTTTTCCATTAATATAGTGTTTTACATTGATTGGTTTTCATATATTGAAACTACCTTGCACGGCTGAGATAAATCCTATTTGGTCACTGTGTATAATCTTTTTTATATGCAGCTGGATGTTGTTTGCTGGTATTTTGTTGAGAATTTTTGCATCTGTCTTCGTAAGGGATAGGTTTGTAGTTTTTTGTTTGTAGTTTTTTGTGATGTCTTTGGTTTTGGTATCAGGGTGATAGTGGACTCAGAATGGGTTGGGAAGTGTTCCCCCATCTTCTACTTTTTCAAAGAGTTTGTGAAGAATTGATGTTAATTCTTTTTTAAATGCTGGTAGAGTTCACCAATAAGTCACCTGGTCCTGAGTTTTTCTCTGTGGGAAGTATTTGGAATACTAATTCACAATCTTTACTTTTTCAAGTCTATTCAGATTTTCTGTTTCTTTTTAAGTCTGTTTCAGTTTAATGTCTTTTCAAGGGTTTCTCCATTTTATTGAGGTTATCTAATTTGTTGATGTAATCATACTGTTCCCTTATAACTGCTTTTTTTTGGGGGGGGGAGCTCTGCCCATGGCATGTGGAAGAAGTTCCCATATCTGGATCAAGCAGCTACAGTGACGAGGCCAGATCCCTATCCTGCTACACAACAAGGGAACTCCCCCTTATAATTGCTTTTGTTTATATAAGATTGGTATAAGATCTCTTCATTCATTTTTGTGTTCTCTCCTTTTTTTCTGCTTTTCAGCTTGCTTTAGTTTTAATTTGATCTTCCTTAGCTCTTTTTCTAGTTTCTCAGTTAGAAGCTTGGATTATTCAAGAGCTTTTCAAATATAGGCATTTACAATTTAGATTTCCCTCTAATTATTGCTTTTTTCTGAATGCCATAAATTTTGGTATTTTGGGTTTTTATTTTCATTAATTTCAAAAGTATAATTTCCCTTTTGATTTATTCTTTACCCACTTGATTATTAAGTGTTTTTTTTAATCTTGCACTATTTGTGAATTTACCAAATTTCTCTCTGTTATTGATATTCCTTCAATAGAACTGAAATTTCATTGTTAAATCTCAATACATTTCAGTTTATTTATTTGTTTGTTCATTTGTATATTTTCTACTGTGGCCATACCCACAGCGTATGGAAGTTCCCAGGGCAGCGATCTGTGCCACAGCTAAAGCAACACTGGATCCTTTTACCCACAGGGCTGGGGATCAAATTCACACATCTGTAGCCAAGTTGATACAGTCAGATTCTTAACCCACTGCATGTGCCACAGTGGGAACTTCTATTTTCAATGTATTGATGATTGTTTTATGACCTAACATATGGTCAACCCTCAGTACTCCATGTGCATTGAGCCAGTGTACTGAGGAAGAGTTCTGCTGTTACTGGGTGGAATGTTCTATAAATGTCTGTCAAGTCTATTTGGTTATAGTCTTCTATTGTTTCTATTAGTCTATTTGGTTCAAGTCTTCTATTTCCTTATTGATATTCTACCTAGTTATTCTATCCATTATTGAAAGTGGGATATTGAAGTCTTCAGTCACTATTTTGAATTGTCTATTTCTCAATTTAAATTTGTCAATTTTTGCTTCATATATTTTGATGGTCTGTTATTAGATACATAAATGTTTATAGTTACTATATTTTCTTAGCATATTGAAACTTTTACAATATATAATGTCCTTCTTTATTACTGGGAAATTTTTGATTAAATTTTGTTACATCTCTGATATTAGTATAGCCACTTCAGATCCTTTTTTTTTTTTTTTTTTTTTTTTTTTTTTTTTTTTTTTTTTTTTTTTTTTTTTTTTTTTTTTTTTTTTTTTTTTTTTTTTTTTTTTTTTTTTTTTTTTTTTTTTTTTTTTTTTTTTTTTTTTTTTTTTTTTTTTTTTTTTTTTTTTTTTTTTTTTACTATTTGCAAGTGCATCTTTTTGCATCGTTTTACTGCCAATCCATTTTATTCTAGAATCTGGTGTGTCTTTTATCAACAGCATATTTCTGAATTATGTTTTTTCTTTTTCCTTTAAAATCCATTCAGTCAGTCTCTGCCTTTATATTGCAGAGCTTAATTCATTTATATTCAATGTAAATACTAAGAAAATAGGACTTGAGTCTTGGATTTTGCTATTTTTTCATATGTCTTTTGTCCTTTTTGTTATCCTATTCCTCAGTTATTGTCATTTTATGTTCCTGAGTATTTCCTAGTGTACTGTTATAATTTCCTTATCATTTCTTTTAGTATATAATTTTCAGTTATTTTCCAAGTAGATATCCTGGTGGTCATAGTTAACCACGTAATTTATAACAATATAATTTGGATTAATACCAACATATTTTCAATAGTATACAAAAAAACTTTGCTTCTGTATTGCCCTGTATCTCTGAAATTTTGTGCACTATTGCTGTCATTTAATTACATTCTTATATTTTTTGTGTCCATTAACATAGATGTATAACTATTGCTTTATGCAGTTGTCTTTAAAGCCAGGTAGGAGAATAAGGTTACAAACAAACAAAAATTTACCTTCTTCAATATTTACTTTTGTACTTATTATTATGCATGTTTTTATTTCTCCATTTTGACTCCAGTTGCTGTCTAGAGTGATTCATTTCAGCTTGAAGGACTCCCATTTGTATTTCTTATATAGCAGGTCTATCAGTCACACATTCTTTCAGTCTTTGTTAAATCTGTCAGCTCCCTGCCTTCTTGCCTCCATGATTTCTAATGAGAATCCAGCTGCTATTTTATTGAGTGAGGATGTATTGTATAGGTTTTTCTCTTTTCTTAAAATTCTTTGTGTTTTGGTTTCAACAATTTGGGTATAATGTATCTTGATGTGGATCTCTTCAAATTTGATGTGTGTCCTCATCCTTTCCTCAGATTTGGGAAGTTTGGGGTCTTTATTTATTCAATTATTTTTTTCTGCTCCTTTCTCTTTCTCTTCCTTTGCAACTCCCATTATGCATATTTGTTCATTCGATGGTGTGTGACACAAATCTGAGAATCTGTTTAATTTTCTTTGTTCTTTTTTCATTCTGTTTCTCAGTCTAGATAATGTCAGTTCACATACCTTCAAGTCACTAATTTTTTTTTCTTTTTCCTGCTTAAATCTGCCATTCTCCCCCTCCAGTGAACTTTTCATTTCAGTTATTATACTTTTCAACTACAAAATTTTCATTTGGCTAAATTTTGTAATTTATATATCTTAACTGATATTCTCTATTTGATGAGAAATTATTCTTAAATTTTCCTTTACATATAGTTTCCTTTAGTTCTTTAAATATATTTTAAAATTTTCACTATTTATTCTTTCTTTTTCTTTCTCTCTCTCTTTTAATTTGGCCACCCAGCAACATACAGAGTTCCCAGGTTAGGGATCAGATCTGAGCCACAGTTGTGACCTACACTGCAACTTCGGATCCTTAACCCATTGTGCTGGGCTGGGAATCAAACCTGCATTCCAGTGCTCCAAAAATGAGCCACAGATGGAATTCCTAAATCATTATTATTTTTTTCTTTTTTTCCTTTTTTGGCCACATCCATGGCATACAGAATTTCTCAGGCCAGGGACTGAATCCAGGCTGGAGCTGTGACCTACACCACAGCTGTATCAATGCTGGATCTTTAACCCATTGTGCTGGGCCCTTTGAATATATGAAAATAGCTGATTAAAAACTTTGTCTAATATGTGCTATATCTGGACTCCCTCAGGGACAGTTTCTACTGCTTGCCTCCCCCTCCCTCTTTCTTGTTTCTTTAAATGTCTCATAATATTTGCTAAAAAGTAGACATTTGAAATAATACAAGTGGCAACTTTATAAATAAAATTCTTTCCTCTTCCCAGGGTTTTTGATATTTGTTGTTGTTACAGTTTGTCTAGTGACCTTTCTGAACTAATTCTGTAATGTCTATATTCTTTGTTCACATGTGGCCACTGAAGTCTCTATTCTGTTCACTTAGTGCTCAGTTAATGATTGAACAGAGATTTCCTTAAATGCCTGGAGCCCAAAACTCCAATATTCACCAAGCTAGGGCATGCTGTAAATATTCAGAAAGGTCACTAAACAGCTCTACTTTAACCTTCACTTTCTGCATGCACAGAGCCTCATGGTCAATCAAACGTGAAATCTTAGGTCTTTCTTAGGTGTTTCTTGAGCACGCACACAGCCTGGCACATGCATGTGGCCTTCTAGATTCCTGGGAATATATCAGAGCTTTTTAAAGCCCCTATGGACATCTCATTTTCCACTTTTTTTTCTTTTTACAGCTGCACCTGTGGCATATGAAGTTCTCAGGCTAGGAGCTGAATCAGAGCTGCAGCTGCTGAGCTTCACCACAGCCACAGCAACGCCAGATCCAAGCCTCATCTACAACTTACACAGAAGATTGGGGCAAAGCAGGATCCTTAACCCACTGAGCAAGGCCAGAGATCAAACCCGAATCCTCATGGACACTATGTCAGGTTCTTAACCTGCTGAACCACAATAGGAACTCTTAATTTTCTGCTTTTTCCTTGGTCTATTGTTTGTCCCAAATGTTAATTCACTGCCTCACGTAGCTGTAAAGTTAAATACTTGTCTCTCATTTTTTTTGGAATACCTACAGGGAAAAGGATTTTTGCACTAGAGGAGGAAGAAATCAGTTCAAACAGACATGTTTAGTTGTGGGATCTTTGAGTGAACCAGTAGACAGGTAAAATAATAAAAATCATTTGGGAATGAAGCTTTGAAAGAGCTCTAGCCCCATTCTGGTCCCCCAGTATTTGTCAGACTGTTTGATTTCACGTTAATGTGGGCTGTAATTTATCAAGGCTATTGTTGAACTGGAGAACTTAAGTGGGACCGGGGAAAGTTAAAATGCCATAAAGATCAGTATTCTAACCACTATTCAGCAGGTTTTTTTCTTTCTTTATTTCTTTTTTTTTTCCTTTTTTTCAGTCTTTTTGTCTTTTCATGGCCGCATTTGCGGCACATGGAGGTTCCCAGGCTAGGGGTCTAATTGGAGCTGTAGCCGCCGGCCGAAGCCACAGCCACAGCAACGCTGGATCTGAGCCCATCTATGACCTACATCACAGCTCACGGCAATGCCAGATCGTTGACCCACTGAACGATGCCAGGGATCGAACCCACAACCTTATGGTTCCTAGTCAGATTCGTTAACCACTGAGCCACGACGGGAACTCCAGCAGTTTTTTTCTTGAACAAAATGCTTCTCCCAGATTGTTCCAAGGCTTTGGTTAATTTTCAGAGTTCTGAATGAGTTGATTCTGACAATTTTTGTCAGCTTTCTCATTGATTTTTATAGAGGAGAGAGTATTCAGAAGTGCTTTCTTTCCATTTTCACTGATGTCACCTTACCCTCATTTTGAATTTTATACCTCATTTCATTGGTTCAACTCCATGTTGAAAATTCTTTCTTTCTCATCTCTGAAATATTGTTTCATTGTCTTCTGATCACCATTGCTGCTGTTGCTAAGCTGACTTTCAGTTTACTTAGCATTTGAGGTAATACGTATTTTCTTTTTGGCTAGGTTTTAGATCTTCTTTTCATCTTGGATATTTTGCAGTTAACAATAGTGTTCATTTCATTATATCTATTCTTCTTGAGATTTACTTTACTTTTTAAATCTGATGATTCATGGTATTTTAATCAATTCTAGATAATTTTTATAATATGTATTCCTCCACAGAATATGTATTCCTTCCCCTTATTAAAAATGAGCCTTGGAGTTCCCATCATGGCGCAATGGAAACAAACCCAACTAGCATCCGTGAGGACATGGGTTTGATCCCTGGCCTTGCTCCTTGGGGCTGCGATCTGGCACTGCCATGAGCCGTGGTGTAGGTCACAGATGCAGTGCAGATTCCACATTGCTGTGGCTCTGGTGTAGGCTGGCAGCTATAGCTCTGATTTGACCACTAGCCTAGGAACTTTCATATGCCACTGGTGCAGCCCTAGAAAGCAAAAAAAAAAAAAAAAAAAAAAAGCCTCTAGTTTCCAAGTATGATCCACTACTCCCCAAACATCAAAACTTTAAAAAAATCTGCATGTTGAATCTCAAATTTCTAGGATTTGAGTGAGAGAATCCACTTTCAGGGTACTTTTTGTTGTCTTCTTATTTGATCTCAGGTCTCTAGTTCTGAGTATAGGCAGCTGCTGTGAGGACACCATGTCATTTCCTCACCTTATTGCATTCCAGGTAACTTTCTGAGTATGGCAACTGCAGTCAGAGTACCTACTTTATCTCTTTTGCTGAAGAGATCCCAGATCTCCATGTTCTTAGTATGGGCACATAATCTCAGGGTTACCAAGACCACATCTCTGCTTGTTAGAATCTTGGTTTCTAAGTTCAGACTGTAAGGAACTACTCCCACAACACCAAGAATTTGCCTCCTTTGCTATTTTTTTCCCAAGTCTTTAAGTGTAGAGTATATATACCTTCTAAGGCATAGGACCTTGTCTCCCTGCCTGATGAATCCTAGTTTTCTAGGAACTACTCCCAGGTCACCAAAGCTGTGTATTCTTTGTTTATTGCACCTGAGATATCTCATTTGAGTATAGGCGACTACTCTCAAGTTCTTGTGTCCTCTGGGTGAGTGACTCTTGTGCTAGGAAAGCTCCTGAGAATGGGTCCAGTGGTAGTAGTGGGAAAAAGGTCATGAACTGAGTGCTTAAACCTTCAGTAAACACGAAAAGTTCATGAAAAGAAGTATGAATGATTGCAATCATGAGCAGAGGGTGGTTTAGTCTGGTAGCAAATCTTTCAAAGAAGTTCGGCATTTTTGTCTTGTTTTGTTAAGTGAAGCAGGAGGAATAATGGTTTAAAAGTTGCAGGCAGCACACACCCTAAGGTGTTCAGATATGGGAGAATAAAAAAGACACCATTTTCCACAGGGGACAACAGAGCTTTCATTTGAATAGTAATACGATGAGGATATTAAAAAATAAATTGGGAGTTCCCTGGTGGCCTAGTGGGCTAAGGGTTAAGGGTTGTCAGTGTTGTGGCTTGGGTTGCTGTTGTGACATAGTTTCGATCACTGGCCTGGAACTTCTGCATACCATGGGCACGGCCAAAATAAATAAATTGAAGATGTTGCTGAAGATCGTCTGGGTTTAGCAGTAGAGGTTGGGGAAATAGGTAAGAAGTAGGAACCTAAATAAGATTTGGGATATACAGAGCTATTTTATTCAACTTATTTATTTTTGCTTCTTGTGCTTTTCATCATATGTAGGAAATCACTGCTAAATCCAATGTCATGAAACTTTCCCCCATGTGTTCTTCTATGACTTATATACTCTTAGTTCTTACTTTTAGGCTTGATCGAATTTGAGTTAATTTTTATATATGGTGTAAGGTAAGGGCCCAACTTCATTCTTTTGCATGTGTATATCCAGTTTTCCCAGAAACATTTATTGAAGTCTGTCCTTTCACAATTGAATGGTCTCGTCAGAAATCAATTGACCAGACAGTGAGTGTTTGTTCTGGGTTCTGTACTCTGTTTCATTGATCTATACACTTATCCTTTTGGAAGTATAGTACTGTTTCATTTACTATAGTTTCACAGTAAGTTTT
This sequence comes from Catagonus wagneri, assembly GCA_004024745.2. NCBI lineage: Eukaryota > Metazoa > Chordata > Mammalia > Artiodactyla > Tayassuidae > Catagonus > Catagonus wagneri. Next base: position 3,560,218 of record PVHT020000141.1, read on the forward strand.
CCTATCCTTTCCAACCTTGTTCTTTCACAAGACTGTTTTGGCTTGCATGAAGGTTTTCATAAATGTCCCTTATCAGGTCGAGGAGTCCTCTTCTCTTGCCAGTTTGCTGAGTTTTTATAACAAGATTGAATTTTATCAAAACCTATTTTTAAAAATCTATTGAAATGATCTCACAGTGAAGTACACTTAGCTTTGAATGTTAAATCAATCTTGAATTCTTAGGACAAACTCCACCCAGTTATGCTGTATCATTCTTTCTATATATTGATAGAATCAATTTGCTGTAAGTTGGCCACATTTTTTTTTGTGTCTTTGTTTATGAGGGATATTGATCTTCAGTTTTTTCCTAGTGGTTTTTTTTTTTTTTTTTTTTTTTGGTTTTGCTATCAGGGTAATCCTGGGCTTATAGAATGAAAATCTTCAGTTCTTTTCAATTTTCTGGAAGAGTTTGTATAGAATTGGTGCTATGTCTATTACATATTTGGTAAAAGCAAAAGTAACCAATCAAACAATCTGGGCCTGGAGGTTTCTTTTTTGGAAGATTTTAAATGGTAAATCGAATTTCTTTTTTATTTTTGGCCATGTCCGAAGCATGTGGAAGTTCCCAGGCCAGGTACTGAATCTGTGCCATGGCAGTGACCTGAGCTACAGCAGTGACTGGATCCTTTTTAAACATAGGCCACTAGGGAACCCATAATTTAATAGGTATAGTTCTGTTCAGGTTATCTATTTCATTTTGAGTGAGTTTTGGTAGTATACGACTTCCATGGAATTACTCTATTTAATACAAATTGTCAAATGTGTACGTATAGTTGTTTCTAGTACAGGTATTCCATGCTTTTTTTTCAAAAGTTCACTTTATGTCACTGTGCTTTCATGAAAAAGTCTACATTACTATCTGTTTTTGATAACCAAAGAAATGCAAAGGGAATTTTTGCTTCTATGAAAAAAGGCAAAAAGTGAAAATAGTGTTCAACGTTTATTTTGCAGTGAGCTGTTCTAGAGGTAGCCTGCACCCCAAGCAACAAATGGCACTGCCAGGCTCTTTCCCTGGGGACTAACTACACTCAGCATCAAGCCACCAGAGTTTTGAACCGCGTCTATATCTGAGTTTTATCTTGATTTATTTTGTGCATCCCTTAGCAAGATGTGTCCTAAGGCAAACACTTCTTTGCTTTACATCATTCCCACTCCCAAAGTTCTCTTAGGAATTCTCTTTTGGATGGTGGGAGCACTGTGTATACCCTTACTGTCCTCCTGAAGTCTTTAGTGATAACTAGGTTGCATTTCCTGTTATTTGTAGCTTGTATGTCTTATCATACAGTCTTTTCAAAGGATTGCTTTTAGTTTCATTGATTTTTCTCTATATTTTTGCTTTCAATTCAATTTATTTCTGCTCCTTTACTATTTCTGCCCTCTTCTTGTTTTGGGTGTGGGTTGCTTTTCTTTTCCTTTTTTCTTAAAATGTAAGCTTAGATTGTTCATTCGGTGCCTTTCTTATTTTCTAAGCTAAGTAGTTAAGTGTTATATATTTCATTTTATTCAGTACTTTAATTGTGCTCCGGGAATTCTGATGTATTATTTTAACTATTTTCAGTTCAAAATAGTTCCTTTCCTTTGAGATCATGGATTATCTAGAACTGTGTTGTTCTACTTCCAAGTGTTTGGGGATTGGCCTGTATCTCTTATTGATTTGCAGTTAACTCTATTACGATCAGAAAACATACCCTGTAAGACTTTGGTTCAAATTTCTTCAGACTTGTTTTCTGGCTACCGGTTCAGTGGAACTAAAAGCTTTTCATTGCCTTCTCCGAGTTTCTGGCTACCAGGTGCTCCATGTAGCTTGTCCAGGGTTTCAGTTGCATTCAGCGGGACAGACGGGAGGGGGCTTTTGCAGAGCCCAGACAGCCTCACCTCCAGGACCTGCGCCCGCACAAACCTGGACATCTTTCAGCATTGGGACCACCAAGTGGCACCCTGGCTTTTTAGTAGCGCATTGCGAAGTCCGGGCAGCAGAGTGTGCGTGCGTGCGTGCGTGCGTGTGGGCGGCGGAAATCCCGCCTCCCGGCATCTGCGGTTGGCCCTGACCGCAAGGGATGGGCTCAAGGAGGAAGACGAGCCGGATTGGAGGAAGCAGGAGAGTCGGGAGGCGGGGCGAGGAGGCTCATCCTCCTCATTGGCCTGACCCGCGGAGACGCCTCCATGCCATTGCCTGGGTAGCGGGGGGGGACGGCACTCCCCCCTCCGCCCGCCCCTCGGGCCGCGGGAGGCGCCGGGATCGCTAGCGCTGGCGGAGCCAGTGACGGCTGGGTCTGTGTCCGCACGCACCGGAGCCAGGCGGCCGGGCCTGTGCCGTCAGGTCTTCGTCCCCGCGGGGCGGCGAGGGCGGCCGGCCGCTGGGGCGGTGCGGGCCCGGGCCAGGCCGATCCAGAGCACCGCGGGCGTTGGCGCAGCCGCCGGACCTTGGCCTGCGCGGACCGCCGGCGGCGCGGGTCTTGGCTGCCTTCTCATTTCCAAGTGATTATTGTTTTGGATTTTTCCGCCGACGTGAATTTTGATTTTCTTTCACGCACCAGTCGCTGGTCAGAGGTAAAGCAGTAGATGCATTCCGGTGTCATTTGTCGTTGAGATGTGGGCTTCCTGCAGTCTGTTAGCGTGTTTCCCTTTTGGATTTAAGGGAAGGGGATGGATGACATTGTGATTCGGTCTCTGTGACCGTCCATTCTCAAGGTCTCGCCGACGTGGTGTAGACCCGAGCGAATCCTGTGTGTGACTCTTACCTGGACTGGAAGTAGGCTTTTTCCTTCCATCTTTCTCTTTCCCTCTTTTCTCCTCTCACTCCCCTCCCCCAGCGTGTCTCCTCTCTCTCCTTTCTGTTCTTTCTCGCTCTCTTTCTCTCTCTCTCTCTTTTTTTTTGCCGCATTAAACCTTGCGGGAGGGTCTTTGTAAAATTTTGAAAAGGTTTATGTCTTCAACATTTCTGTTTTACTTGCAGGTTTTACAACTGGGAGGAAACCGGGGGAAAGATGCCTTCTGATTCTTTCTGTTTGGCTGCCCAGGCTCGACTTGATTCCAAATGGTTGAAAACAGATATACAGGTGGGGTTTTGACATCCCTTTTTCCTGGTGTTACCTGTGTCCATAGTTAAATTTATGGTTAATGCTTTCCTTAGGATATGTAAGGGCATGCAGATCGAATCTTGCCTTATATTGGAAGAGCAGGTTTATTTTCTACAACTAAGTTACCTTTTATTGTATCAATTTTTGTTGCTGTTTGTATAGTGCGCATAGCTACATTTTAGTTACAGTTATTTATAAGTGCAAGAAACTTGAGATAGAATTATGGAAAAAATTTTTCTGTTATTTTTTAAGAAAGCAATGTCTGAAATATTTTGCAGTGTGTAATGTGTTTTCCTCTTCCCTTAGGTTAATCATTTTAAGTATTTCTGAAGTAATCTTTTTAAAATACAATCTTACGTACTGCGTGATGGTATATCAAGTCGTATATTCTGTAAGCAACTGATCATAGATACTTGTAATGAAGCATTATTGGCCCTCTTAAAATTTTTTTAAGTGTTGAGTCTCAGTTGATCGGAGAGAGCCAACTGTTGAGAATTGTGTTGTGGATAATGGGATTGTTATTAATGGTGTAATGTTAGATAAGTAAACATGAGGAATTGGGTCCAGAATTAGCATGGTAGTGACTCTTTTGGTTTGTTTTTGTTTAAACGTTGCCTTTTATTTAGCAATTACTTTCTGGTTTTCTCTTTTTTTTTTTAAGCAGGGTTGGGGAAGGTGAGAGATGAATAATTTCTAATTTCTGAAATCTCGATATTCGGGCAAACTGATTTTAAGACTTGTTTTTATGTTAGCGTTTATATACTTTACAGAACTTAGAGGTAGAGAACTTTAATGAAGCTTTTTCTTTTCATAGTAGTCATAAATGAATAACTGCTAAATATGAGTTTTAGCATCTTGATGTAAAACCAGTTTATTTACTTATTTATTTATTTTAGAAAGCATATTTTTATTGTTAGTTTTAGTTTTTTTTTTTTTTTTTTTTTTTGCTATGCCTGTAACGTCTGGAAGTTCCCAGGCCAGGGATCGAACCTGTGCCACAGCAGTGACAATGCCAGATCCTTAGCTCCAAGGCCATCAGGGAACTCCTAAAATTTGTTTCATATTGAGCTGAGTGCCTATAATGAGCAGACAGATGTGCATAAAAAGAAACACAATTTATGCCTTAGAGTCTTTGCCATTTTATTTTGTTTTAATTTACTTATTTTTTGGGGGGCCACACCAGAGGCATATGGAAGTTCCTGGGCTAGGGTTGAACTGGAGCTGTAGTTGCTGGCATACGCCACAGTCACTGTAACACCAGATCCGAGCTACGTCTGCAACCTACACCACAGCTCACTGCAATGCCAGATCCTTAACCTACTGAGCAGGGCCAGGGATGGAACCCGCATCCTCATGGATACTAGTCGGCTTCCTTACCACTGAGTCACAACTCCTACCATTTTTATTTTTGATTTATTTAGTGTAATATGCAATTTTGGTCCTTCTTAGACATTTGAGCATCTTTCAGAGGTCTTCCAAGATCCTAGGAATGAATGAAGAAACCTAGGTTTTGGATAGTGTACCAGAGGAAAAATGTGGTATGAGTATTGAAGCTGTGAGAAAAATTTGAAAATAGTACACCTTGGTTTTATACAATTTCTCTGGCATTGCTTATTAAATGTGGGGAATGATTGTTGCTGTTTTACTAAGAAATTACATAGTTTCACTCCTTGGAATCCTTCCTGAAGACACCTGTTGTGGACGCAGGCCTTTTGCTGACAGGTCTTACCCTTATCTTGTTGGGGATGTCTCTCCCACCAGGGATGGAAAGTGTCCTTTCCTCGGGGAGGGCTTTTATATTGAGAGCAGGACTGATGCCTGGTTAATGAATAATATGTGGAGTAGAAACATGTTTCTTAGCTGTAGGATTTAGCTAATCTATTTTCTGTGACTATTTTTGTTTGAAGTGTCCTTGAGGTTTTTAGCGACTTTAGAAAGGAGGTATTTTTGAAGACTGAAAAGTTTTATTGTGTGTATATTCTAGAGAATATAGATACTAACACTAGACTTTTTTTTTTCTTTTTTAGGGCCACACCTGTGGCATATGGAAGTTCCCGGGCTAGGGGTCGAATCAAAGCCGCAGGTGCCAGCGTATGCCACAGCCATGACAATGCCAGACCCGAGCCACATCTGTGACCTACACTGCAGCTCAGGGCAACGCTGGATCCTTTAAGCCACCCAGAGAGAGGCCAGGGATAGAACCGCATGCTTTTGGATACTAGTTCGGTTCTTAATCTGCTCAGACACAATGGGAACTCCTAACCCCAGACTTTCTTAATCAGAGTCATTTAGATGCTTCAGGCCTGTGATCTTGCAGTCAGCTGCCTGTAATGGAGTGCTGCTCATCATACAGCATGCATCTATCTGGTTTTTATATGTATAATGCTTTTTGTTTCTTTGATACTCTTTTCTGGTTGTTGTGTGGAGTCCCTTGAATTGCCATGTTTTCCTTTACAACTCTCTTGAAGAAGCAATAAAATACAGAGCTAAGAAATATTAGGTATGAAATTGCTACCATTACCATTTTTATATTTACAGTAAAGGCCCTTCTGTCTGATATGACTGGTAGTTGTTTTGTGTGTATGAATAAAAATAGTGCATGATACTTAAACACCTTTTATTCTTAAAATGTATATGCATATTTATTTGCTAGTCTTGACATAAGGCTAAGGGTACATCTTTGAGCATGGGTCCAAGAATGGCGTTATCCTGTTCTCTCTTGCATAAGCTGTTCTCAGATGAATCTCCTACAGTTTCTATTTTTGGGTTCTTTGAAGTGGAACATGAAATTAGATCTGTATGAAGCAATTTTAAAAACTTTTTATTTTGATGTGTTCCTGCTGTGGCATTATGGGTTAAGTATCTGGCATTGCCACAGCTGCAACATAGGTTGCAGCTGCAGCTCGGATTTGATCCCTGGCCTAGGAATTTGCATATGCTGAAGGGGTGGCCAAAAAAAAAAAAACTTTTTATTTTGAAATAATAATAGGTAGTTGCAGAGAAAGTAGAGGTCACTGTATACTCTCCTCCCAGACTCCCCTGGTGGTTGCGTCTTAAGTAACTATAGTACAGTATTAAAATAAGAACTTGACATTGGTACGGTGCGTGCATAGTTCTGTGCCATTTTATCATATGTGTCTATTTGTGTAACTACCACCACAATTAAGACCAAGAAGTGTTCCGTTACCACAGAGATCTCCCTCCTGCTGTCCCTCTGTAGTCACACTTTCTTCTCTCTACCATGGCAGTCACTAATCTGTTCTCCATCTCTATAACTTTGTATTTGGAGAATGTCCTATGGTATGTGACCTTTTGAAATTGGTTTTGTTCACTTGGCATAATACCTTTAAAGCCCATCAAAGTTGTTGTGTTTATCAATAATTCAACTTGAACTGAATTTATCTTTTCTAATCATCAATTTGAAATGATTAAACATAAAAGCTTTTAAAATTAAAGTGTATACATTGTCATTTTATGCTCAGAAATATCAGTAGATTAAAAAATGTAAACATGAACATCTTAGTAAATTCTCTTCTGTTTTACTAGTCAATAAATGATTCACAGAATAAGAGAATTTTGCAAATACAGGTAACTTAATTGATGCTCATAATGACTTCTGTGATTACTTTCATGTCTGTAGATTAGGTAGCATTGCTCACTTTTTTACTCATGATTTTGGTTATTTGTGTCTTCGCTATTTTGGATATGTCTTGTTAGGGGTTTATGTATTTTGTTAGTTTTTTTTTTTTTTAAAGAACTAACTTTTAACTTTGGGTCTTGGAAAAGACTAAAAATAGTTATAAGGGAAAGAAAATGAATTTGCCATCAGACTTCGACAACAAGGCCTTATGTAGAAGAAAACTGAGTAACATATTTAAGGTACCCAGGAAAAGAAAATGTGAGCCAAGGGTTTTATGTTCTAGCAAAACTCACTTTTCAGGTAAAAAGGACACAAACTTATCAATGAGCAGGAACTCAGAAATTACAGTTTCCATGAGCCCTTCTTGAGGAATCAAATAGAGAAAGATTTTTTTTTTTTTTGGTCTTTTTGCCTTTTCTAGGGCCGCACTCGCGGCATATGGAGGTTCCCAGGCTAGGGGTCTAACAGGAGCTGTAGCTGCTGGCCACAGCCACAGCAGTGCGGGATCCAAGCTGCATCTGCAACCCTGCACCACAGCTCACGACAATGCTGGATCCTTAACCCACTTAGGGATGCCAGGGATCGAACCTGCAACCTCATGGTTCCTAGTCGGATTCATTAACCACTGACCCACAACGGGAACTCTGAGAAAGATCTTTAGGTGACTGAATGACTGTAGATTGACAAGACTGGTGGTGAGCATTAAACCTATAATTACGGGTAAAACCCAGAGTAAATGAGATTTAAAGGGAGAGAGCATAACATATAATAGCTGTATGCTTACATATGGTGGGTTATAATAGAACTGTTCTGTAGTGCTAGTCTCGTAATCCTGTGCATTGGAGTTTTCACTTTACATTTTGTATTTTTCATCTCTAGAGGTTCCCTTCCAGTCCTTTTTTTATATCTTCCGTTTTACTTGTCATCATGTTCATATTTTCCTCTCTGTGAGTATATGGAGCATATCTCTAATAGAGCTTTTAACAGTCTTGTCTGCCAATTCCCTTCATCTCTGTCATTTCTGGATTTATTTCGATTAGTTGATTCTGTCATTTCTGTTGATTTATTGCTCTCGTTATGGGGCATATTTGCAAGCCAGTTTTTTAAATTAGTGTTGGACATTATAAATATTACATTATTCTGTGCTGGATTTTGTTTTATTCTTTTAAAGAGCATTAGTTTTGTCTGGCATGCATGTAAATTCAATTGGGATCACTTTGGCCTGATTGATCCTAAAGTTTATTTGGGTTGATCTAGCACAGCCTTTAATCTTGGACTAAGATAGCTGCCTTAGTAAGGCTGTATGTATCCTTCTTAGGATGTGCTGAGAGGCCTTTCTGTTATGGTTGGTGGAAACACAGGCTTTTCCTAGACTGTGAATCACGGAGGTTCTGCCTGCTTCTTTGTAGTGCTACTTTCCCCAGCCTTGGTAGTGTTCTCAGCCTGTGCCTAGATTAGCACGCAGCCAGTCTCCTGGGGTCCCCTCTGCCCTTCTCCAGAGATCAGTGTCTCTGCAGCCAACCTTCTTGCCTGTATTCTTGTCATTTTGACCTACTTTAGCTGATTTTTCTCCTTCATTCAGCAAGACCTCTGGGCTATATTTGGTTCCCCCTTTCCTGTGTTGCAGCCTGGAAGCTGCCTATAGGCGTTAAGCTTGGGCACTTATTTATTGCCCTTGCTTCATCTCTTGCCTGTCTCAGGGATTATAGTTCTGGGCTGCTTGTTGCCCAGTGTTTGAAAACAGTTCTTTGATATATTCTTGTGGTTTTCTACTAGAGAAGTAATTTATAAAGAAGTTAATTCTTCATGGGCAAAGAATCTGCTTTTTAAAATTTGTTTTGTTTTGTTTTTCTAAAAGAATTTTTTGGCTGTGACGTGCAGCATCTTGATGTAGGATTAAACCCAGGCTGCACCGGTGAAAGCACTGAATCCTAGCCACTAGACCACCAGGGAATGCACCCAGTCTCATTCACTGAGTTCTTAATCTTAGATAAAGTATTTTTTTTTTTTTGGTTTATAATTTCCACATTTTTGTTTGAATGTGTTTTATTGAGGCATAAGTATATGTAGTAAAAGACATCTTATTTATTTTTTTGGCTGCCCCTTCAGCATGCAGAAGTTCCTACGCCAGGGATCAGACCAGTGCCATAGCATTGACCTCTGCCAAAGCAGTGATAACACTGGCTCCTTAACCCACTGAGCCACCAGGGAATTCCCAAATGCATCTATTTTAAATGTTTAGTTTGAAGTTATTTGGCAGTTTGCTTAATTACCACATTCAGTACTTTTTAAAAATAATTTTACATTGTCTGTTGATATTGTTAATCTGAATGTTTAATTGCTTGGATATATCAAACCTGTGCAACTTCTTTCGATTCCTAGACTGCATGTTCCTTTCCCTGTGGGTTGACACACCAGCATGCCTGTGGGCCACCCTTCTACTCCTAGTCTTGGACGTAAAGTCAAACAACAGGGTGTAGGTTGTGGCTTCCTAGATGCCTATCATGGAGTTGGAGGTGACATAATCTGTAAGGAAGGGGAGAGCAGGAGCTCAGTTTCCATGTGGTGAACATTCACCACTTGGCAAGGAAAGATAAGGGAACTGGGTATTTTAATTCACCCCTCCTCTTTCCCTGCCTCCTTCGATGGTTCTGTGGTTTCTTCTTGCAAACTTTGGCAAAGAGCCCCACATACCTAGAGAGCGTGCCTGTAGCATGCTGTGGAGTGGGGGCCAGTGCAGTAACATGGGAGTCAGCAAACTATTTCTGTAAAGGGCTAGATAGTAAATATTTCTGTGGCCATATGTTTTCTGTAACAGCTGCTCACTTCTGCCGTTGTCGTGCGAAAGCAGCCAGAGACAGTAACAAAACAAGTGCGTGTTGGTAGATTCCAGTAAACTTGATGGATACCACAGTTTGAAGGTCATAATTTTCATGTGTCACAAAAGATTTCCCTTCTCTTGATTATTTTTCAACCATTGAAAAATGTAAAAGCCACTCTTAGCTTGGGGGCCATATAAAATCAGGCCGTGGGCCAGATTTGGCCCTTGGGCTGGGCCTTAATTTTTTGACCCCTGTAGTAACTTGCTGTGTTACATGCTTCCTGTGCTTCCTCGTCCTGCCTGCCCCTCTGCCCTTCCCCTCCCCGCCCTGCGCTGGCATATGCCAGGGAAAGTGTCAGCACTTTAATCCATTGCTTTGGCTTTCCTTTTAGGGCAAAGCGTGTCTATTTTTCTTTTTTTCTGGATCCATTCTTTATCTGTTTTATGTTGTCTTTTTTTTTTTCCATTTTTCAAATAGGTGGTCTTGTCTTACCTGTTATGGTTTTTGTTTGAGTTTTAGCTATTATATATGAGAAATTGTCATGATCATTTGAGGCTCTGGTAACAATATCCTTTAAGAGAGGAGGTACCAAACTAGAAGCACTAGTGACTACAGATTACTGCAGGCCAGTAGGGAATTGTCACTGTTCCAACTGGGCTCCTGCAGGTCTGCTTGCACCTCATTCATCTTTCTGGTGTGTGTGGCTCAAAGCATGGTGTGTTTACCAGGCCCCTCCCCTGTGAGGACCACAGCTTCACTCTCTCTCAGCAGCTCCACTGAGCTCTGCTTGGTCTCAGCCCTGCTCATGGAGTAGGCAGGTAGATGCCTTTAGACAAGTAGTCTTTGGCTCTCTGCGCTGTCCTCCTCCTCTGGGTCTCAGGCTTGCTCTTCCTTGCTGCCTCAAAGACTTTAAACAGATGTTTTTTATGTTTCTTTCTGACCTTCCCAGTTGTTCCAGAAACGTTTTCTTAAGATTTTTTGGGGAGTTCCCATTGTAGCTCAGTGGAAACGAATCTGACTAGGAACCATGAGGTTGCAGGTTTGATCCCTGGCCTTGCTTAGTCAGCTAAGGATCTAACGTTGCTGTGAGCTGTGGTGGGGGTCTCAGATGCGGCTTGGATCCCACGTTGCTGTGGCTGTGGCATAGGCTGGCAGCTACAGCTCCTATTAGACCCCTAGCCTGGGAATCTCTACATGCTGCAGGTGCGGCCCTTAAAAAATGACAAAAAGACAAAAAAAAAGACTTTTTGGAATTGATATGTTGTCCTGTGTTCAAGGGGTGCAGAAGGTATTTTTCTGCAAGGTCAAGAAAAAAAGCCAGATATGTTTACTTTAGTCATCTGCAAATATCTGAACAGATTGCGTTTCAGGTGTATATTAGAGAAAAAAAACACTTTCTAATCTCTACGTTAATCAAAATGCCATTTATTTCATTTCTTGTATTCTATTTTGGATTATATTGTGTAATTTTACAGTCCTGAGGTAGTCATTTTAATAGCTACCTTAAGGACCCCCTTGCCTGGTCCTTTTTGATTTTCAGGTGTTGGTAGCTCTGCGATTGGTGCCCCGGGCCTCCTTACTGTGCACATGGGTGTGTGTTGTTTTGGTGAGAAGAGAACAAGCTTGGGAATTAGGCGTCTTCCCAAAAAACTACCTCTGACAGTCTCAGTGTTGGTGTGACGTTGGTCAAGTAATTGAACCTGTGAGTTTTAGTTACTGTTCCTCAAAACTGGGCCTGTTGCCGCCCCTCTTGCTGGCTTCTTTTCAGGATGAAAATGCCTTTTCCTGCCATGTCATTTTAGAGTGTGAGGCAAGAATGTAAGAGCAAATTGGAAAAGGGTCCTAAGACCAAATAATGCTAAGTAGAGGCATCTGGATTCCAAATGAAAAAAGTTAAAATTTAAGCTCTATATTGTCACCCATTGGGAATTTTTATGTAAATTGGCTACTAATAAGGACAAGCTAGGAGTTCCTGTCGTGGCGCAGTGGAAACAAATCCAACTAGGAATGATGAGGTTGTGGGTTCGATCCCTGGCCTCACTCAGTGGGTTAAGGATCCAGCATTGCCGTGAGCTGTGGTGTGGGTTGCAGACATGGCTCGGATCTGGCATTGCTGTGGCTGTAGTATAGGTTGGCAGCTGTAGCTCCAATTAGATCCCTAGCCTGGGAGCCTCCATATTCCAGGGGTGCGGCCCTAAAACAGCAAAAAGCAAAAAAAAAAAAAAAGAAAGAGAGAGAGAAAAAGCTATTTATAGATTGTTGTAGGACTACTTTTAACCTGAAAAATTGAAATGACTTTTTTTTTTTTGGCCGCCATGTACAGTGGCTTGATGTGGCATCTCAGTTGCCAGACTGGGGATTGAGCCCAGGCTCTGCCAGCGAAAGCACTGAATCCTAACCACTAGACCTCCGGGGAACTCCCTGAAGTGATTTTTATTGCTTGTTCTCCCAGTGCCATTTTCCTGGCTGCTTTCTCCTTGGAATCCTTTGCCTCCCTTACAGTGGCTGGGGCTTCATCTCTGCCTTCCACAGTCTAGCTCTTTCAAGCTCTCCCCCAGGGAAGCTTGCTTAGTTGCTTTAGCAATGTTTCTCCTTCCCCAAATCCTTTTAGATCCCTGAACCATTGTAGTTTGGATGGTGGTTACTTGCATTCCCGTCCTCAGTTCCTGGGAGGCCTCTACCATGAATATTCATTCCTCCAGGCACCCAGTGTCCACCTTCCACACAGCTTCTGCCCCACCCTCCTCCTTCCCAGTACTACAGAAAGAATAGGTGGAAGCTATTGTTCCTGCTTCCACATAAACTGGCCTTCTTCCTTGGCTTCCTCTTTATAAATGTTTTGTCCCCAGCCACCCTGCAGTAATCCTAGTGTGCCGTAGGGCCTGAGGACGTTGGTCCACCCTCTGTCCTTGGCTGGTGGCCTCTCCTCCAGATCTATGGCCCCTTTGCTGGTGACTCCCAGATTTGAATCTCTAGCCCTGAACGTTCTGCCAAGATCTGATTTTGTATTTGCAGTAAATATGTATGTGTCTGTGTGAGTGCACATGCGTGTATGTGTGTGTGCATGCCTGGGGAGGGGGATCTCCATGTTTGTGTTTAGTGGTTGGTGCAGATCTCAGTGATTAAAACTGAGCTCGGACTCTGTTATTCTGATTGTTTTCTTTTTTTCACGTTTAATGTCTGACCTGTCCTCTTTGATCTGAAATATCTTAAATACTCTTCTTTCCTTGTTTTGGCTGGGGCTCTCATCCTTTTTTGTGGAGCTCTTGACACAGACCTCCTAAGTTATTTTCTCTGTTTCTGGTTTCTTCCTTTGTCTCCATCCACTACCGTGACACTTAGTTATAACTGGAGACTTGATCATTTATTCCCCGGAGCCCGTGGAGGTGGTGTGTAAAGGCTGGAGCATGGCACACATGGGGCTGTTTAATTGGCTGCTGTTTGCCTCCCAGCCTTTGTGGCTGCTTGGGCCTGGAGGTTTTAGCTGCCCTCCTCTTACCCATGTCAGCTGATGAGCCAGGGCTTTCTAGTCCTTCATTAAAACCTCAGGGGCCCTGGGTGTTTGTGGCTCAGTTTTTAGGAAGGATTTACTTTTCTCCCTGCTGATTAATACTTTCTCCGACAGTCCAGTGTTTTGGTCGCAGGTATGTTTATGGCAGTTATCTTGTTAGTGATGGGAACAGATCAAACGTGAGTGCTGAAAGGAAGTTATTGCTTCTATGAAAACTAAACTGGATGCCAAATTGGTTTTCTTTTGCTGTGTAATAAGTCACTGACCAGAAATTTAGCAGCTCTTTCCCATTCTGTGGGTCAGGAGTCTGGTCATGGCTTAGCTGGGTTTTCTGCTTTGGGACCCACAGGCTGCAGTCAGGGTGCTGGCCAGTCTGCCTTTTCATCTGGGGTCTCATTGGGGTCCTTGTTAGAAGAATTCTGTTTGTGAGTTGTGGGCTCCTGGGGAGACAGCCCTCTCCATAGACAGCTCGTGGCAATGGATGTTCTGGATGGCCGCATCCTCTGAAGGCCTTTCACCTGACAGGGCCCTAGAATCTTTTTCGTTTTGATTAATTAGAAACCCGCTGATGTGAGACTTTAATTACACGCCAGAAATTCCTTCACCTTTTCCACAGAAGGAATCAAAACCTAGTCGTGGGTGTGATGTCCTATCCTATTCATAGCCACACTCAGAGTGGATTACACAGGATGCATATGTACCACTGGGAAAGGATCTTGAGGGTGTCTTAGATTTGCCTACTGCAAGTTACTTGGATAATAGTGAGATGCTAAAAAAAATTACTTGTACAGGTTAGGTAAGAGAGTACTGTAAAGGACTGAGAAAAAAGTCTTGAAAGTCTAGAAGAATTCCGTACTGAAATTGCTCACAAAGTGCCCTTCAATTCTTACTCTATTTAAAAAAACAGACTGGAAAGAGCGGATGGTTCACGGGAGTGGTAAATGCTGGAAGATGATAAAGAGCAAGTTAGCAGACTCGTGAACAAAGAAAAGGCCCTGGCCTTCCATTAAAAGATGGGCAAACAGATGTGTCTGTTTTAGTGTAAGGTGTCTGTCTGATAAGAGGGCTTGTGTTGCACGTGCAGTTTTCAGATTGATTGCCTTCTCTGTGTGTTCACCATGCCTCTGCCCTTCATTGGCTACTTGCTCTTGGAAATCTTTTCTGACTCCCAGGTACTGACAGCCAAGAACATTTTTGTTTTGTCTTTAAATGTCATTGTGGATTCACGTTTCTTCTTGCTTTTTCAGTCCAGTATAGTTGTGTATTTTGATGCTCAAAATTATTCTAAATTGGGGAAGTCCCTGGTGACTCAGCAGGTTAAGGATCCAGTGTTGTCACTGCTGTGGCTCAAGTTCAGTCCCTGGCCTGGGAACTTCTGCATATTGCAGGTGCAGCCAAAAAAAAAAAAAGGGGTTATTCTAAATTTGGGTGGTGGGAATCACCATCAAACTTTGAGCAGCTTTTTTTGGTGCAAACATATGATATTTCAGGCTCATCTTTCTTCCCTAGCCTTGCTCCAACCTTTTTTCCTATAGCCCAGGTTTCTTTTTAGTGGGAAGCGGTACTTGGAAACCAATATATGGGTGCTGGATGTACTCACTGCTGTTAGAATGCTATTGATTTTAGGTCTTTTTGAAAGACTGCAAGCAGATTATATTGAAATATAAATTCTTATTGGCATTTTCAATTCAAGTTCTTAAAAATTTCCTCGATTATTATTATTCTTTTGGAGCTGTGTGTGTGGCATGCCCCATGTGTGTTCTGGTGCCAGGGAGCAGACCTAAGCCACAGCAGTGATAATGCCAAGTCCTTAACTGCTAGGCCACCGGGGCGCTCCTATACTTTTCTTTTTGCTAAACAGGTTAATTTACTTGTTAGCAGTTATAGGTTTTGGATTTTTATTATTTAACTTTAGTTTTTGAGGGTGAAAAGCATTGTTTCAGAGGTAAATAGAAGGTGTACTCAAAGTCTTGCCCTCTACCCACGTCCCCCTTCCCATCTACCCGTAGGTGATCATGTGATTTGTGTCTGGTTTATCTTTCCTGAGCGTGTGCCTACAAGTTTTTTCTTGTATCTTAAGCAAAACTTAGCACAGTATATAAGCTATTACGCACTTAACTATATTTGTTGGGACAATTTTCATTAAATGTTGAATGATTGATTACTGAGTGCAAATGATATTTTTTTTCATATTACTAAGAATTGCATTGTGAGTATGATCACTCTGTAAATTTATTTTATTTATCATTGCCAGCTTGCATTCACAAGAGATGGGCTCTGTGGTCTGTGGAATGAAATGGTTAAAGATGGAGAAATTATATATACTGGGACAGAATTAACGCAGAATGGAGAGCTTCCTCCTAGAAAAGGTAAGAGCCCTTAACTTGCACTTTCCACTTTGTGAAGACCTTTATAAATTGTATTTTATGAAAAACTTTGGAATGTGCTATAGGAACAGGAGTGTGAGCATAACTCTGAAGCTTTGTTTTCACTTTGGTGATGTCTAAATCATAGTTAATATTAGGAGCTGCCTGGATTTCATTATTCTCTGTGTATTGGAAGGCCTTTTCATTGTGAAACCACCTTGCTGTGCTCTTTCCTCTGACGTCTCATTTGCAGCTCTTAGGAATTCCAGTTACTATTTCTTCTCTAAGTTTTAAAATATATTTTGCTTTGGCAAACTATAAATTGTGGTTATTATAAGGTCAAGTGGAAATAATTAGTATTCTTGAAATTTTTCCTCTATGACTCCCTTGTGGGAGTGTGTAAAACACTTTTTGGAAGCCTTTGGCCTGTGGACTCCTTTTGTGTGTCCTGTTGCTTATGTAGGGAGGTACCAGTGAACACTCTGGTTAGGCCTGTAGTTATGGAAACACATTGAAAGTCTGTCATTCAGTTGTTCTTGACTTTGGCTATGAATCAAAATCACTGTTATAAATTTAAAAAGAAATGGATGCTTGGACCCACCCTAAACCTATAGAATCCGAAAAGTCCCACCTGAGGCCCACTGCTGAAATTTGTTAGTCTTCCTTATTGAAAATCATCAAGATGGATAAAAATATTATTTTAGAAAGTAATTACTTTTCTCTTTGTAGAATTATTTGGGATAGTGTCCACTTGAAAATACAATGGGAAAACGCTATCTTCTCAGTTCTAATGTATGAAGTTAGTCTTTTCTTTCTTTTTCTTTTTCTGATATTTCATTTTGAAAATTTCTGTACACCCAGAACAACTGGGAGGTCTACACACTGAGCAATCTCACGCCCATCCCTCAGATCCTACCAGTCTCCAGCCTTCTGTCCGTTGGTGCATCTTACCTGGCTCCCTTAGACACTTTACACATTTTGTTAATTAGGTTGAGTTTACTGTAGCTTTTGGTCCATGAGGTCAAACTTAGGCATTATGAAATACATGTTTTGGGAGTTCCCTTTGTGGCTCAGCGGTTAACGAATCCGACTAGGAACCATGAGGTTGCGGGTTCGGTCCCTGGCCTTGCTCAGTACGTTAAGGATCCGGCGTTGCCGTGAGCTATGGTGTAGGCTGCAGACGCGGCTCGGATCCCGCGTTGCTGTGGCTGTGGCGAAGGCCGGCAGCTACAGCTCCTGTTAGACGCCTAGCCTGGGAACCTCTATGTGCCATGGGTGCGGCTCTACATAAAGGCAAAAAGACAAAAAAAAAAAAAAATGAAATACATGTTTTAAGTTTTGACAGATGTAATCTGTGTAACCTAAACCTCTCAATGTTACTCTCACTTAGAAAGTTCTCTCATATCCCTTCTTGGCCCATCCCTGCCCCGTCTGCTCACAGGGAACCACGGGTCTGATCTCTCTCTTCTGTGCATTAGTTTTGCCTGTTCTAGACCTTCATGTAAATAAACTCATGTAGTCGTGTGCTCTTCCGTTCTTCTTTCACTTTGTAATGTTTTAGTAGTTCATTCTCTATATTTTTAAAGATTTTATACCTCTTTGTCTCAGCCCTCCAGAATTTGTTAATGCGTTAAAAGAGTGTTCCCAAAATGTTTTTCAGTGAAACATTAGTTGTAGAAGATACTCTGAGAAAAACTGATTACATGGAAAAATTAAAAGTGTATTTCTTTCTTTTTTTTTCTTTTTTTGCTTTATAGAGCCACACCTGCGGCTTATGGAAGTTCCCAGGCTAGGGGTCAAATCGGAGCTATAGCTACCAGCCTATGGGGTCTGTGCCACAGCCGGAGAAACATGGGATCTGAGCACAGGCCTCCAGGTAGAGGACTGAGAAGAGCAATGGTGTGCAGGTGACAGGTAGCAGCACAAGTTGGGTGGGCCAGCCCTCAGAGAGATGGACTGCTTGAGTACCTAGCTGCATCTCAATCCAGGAGGGTATGCCTGCTGATGCAGGGGACATACTCCTGGGGCACATGTTTACACACTAAAGTTTAATTTTTTTTTTTCTTTTTAGGGCCGCACCTGAGGCATATGGAAGTTCCCAGCCTAGGGATCGAATCGGAGCTACAGCTGCCAGCCTACACCACAGCCATAGCCATAGCAACACCAGATCCAAGCCTTGTCTGTGACCTATACCACAGCTCACGGCAATGCCAGATCCTTAACCCTCTGAGTGAGGCCAGGGTTTGAACTCGAATCCTCATGGATACTAGTCAGGCTTGTTACTGCTGAGCCATAATGGGAACTTCCTATACACAGAGTTAGGAAGGATAGTCAGGTGTCTGTCCTTATAGTAACGAGAACCTAAAGAATTGAATTCTGATTCCGTAGCCTAAGAGTTCTCAGACTCTGCTGGTCATTGGGGTCGCCTGCAGGGCTCGGTCAGACACCCATGGCTCTTCCTACCCTTAGATTTTCGAATTCCTTAGAGTTGGGGTGGGGGCCTGGGAATTTGCATTTCTAACATGTTTCCAAGTCCTGCTGATGATACTTGCTTTTCAGACTGTGTTGTCTGTTTCTATAGTCACAGTTTGTTCCATTGGGAGTTGCAGAGACAGAAAGAGGAAGAGAGCTTCCTCACGTGCTCCTTAGAAAACAGAGCATTGAAAAAAACCAAAAAACAGCAAATGACCACAATTAGGTTTCCCTCATAAATTTATCTGCCCTTCATAATTAATTTGTACTGCTTTGAATCTTGAGTCCTTTATGGAAAGCTTAACCCACCCCTGGAAGCCTGCCTGGTGTCTGCTTGAAAGCTATGATGTCAGCCTCTGCTGGAGTCTTTTCCCTACAGGCTGGTTGCTATTGCTTTTGTTGAAGACCCAACTTATGGCCTTTAGCATTGGAAGGAAACAGATGCTAAAGCTCTAGGCTTCGGTTGATTGATTACACTTAGCAACATTGTCAGAATGAACAAAAGTAAAAAATCCTTTGCAAGGTGGGCTTCATGGCTGTTGTGTGAGAATTTGGGCCTTGTCCACCTTGGGGGTTAGAACATAGCAGAGGCAGCAAGGCATGGAAATGTCTCTAAGGGCCTTCTGCTATCCTGGGAGTGGCACTGTGTTTGTTCAAATAACATTCTACTTGTATGAAATTGATCAAGGGAATGCTAATTTTCTCTTTTTGATTTGTTTTCTCTTCCCGGGGTGTGGCCCTGAAGCATAGGGAAGCTCTAATGATAGCAGTGAGCTCTTGAAGAAATTGGAAGCATCTCAGCTCTACCTGTTTTTATTTCCAGCCTTGCTCCTGCGTGTGAGCATGAATTCCATGATGTGGGAGCCAGTGTTTGTTATTCTGGTCATCTAGGAAGTGCTAGAGACATCTGGATATAAAAATACCTTGACAGTTTTATAGTTCAGAATTTAGAGTCTGATCCTAGGAAGATGTTTGCATCAAATAGCTCTCAGAGGAGGCTGATCTGGGCTTAAGAGAGGGTGGCTGCGCTGTGGTCAGAGAGAGGAAACCCAGTTTGATAATAAAGGGCTCACACTTATGTTTATTGATCAACTTTGTCAATGCTGACACATTTTTTCAGGTTTTATGAGTAACTAAGGCAGATAAAGTTCACTTTCCCTCAAATTCTCCGCAGTTTATTTTATCTGCTCACTTATTTCTTACCATCTTCTTTCACGTCCAGGCATAGCTAGACATTTTTAAGACAAAATTTACCTTATTCCTTGATAGAAATATCTATCATTTTTCATATATATATATATATATATATATATATATATTTACATTTCTCTGCCACCATTCTTTCTAGTTTAGTCTCAATCACCTGTGTTAATTACGGCTTTTATCCAGATTAAATACCGTCTAATTCGGATAGCAGTTCCACACCAATTTTGTAATTCTCCAGCACCAACTGGATGTCTAATAATTTGATCCAGTTCTGATAATTAACCTGTCTGAGTTCACTCAGGCCACACAAGTTAAGGGCTCAGTCCCGCTGACTGCCTTTACTTCAGACACATCCTCTTTATCCATTTATCCATTTAGGTTTCCATGTCTGGCTATTGTGAATAGTGCTGCAGTGAATATGGGGATGCAGATATCTTTTTGAGATAGCGATTTCATTTTCTTCAGGTATTTTTCCAAGAGTGGGGTTGCTGGTAGTTCTGTTTTTAATTTTTTTGAGGAGCCTCTGTACTGTTTTCCATGGTGGCTGTACCAGTTTACATTCCCACCAACCATCCACCAGGGTTCCATTTCTGAGAGAAGTTTTTTCCCCTTTCAAAAGGCTGGCCACTCTTTAAAGTATCAGAAGGCTTTTTTTTTCTGGGGATTCGTTTCCATTTTTCTTTAGATTATGTAGATTTTTATTATTCTTTTAAACCCAATCAGAATAGGAGTACCACTAGATTTAATAACTTTATAGCTAATCTAGTAGTTCCTTGCAGAGCTAAGGAAACATACACATGCAGTGAATGATACTTACGATGATATTTAATATCAAGTGTCTGCAGGCTGCATAGGGATTTCTCTTGAATGCATCTGAATTATTTTTAATTATCCAGAGTTATGCCACTGTCTTAGCCACCCACAAGGAAATCTGGTCAGCATTTTGGTATTTGTTCTTGCAGTTGGCTGTGAGATGGTGAGGCATACAGACCCTGTGGTTAGCAGAGGGGTATCTTCTTAACCAGCCCAGGGCTCTGGGCAAGATGTATGCTCTGAGTGCTATCTGGGTGTTAAGAAATGCATTTTATCGAGGCTTAGATGCCTCAGTAATAAGACATGCTATTATATAATCACCAGGCGAAAATGCATTGCTCATGAATCCACATCTAAATTTGACACGCTGAAATTTACAAAAGGTGCGTCTTTGGATGGTTGGAACACCTACTTCATAGGGTTATTGCATTGATTAATGAGTTGTTGATGATTTATGACCTATGTAGAACTGTGCTCCCAGTCCGTGCTGCTTAAGTGTTTGTGATTTTCACTGTTCAAGTGCAGGCAAAAGTGTCAATGACCTATTCCCATGAGTCCCCTGTGCTGAGCACAATGCCTGGCACATAGGAGGTGCCAGTACCTAGGATGAAAGATATCTTGTTTCTATGTTAAATCAGCTTGTGAAAGGACACCTCTGGCCAAGACTGGAACTGCCCCCCTCCCCCTTTTTTTTTTGGCCATCCTGAGGCATGTGGAGTTCCCAGGCCAGGGGTCAGAGCCCAAGCCAGATCATTTAATCCACTGTTCGGGCTGGGGATCCAGCCTGTGTCCTGGTGCTTCCAGAGTTGCTGCCGATCCTATTGCGTCACAGCAGGAACTCCTGGAACTCCTGTTTTTGATTAGAGGCATTACAGCAGGCATAAATTCAGATCTCTTGTATCACACATTTCTTTTTTCTTTCTTTTTGTCTTTTTGCCTTATCTAGGGCCGCACCCACGGCATATGGAGGTTCCCAGGCTAGGGGTCTAACAGGAGCTGTAGCTGCCGGCCTACACCACAGCCACAGCAGTCGGGATCCCAGCCGCGTCTGCGACCTATACCACAGCTCATGGCAACGCCGGATCCTTAACCCAATGAGCAAGGCCAGGGATCAAACCTGCAATTTCATGGTTCCTAGTCGTATTCGTTAACCACTGAGCCACGATGGGAACTCCACACATTTCTTTTTAAATTCAGTGTTAGACCTTTTTAAAAACATTTTTCTCTTATTGAAAGATACTTATATTGCATGCCAAGGTTATCACATTCAAAAGCTAGCAGAGTTTTCAGTAGTCAGTTTCTTCTCAATCCTGTTCTCCAAATACCTGTTTTGTTTTTTTTTTTCTTTTCCTTCTCAGGGGTATTATTACTAGTTTTAGTATCTTTCCGGAGGTAATATATGGGCATAAAAGTACATGTATGAAACATACACACTTTATTTTAAATAGAAATCCTACTATAGAGGACATGAGGTACACCAAGATTTAGGAGAAAGGTACACAAAAAAGTATAACAGCACAGCATTTGAAGTCTACCCCTCAGTCTCTGATATGACTTTATTTTATCCTTCTGTCAAATCAGTGAATTGACTCGTCCTGGGTCCAACTTCACAGATAGTGAGTGGGTGGAAGCACAGCCCGCATGGCAGCCACCTGGCAGACTGTGGGCTGGCTGCTTGGGCCGTGGGTCATTGTGGGCAGTCCTGTGGAATCGGAGCCTCTTCCTTGCACCCCTGTCAGCCCTTCCAGATCCTTCCTCACACTGCAGTCTCAGGAACTTCTCTGAAATGCATTCTCCCCCAGGGAGACTGAGTGAGTTGTGCAGCTTGTGTGTGTCAGTCATTCATTTGCACATTGATTAGCGGACTCATCTGGCTGATGGTGAAGGTAGTTGTAGGCACTGGGATGTGGTGGTAAATGAGTCAGGCATGGCTCCTGCTTTCCTGGAGCTTACATTGCAACTGGGATAACCAATAATAAAAAAAAAGGGACAGTGGCAGTGGGAAGAACATAGATATGAAGAAAACAACAGTGTTGTAAGAAGCTGCCAGAGAGTGTCCCTGAGTTGAGGAGACAGGGCCCCCACATTCAAACTCACATCTCTCATCCTGCCTGTAATGACTGTATCCACCCTAACCCGTGAGGACAGTCCCTGTTATTTTCACCCTGGTACCCCCCAGCACCTGGCAGAGTACTGCATACAGATGGGATCCGGTCAAGCTCTGTGTCATGAGTTAGTGAGTTGTCTCTTGACTTGTGGCTTCAGGGTGATTAGGGCCTTACCGGTTCCTTAATGGAGGATGGGACTCCGAAGATGAGTGTTCTTTGTGTGTCACTCAGGTGTATACTATGAACTCTTTTACTCTGTTCATGCCTACAGAGTAGTTGTTCTTAATTTTATTTCCCCATCTTTTAAAATCCCACTATTGGGAGTTCCTATTGCGGCTCAGAGATAACAAACCCAACAAGTATCCATGAGGATGCGGCTTCAGTCCCTGGCCCTGCTCAGTGGATTAAGGATCTGGCATGCAGGCTGCAATGTAGGTTGCAGATTTGGCACAGATGCAGCTCAGATCTGGCATTGCTGTGGCTGTGGTGTAGGCTGGCAGCTGCAGTTCCAATTTGACCCCTTGCCTGGGAACCTCCGTGTGCCGTGGGTGCAGCGGTGAAAGAACCAGAGAGACAGATAAACCCACAGTTGAAATTCGTTGAACAGTAGAATGCATGTCTCCCTGATGGTGGCCCTGGGCTGTTACAGGAGCTGTGGCCCCCACCCACCTGGAGCAGCTGTAGGAGGGGGCGCCTCCTCCCTTTGGGCTGCTGTTGCCTCTAGGCCCTGAGCCTTTCTGCTTTGGCAGTTCTCCTTCTGTAGTCTTTGAGATGGTGCTTTGAGTGGAAATCACATTGGATGGTTTGTACAAACCTCCTACTGTAGCTAGACAGGAATGTGTTAAAGTCCTGAGGTCATCTGGTTCTGTTTCCATCTTGGGGACCAGGTGGCAGAACACTTGGAATCTGCTCATCCCCCTCAAAGTATTGCCCTGGGACTTGAGGAAGGGCAGCTGTTCTGCTTCTCCCTGTCCCCAGCTTCCATAATATGTGGTGTGTTTGGGCGGTTTATATTGTTTGTTTTCTCTGTAAACTTTGATGAAAATGAGAGTTGACAACTACTGGAGCTGCTCTGCATGTTGTCTTGGAGCTGGTTGTGCTAATTAGCTCTTCTTGGTTGTGTTTGTATCGTCCAGCGACTTCCTTCTGCCTTTGCTGTTGTCAGTCTGCTCACTTATGATCCTGAGGATAAAACTTGAGATGTGCCTAGTGACGCTTCTTGTCTGCTTCCTGGTGACTTGTCAAAGGTTTTCACCCTGGAAGAGACATTATATGGCCAGTGTTTAAATGAGCATTTTGCATTCTATTTGTGTTTGTAAAATTTATAGCGAGGTATACATCGGGGTTCTCAAACTTTCTCTAAAGGACTAGATAGTAAATATTTTAAGCTTTGGGGACCGTAACTCTGGTAATTATGGGACTCTGCAGTTATGCCAAAGCAGCCACAGACAAAACTAAGTGCAGGGACGTGGCTGTGTGCTAGTGAACTTTTTTTGTTTCCTTTTTGTTTTTTGGCCTCATCTGCAGCATGTGGAAGTTCCTTGGCCAGAGATCAAACTCATGCCATGGAGAGACCAGGACTGCCACCGTGATAGTGCTGGATACTTAACCTGCTGTACCACAAGGAAACTCCCTCTAGTGAAACTTTTTTTTTGTATTTTGTTGTTTTGTTGTTGTTTTGGGGGGGCCCATCCACGGCATATGGAAGTTCCCAGGCTAGGGGTCAAATTGAAGCTGTAGCTGGCAGTCTATACCACACCCACAGCAATACCACATCTAGGCCAAGTTTGTTACCTTCACTACAGTTCACAGCAATGCCAGATCATTAACCGACTGAGCAAGACTAGGGATCGAACCTGCCTCCTCATGGATACAAGGTGGGTTCATTACTGCTCGGCCACGATGGGAACTCTGGTTATCAGTAAAGCTTTTTTTCTTTTCTTTTTTTTTTGTGGTCTTTTTGTCTTATTTGGGCTGCACCCGCGGCACAGGCTAGAGGTCTTAACAGGAGCTGTAGATGCCAGCCTTTGCCACAGCCACAGCAACACAGGATCCAAGCCATGTCTGCAACCCACACCACAGCTCATGGCAACACTGGATCCTTAACCCACTGATAAAGGCCAGGGATTGAACCTGCAACCTCATGGTTTCTGGTTGAATTCGTTAACCCCTGAGACATAATGGGAACTCCATCAGTAAAGCTTTTTAATAGACACTGAAATGTGAAGTTCATATAATGTTTACATCACAAAATATTCTTTTTATTATTTTTCAGTCATTTAAGGATGTTATTCCTTTCTTAGCTTTTGGGCCATATGCAAACCAGCCTTGGACTGGACTTTGCCTCTGGTCTTGTAGGTTGACCCTGTGGGTGAGGAGGGCCTAGCTATTAGAGCCAGCACTACGTTCTAGTTTGGGCTCTGTGGCCAGGCTACTTGTAAGATGCAGTTTCTGCATCTGTGAACTGGAGACAAAAGCCTGCTTCCTTGAAAGGTTGTGTGTAAGGATTAGAAAGGATAATGCTTGTTACTTGGCCAGATACTTTATATAGCACAAGTTAACTTATTTTCACTTTCCACTGGCTGCTTCTTTTTTTCCCCCTACCTTTTTGGCATTTGGTCTGTCTTAGTGAATATTCAATGTATACTTTAAAAAAGAATGTATATCTGCTGTTGTTGGTTGGCTTTTGTAGAAAATGTTGATGATGTTCATTTGGTTGATGCTAGTGATATTTAGTTCTTTATCATTGCTAGTTTTCTCCTGGCTTGTTTTGTTACTGAGAAGGTAACGTTGATATCTCTAATATAATTGTGGGTTTGTCCGTTTTTCCTTTCAGTTCTCATTTTGTGTGTTTTGAGGCTTTATACACCTTGCTATAAATTTTACAAAAAAAAATGGAATGCAAAATGCTCATTTAAACACTGGCCATATACATGTACAGTTGTTATATTTTCTTTGGTGAATTTATCACTTTATTATTATGTCATATTCCTCTTTATCCCTGGTGAATTTTTTTTTTTGCTCTGGAGTCTGTATTGGTGATAGTAAAATGGCAATTTCAACCTTCTTTTCATTAGTGTTTCTTGGTATATATTTTTTCCATCCATTTACTTTTAATCTCTCTATATTGTTATATTTTAAGTGAGTTTCCTAGAGACCACATGTAGGTGAATCATTTTAAAAAAAAAAATCCATTCTGACAGTCTGTGTTTTGTATTTAGATCATTTGTATTTGTTTTTTGCTTATTCTTTGTTTTTTTTTTGTTTCTGTTTCCATTACCTGTCTTATTTTGGGTATTTGAACTTTTTTTTAGAATTCCATTTAAATTTATTGTGATTTTTTAGTATGTCTCTTTGGGCCGCACCTGAGGCGTATGGCGGTTCCCAGGCTAGGGGTCAAATTGGAACTGCAGCTACCAGCCTACACCACAACACAGCCACAGCAGTGCGAGATCCAAGCTGTGTCTGTGACCTGTACTGCAGCTCACGGCCACACCAGATCCTTAACCCACTGAGCGAGGCCAGGGATTGAACTTGGCATCCTCATGGATTTGGGTTTGTTACCACTGAGCCACAGTGGGACTCTTCTCTCTATAGATTTTTTTTAATAGTTACTGTAGGGATTACAAAATACATACTTGAACTTAACAATTTATTTGGACTCATTATTTTACCATGGTAATTGGGATGTAGAAACCTTACCTCTTTTATTATACATTATATCCACATGCTTTGTAAACCTTATGAGACAATGTGGGCATTTTTGCTTTCAATCATCAAGCAGACTTAAAGGAGCCAAGGGGAGAAGTAAAACTTATTACACTTACTCAGATATATGCCATTGCTGTCATTCATTCTTCATTCTGGTTGTTTCAGATTTCCTTCTGGTATTTTGTCCCTTGTTCTTAAGAACTTCCTTTAGTAATTCTGTTAGAATAGATCTGCTGACTACATATTTTCTTAGGTTTAGAATTCTAGCTGATAGTTGTTTCAGCACTTTAAAAATGTAGGACCTTACTTTCAGGCCTTATACCACAGTTGGCCTTTTGATGCCATGACATGAGTTTAAACTTTGGTGATGACTGTGACTTTTAGGGAGTAGGAGAATTACTCCCTAGGAAGTGAGTTGGCAT
This sequence comes from Catagonus wagneri, assembly GCA_004024745.2. Classification (NCBI taxonomy): domain Eukaryota; kingdom Metazoa; phylum Chordata; class Mammalia; order Artiodactyla; family Tayassuidae; genus Catagonus; species Catagonus wagneri. The sequence goes on from PVHT020000141.1 coordinate 3,586,408, forward strand.
TGACCAGAAGGAAGAGGAACACATGGTGAAGTGGTTGTCAAAAATATGAACTTTACCAGTCTCCTTCGTTATGGTCAATACCGGTGACTGAGTGACTTGTGTGGCATTGGCATGGGGGTGTATGTGTCCCCAGGATGCATTCATTTTGGTTGCTCACTGCTTATGGCAATAGTGACAGAATTCCATTTGCTACATTGTAACTTAAATAGGAGTTCTTTGAGGAGTCTGTTATGCCTTGCAAATAAACTTGCTGTCTCCCCATATAGGGAGAGAGAAGTGTCATTGAATGTCTTAAGAGCCCAGCATGTGTATTCTGAGAAGCAGAATGAGTGCCTTTGTCACTGTGTGTAACATCTGGAACTCCAAAGGGGTAAGGAGTGTCCTTGTCCTTACAAGGATAAAGCAAGTAAGCTTTCATGTGTGACCTTAGTACTATGTAGAGACAGATCATCTTGATTTATATTTTGGGTATTTGTGAGGCAAGAGATTCCTAGGGTCCTTGAGCCCAAAAAGAGCACCTCTACGTCTGTGGCACAGAGGTTTGTGAAAAAGGTGCACATAGGACCATTTATTGGCCAGAACTTCCAGTGCTGAGATGGCTGCCTAGAGTTTGTCCAGTTGACTTAAGGTGCTTCCCCAGTAGCTGTGGTATCTTCAAGAGGCGTAAGTTCCAGCACTGTGGCATCTGTCATGGGACTGAGGACAGGGAGACTACCCCTTCCTGCAGGTGTGTTCTCTCAGGGGGCTCAGGTTTGTAGAGTGCTGCTTCCATGACCCAAAGCACAGTGGGAGCTGGATGTGGGGAGCTGCAGGCTCAGGGTCTCTGGGAACCTCTGTTCTCAGGAAAGCTCAGCATATGGCCAGCGGTTTCCATGGCAATGAGGTATAGTGCAGGGCTGAGAAGGGCGGTTTTATGCCTCTAAAGCCTCAGGGCAACAAGTAGTCATCATATATGGTCCACGGAAGTGAAAAGCAGTGAAGGAGTCTCTGAAGGTGCTAAGGGGGACTGTGTTAGTTTCCTAGGGCCGCTATAAGAAAGTTCTACCGACTGGGTGGCTTATACCACAGAAATGTATGTGTATTGTCTCACAGCTCTGGAGGCTGCAGGTCCAAAATCAAGGTGACAGTAGGGTGGTCACCTGAGGGCTATGAGAGAAGGCTCTGTTTCCAGGCCCTTCTCCTTGGCTTATAGATGGTCATATTCTCCCTGTGTCTTCATATTATCTTTCCTCTGTGCATGTCTGTCTAGGACACCACTCATGTGGCTTCAGGGCCCACCCTAATGACCTCATCTTGATTTGATCATCTGCAGAGACCCTACTTATAAAAGGTAGAGCACATTCACAGGTACCAGAGGCTAGGACTTGAACATCTTTTGGGGGTGGGGAAACACAGATCAGCCCAGGAAAGGTCCCATGTTTGTCAAGCCAATTTGTAATTGCTAAGCAGTTTAATTTAATTTATTACTCATGACAGAGTGTCCATGCCCACTATGGGATATTTTAGGGCGGTGGGTACTATGACCATGGGGAATATGGGCAGGGCATTAATTCTCATGTTAAGGTGAGGCATACCTATTCGTCCTCTAGAGTGCATATAGTGATTGACTCAAGATTATAGGGGATGCCTTGTTTAAATTTAGTAGGCTCTCCAGGTGTAAATTTAATTTGAGCCCCAGTATTAATTTAAATCCATGAAAGTTTGCTTATTGGTACGTTTTAGCAGACATTTAAGTGAATTCAAAACCTTTGTAATAGAGGCACTAAGGCCCTATATCTTCTTGTTATAAGTTCTTTCAGTAAACTTTGGAGTTCTGTTTGGGTTAAATTGTGGACCTTTGTTTCAAATTTAATTTTTTTTTTCTCGAAAGAGCTTCAGTATTGTCAGGGTTTGGGGCCTTCCCCATGGAAACATTATTGGGTTTAAGGATCCTGGGCTTACATTGGGCTTTAATTAACCCCTTTGTTGTGCCCACGGCTTTCCTGGGTGTTTCCCCTACAACCTTGGGGATCAGGACCTTTGTTGTGACAGGGGCTTGGGCAGCAGAGTGGGAGGGTGCTGGGCCTTTAGCCCAGCATGGATGCCTAGAAACCATCCTCTGCTGAAGCCTCACCTCTTCTCCCAGTGTACCCTCCTTTCTCTCTCCCCCTGTCCCTCCCACCCCTGCCTCCAAATCTCTGTAGTTTAGAATTTCTAGGCGTTCCCGTCGTGGCTCAGTGGTTAACGAATCCAACCATGAGGTTGCGGGTTCGATCCCTGGCCTCGCTCAGTGGGTTAAGGATCCGGCGTTGCCGTGAGCTGTGGTGTAGGTCGCAGACATGGCTCGGATCCTGTGTTGCTGTGGCTGTGGCGAAGGCCGGCAGCTGCAACTCCTGTTAGACCCCTAGCCTGGGAATCTCCATATGCCGCAGGTGCGGCCCTAGATAAGGCAAAAAGACCAAAAAAAAAAAAAAAAAAAGAATTTCTAGCTAATTAAAGTCCGGACTCTCTGGTCCTGTCCCTCATCGTGAGGATCTTCTGGGTGTTTATGGGGGGATTTGAGGTCCTGGTGACCCAACTCTTCCTCCGGGGAATGTCAGTCAGTTTACTTGGGGTTGGGATCCACAGCCGTTCATCGTTTTTGTCTTTGCCCCGATGAGGTTCAAATGGGGGCACTGTGGAGCTAGAGTCAAGTCCCCCACACAGATGCTGGTACTTCCCTGTCACAAAGCTGGCCAGATGTGAGCTTCTGAGCTCTACTGAGGATGGAACTGAAACTGAGAGGCGGTAACTGACATTATGCTTTCTTGCTTTTAAAAAGATTGGATTCCAAGAATCAGTTTTCTAGTCCTGAACACTTTTCTCACCCTTGTGAAAAAAATGAAAATGAACAAATCTCTCTTCTTAATCATAAAACTCAGTGATGGTTACTTCATTATTCAAGTTTTAGTGAAAAGTAATTTATGAAAAACACAAGTACCAAAGTTATTTGGCCTTTCTCTAACTTGTCTTATCTTTTTAAAAAGCTTCATTTACTACCTTTTTTTTTCTTTTGCTTTTTAAATCTGAACCTGCCGCATATGGAAGTTCCCAGGCTAAGGGTTGAATTGGAGCTGCAGCTGCTGGCTTATACCACAGCCACAGCATCACCAGATCTGAGCTGAATCTGTGACCTACACTGCAGCTTGCAGCCATGCCAGATCCTTAAACTTACTGAGCGAGGCCAGGGATTGAACCCACATCCTCAAGTATACTAGTCAGGTTCCTAACCTGCTGAGCCACAGCGGGAACTCCTGCTTCATTTACTTCTTCCTTTTTCTTTTTTATAACAATGAATTTTATTTCAATTATAGGTGTACAAAGATCATCACAAGTCAGTGTGATAGATTTTGTATCCCAAACCCACAGTGCATCTCCCCACCCCCCAGATTGTCTTATTTGAAAAACCAAGGTTTTCCAAAATCTGTGAGTCATTGTCTGTTCTTCAAAGAAGTTCATTGTGTCTCTTTAGTTTCCACATGTAAGCAGTAGCATTGGGTGTTGCTGTCTGTCTGACTGGTTTCACTTCGCATGATAATTTCTAAGTCCATCCATATTGCTGTAAATGTTGTTATTTTGTTCCTTTTAATGGCTGAGTATACTCCATTGTGTGTATGTACTATATTGTCCCTATCCACTCCTCTGTCGGTGGGCATTTAGGTTGTTTCCATGACCTGGCTTCTTCCCTCTCTAGCTGCTTTAGATGTAAAGTTAGGTTGTTTATGTGAGCTTTTTCTTGTTTCCTGAGGTAGGCTTGTATTGCTATATACTTTCCTCTTACAGCTGCTTTTGCTGCATCCCAGAGGTTTTGGAGTGTCGTATCTTTGTTGTCATTTGCTTCTAGGTATTTTTTAATTTCCTCTTTGATTTCTTCTGTGACCCACTGGTTGTTTAGTAGCGTGTTGTTTAGTCTCCACGTGTTTGTATTTTTTGCCATTTTTTTCTTGTTGTTGATTTCCATTCACATAGCATTGTGGTCAGAGAAGATGCTTGATATGATTTCAATTTTCTTAAAGTTACTGAGACCTGATTTGTAGCCCAGGATGTGATGAATCTTAGAGAATGTTCCGTGTGCACTTGAGAAGAATGTGTATTCTGTTGCTTTTGGATGGAATGTCCTATAAATATCTATTAAGTCCATCTGATCTAATGCTTCATTCAGGGCCTGTGTTTCCTTATTGATTTTCTGCCTGGATGACCTGTCCATTGCTGTAAGTGGGGTGTTAAATTCCCCCACTATGATTGTGTTATTGTTGATTTCTCCTTTTAAGGTTGTTAGCAGATGCCTTATATATTGTGGTGATCCTATGTTGGGTGCATAGATATTTAAAATTATTATATCTTCTTATTGGATTGATCCTTTGATCATTATGTAGTGCCCTTCCTTGTCTCTTAAAATGTTCTTCATCTTAAAGTCTATTTTGTCTGATAGGAGTATTGCTACTTCGGCTTTCTTTTGATGCCCGTTTGCATGGAATATTTTCTTCCATCCTCTCACTTTCAATTTGTATGTGTCTCTAGAAGTGAAGCGGGTCTCTTGAAGACAGCATATTTACGGGTCTTGTTTTTGTATCCATTTGGCTAGTCTATGTCTTTTGGGGCATTCAGTCCATTAACATTTAAGGTAATTACTGATATATATGTTCTTATTGCCAAACACAGTTGTTTGGTGTTTTTGTTGCTCTTTTTTTTACCCTGATGTTTAGATATAGGAGTCTATAAACAAATGAGATTGTTTTAATTTGTTGGTTTCTTAATTGCACTTGTGTCTCCAATGACCTGAATTTGTGCTCTCTTCTCACGATTTCTTTTTTTTTGCCTTTTGTCGTTTTATTTTATTTTTTATCATGAAAACAATTTTATTTAATTTCTCATTTTTCTGTGAAATAACACCTAACGAGTAGTTCTGATTTTTTTCCATAAAAGCGTTGCCAATAAGTACATCAGAACATCCATCCAAACAGAACTGCAAGCTCTAAATGCATTATTTTATTTATTTATTTATTTATTTATTTTTTTTTTATTTTTGCATTATAGCTGGTTTACAGATTTCTGTCAGATTTTCCAACTGCACCATGTGGTGACCCGGTTACATGTACATATAATGTACATATATGGATTTGTCACATGTAATTAGATATAGTTCCCCGTGCAATACAGTTGGAGCTCCTTGCTATTCCATCATTAAAGCACTAGTTATCCCCATTCCACCCCTTCCCCACCCCTCCCCCGCCCTCTTGGCAACCACAAGTCTGTCCCCCAAGTTCGTGATTTTCTTTTCTGTTGAGATGTTCATTTGTGCAGTGTTTTAGACTCCAGATATAAGCAATTTCATATGACATCTGTCTTTCTCCTTCTGACTTGCTTCACTCAGTATGAGGGTTTCTAATTCCATCCATGTTGCTGTGAATGACATTATTTTATCCTTTTTTATGGCTGAATAGTATTCCATCGTGTATATATACCACATCTTCCTAATCCAGTCATCTGTCGATGGACATTTGGGTTGTTTCCATGTCTTGGATATTGTGAATAGTGCTGCAGTGAACATGCGTGTGCAAGTGTCTTTCTCCAGGAAATTTTTGTCTGGATATATGCCCAAGAGTGGGATTGCTGGGTCATATGGTAATTCTATGTAGAGTTTTCTAAGGTACCTCCACACTGTCTTCCATAGTGGCTGCACCAGC